>CM069933.1:8698599-9135347 GCA_036172225.1 Cryptocoryne crispatula var. balansae
GTGGGATCCATAACTTAGCTATAAACTTTCCATAACCCATAGATCATGTGCAAATCATCTTCTCCTCTTCTTATATTCAAATATGCATTGATCCTAATCCAACTAGGATCAAGAGAAGGTGGCAGCAGGTTTCCTTGGGTCGACTAATGATTGGACCTTTTTTTAACCCCCAATCAGACTTGGATGCATCATAGTCCTACATAGGGTTGTCCTTCATCAGAATTGACCCACCTTCAGGTCCCAATCTTGCTCTTTCTCTTCCTCTCATATTACCACGGCGACTGTAATTAGGCACCAGACCCATTGAGGTCTTCTTCTTGCTGCTCCAAGAAAAAATTTGCCATTTACTAAAGCCGAATTGGAGAAGACATCCCCTCCTGCAGTCCCAGGTATGTATTCAACCTATCACGTTCATAAATTCCCTGGTTTCTGTTTGTCTCTTAGCTGCAATCAACACCTACACGTGCCAGCTTCCTCGGATTCCAATACTACTATCTTTGGTGCCTACTTGGCCATCAACCAGTGCTGAAATGGGGAGGGGACATCCCCTTTCAAGTCTTGTTCTCCATCGGGACCAAAAGGTGTGACATTTTCAATTTCTTTCTTCTTCTTTTCCCCTTTCGATTCTTGGAGCATACATAGGCATAGCCAATTGATCAGAGCATGCAAAATTTTATCACCGCAGCCCTCTTTACTCATCTGTAGGTGCATGTGGAACCTCGAAAACATTATATCAAACATATAAAACACATTGTTTGAAAATTCATTTGATTTCCAGTTATTTATGAAAAAGAACTTTCATTATCTTTGACTAGCATATCGTACTTAAAAAAATACATGATATCTCATAAAGGTATTAGCCAAAATACATGATATGCAAAAAATATAAACATGATGAGGTTTAGGGTTCATTAAAATTTGTCTTTGAACCTACCTCCATCGAAAGGTGCAAATTTTTGAAATTAATTACATCGAGACACTTGGATATCCTTGATTAACTGTCATAGCAACTCAGAGAAATAAAAACATACATCCACAAGACATGAACACATGCAGGAGATAAACCCCCTAAACTCAATGAAATGCAAACTTAGCATTTTATGTTGGATTGAAGTTTGATTATGTCGCATGAGGATGTATTTTAAGATTTCAACATCTTAAGATTATATATTCTTTAATGGATTCTTAATGCATTTAACATGTTTGACATGTTAGATATAGATTTAGCTCTTTTAATTTAAATTCTTATCATTTAAGGCATGTTTTGAATTATTAGAGTTAATTTGAATATTTACTTAAATATAATTTTTATGGTATCTAATTTAAATCATGTTCATGGTTACTTCATTGTCATTTAGGTTCATCATTTGTTCATTTAGAATCTAGCATCTTAGACTTGAAAAAAAATGAGATATTTATGGAATCCAATTGGAGTAGGTTCATTATCAATTTGATTTCATATTCTAAGTCTTGGCTTTAGACTTAGGATTTATTAAGCCTTCATTCAAGTCTTAATATTATGTGTTCAAGACTTAAGGATTCTAATTGATCTAAATTATCATATTAACAATATGATTTGGGTATGCAAATCAAGCCATTCTCATGTCTAATCACCATTAGGGGCCAAAGACTTGAGCATACGAGGGTTGAGCCTTTCAAGGCATCCCCTCATTCCATACTATTGCCAAGCTTCCTAGCTACCCATAAGCCAAGACTTAGCAAAATTTCAGATTTTATCTCCCTTTTTGTCATTTGGATATCAAAACTTGTCTGTCTTGGACCTAGTCTCTCACACAACTATGAGCTAAGACTCAACCTATTTCGAATATAGGACATAAGAGCTTGGCATAAAACCAATTATTCATGATCTTATGCCCTGTTTGGTAACACTATTAGGTACCTCTATCACTATCAATTTTAAAATTGATATTGATATGAACCATTAAAAGGTGTTTGGTTAGTTATATCAATTTTAAAATTTGTAGTGTAAACAAAGCATATTATGTAATACAAGTGTCCACTTGTATTACTTTTGATATTGATACTCCAACGTTTGAAAATATTAATATCAATATTGATATAGTACCAAAAATGAAACTCTAACCAAACAGGGTATTAGCTAGGACCAAGATATAAATTGCACGATCTTATACTTATTCAAATCTGATATTGATATGATTATTTCAAACACATGTATGATAGTTTGATATATTTGATTGCGTTAAACCTAAAAGTTACCATTTTGATATCTTTGGGATCATATTACCATTGTTGATTCTAAATTTAATGATTTATGTGCATCCTTTTATATTTGCATTCCATATGGTTCATGTGGGATACATAATGTTCACCGACCAACATATATGACACATAAATATCATTCACATAACATGGGGTACTATGTGAACCTCTCTTTTTTACATATGTTCTTTAGAAAGAAAGACATCCCCGAACTTATCTAGGAAAATAGATGATACCTAAAATATTAGGTAGTCCAGTGATAGTTTAAAAAATATAAGAACCAAGATTCGGGTTCTTTGAAATTTTCATTTTTTAGCCTTCTCCGCCAGATGGTGCGAATATCCGGCATTACCTTACATCGAGCAATGGCTCGAACACTTTTGATTAACCATCGCGGCAACCTGTTTTCGGATACATGCACATCCACAAAAAAGCAAAGAACTCAAAAGGGCAGCGGCCTTTTGGGTCTGATCAGATGCAAACCGATTTGTTCGGGTTGATTTCATTAGTTTGTTGGTTGATTTTTGGATTGACTTGAAGTCGGTTTTTATTGATTTTGAATCAATTTGTTTGATTTGTTGTTTTGATTTAATGTTTTGAGTTTTCAGCTTTTTTGTTGACAATCTGGATTTTTTGTTGTTATGTTGGTTTCGGTGTGTTTTAGATGCTTTGAAATGTTGCCTGTTTGATTTCTTTTAGGGGCTTGGTTTATTTAAGCAAGGTTCTGTGAATTTTAAATGAATTTCCAAATTGTCAAAACCTGATTTTGGATGTGTTTTAAGGTCGGTTAGAATGTGTTGTTTACAGATTATTTGAAATCTGAAATTTCTTGTGTTTACAGATTTGATTAAATCTGATTTTTTGTGTGCTTGCGGATCGTTTGAATCTGAATTTTTTTTGTGTTTCCAAATTCTGAAATTCGGGTGTTGATAGATTTGATCTAAATCTGCAATTCTTATGTTTTCAGATTCTGATTGATTTAATCTAGAACCGGTTCACTTTTGGTTGGGGTTCGGTTACTCGGTTGAATTGGTATGATTTTAAATTTGAATTTCAGGTTTGGTTTAATTTCAGATTTTTGTTTGAATTTTCAGATCTGTTTTAAGTCTCATTTGGTATGGAATTTTCATATTTATTTTGTGTTGTTTATTTTGTTTGGCGGTTTGCATCGCCTCCGACCCATCGAGCTACTGTTGACTGCCCGGCTTTACACGGCATAAGATGACATCAAGATTTCATTTCATTGGAGATTGGGGTACATCGGTGTACAATATGATTGATCCTTCTCCCAATATAGGTTTCTTTTCACTACTTTGGAAAAAAATTGGCATTACAACGGCATGCCGGTTATTTTCCAACTTAGTGAAATTTACCAATCCAAAATGGCCAACTTTTACTTAGCCAAATTGGGGGAAGGATCGACAGCTACGGGAACTTGCCCGCGCCCCCATCCGGATCAACGACTACGGGAACATGCCCGCACCCCCGTCCAAGGTGGAGTTCCCCGCTAGGGGTGAAGCTCCTTAATTTAGATATTGCTTTCGCATTCTGATTTTTTTTTTTTTTTGAAGGCCACTTTGGGCTGGTCCATTCCTTCGGCGTTCAAAGTCGGGCTTCAATTTGTAGGGCCCGGAGGGCCCATCTTGGTCTTCTTGGGCCGGAAGGGCCTGCTGACTTTGTTTGTGCCTCCACTGTCTTGATGGTAGGGTAAGGGCCCGCCCGGACAAACGATCGGCCCATCGTACGGATTCCGAAAGGGTCCAGGACATCCACCCCTACCCTCCATTGCTGAAAATGGCAGATTCTGCACATTGACTGGGTGCTGCAGACTTGCCCCTGTTCGGAACTCCCTGGACTACTGTCCTCTCGGTAGGCCACAAAGGGGCTGCTGGAGGGGACTTCAAACATTTCTTTTGGAGTAAACAGGACCTGTCTGAGGCCTGTTCGGTTGGGCCACAAAGGGGCTGTTTTGGTTTGGTTTTAGGTGGGCCGGAATGGGCCTGCACAAAGGGGCTGTTTGGTCTGGTTTTGGGACCGGTTTGAATGGACCTGTTTGGGTTTGCACAAAGGGCTGGACAGGTTCTGTTTTAGGAGACCGGCAGGGGGGCTCAAATGGACCGAACTGGACCTGGATTGAGGGGCATTTGGGGGCTGCTTAGATGAGCCAAAAGGGAGATGGTCGGATTGGAGATTGAGGGCCCGCCCGGACAAACGATCGGCCCGTCGTACGGATTCCGAAAGGGTCTGGGACATCCACCCTCACCTAGAGCCCTAAGGGGTGCTGCCAAGAGGGACTGTAGGTGACCGGTTTGGGCCTGCACATGGGCATTTCGACTGGGCAGGTTTCAGGTTTTTCTGGAGACCCGGCAGAGGCTGCATAAGTGGGCTTGATTGGGCCGAAATGGACCTGGATTGAGGACCGGACAGGGTTCTGTCTAGGAGTCAGACAGGGCATTGTTTTGGGCCTGATTGGAGGGTCTTCAGGTGGACTGAACATGGACCGAACAGAGAGGCCTTTGACCTGCTAAAGAGGGGTGCTCAAAGGGGCATAAAATGACCTGTTAAAGGGGGGTGCTCCATGGGCTAAAATAGGTCCAATTTGGGGCAACTTTGGGTCGGCCCATCCATGGGAGGAGGTAGAGTAGCCAAAGAGAGAGAAAAAGAGGGGGGTGCCCATAGAGGGCTACATATCTATGCAATTTCTTACCCACCTGTCCTTCTTCTCCTTCTCTTCTTCTCCTTCTCTTCTTCTCCTAGCCATGGACAGGCTTCTGCAGCAGGTGCGCAAGGAAGCAGCAGGGCAGCAGGTGTGCAGAGGAGCAGTAGCCAAACCAGCAGCTTGTCGGCCTCCTTCTCCCTCTCTCCAAATGCTGGCGTGCCCCATCCTCTTTATAGATGCTAGGGGGGCAGATGAAGAGGCAGCAGGTGGGCTTGTACGCAGGCCTCTTGGCCTCCCTTGGGAGGTTACACCATTAAACTGAATTTATTGATTGGCTGTCCCTTGGCCTTCCCCCAGCCTTGACCTGACCAATGGGCTGATGTGGCAACAGGTTGTGCGCAAGGATGAGGTGGCAGGCTTGCTGATGTGGCAGGGGCGGTGTGGGCTGTCCACACTAGGCCCAGTTTGGGCCTGCTTTCTGGGCCAACAGGAGGCTGCGGCTACTGTGGGCTGCGCGCAGGGCCTGATTGGGGCTGAATTGGCTCAATTACGGGCCAGTTAAACAAGGCCCCTATTGGGGTGTACAATTGGGCCCAATTGTGGCTGATCCGTGGGCTGTTGGCCCCGCTCCCAAGCCTGCCCATTTGTTGTATTATTATTTTTTTTGAAAAAAAATGGACGCCAACAGGTACATTCCATTGCATCATCATGGGGAAAGGCTCATATAGCTATAATCCCCTCCAATCATATTATATGAAATATCTCCATAGCCTTATGTTGGCAAGGGATATCAATTCCCTATTTAGATTTAAGAGGTCAGTCTAGCATGGTGGCATGCACAACCTCCTTTCAAAATCAAGTGGGAATTCTCCCTAGTAGATAAAGTGTATATACTCTCTCTACATCAGAAAGGATCGGTTACAAAGGGTGAATTCCCACATCCCCGTCCAAAATCGATCCACACTAGGGACATGCACATGTGTCAATCTAAAATTAGGAGGAAGCCTAAGTTAATAAGCTAGCCTCTTAAATATATTTGTATGCTAAATATTTAAGAGATATATTTTATGTTTGTCATTTGGGCCACATTCGGCCTATGTCCACAACATTGTCATATCAGCTTCATAAGGCCCAAGACATGTCATTTTTGGCTCTTATATGGGTTGATTTGCTTCATTTTGACCTAGATGGCCCATCATTATGTTTTCTAGGCAGGGATGGCTTGATTTGCATCATTTTGGCCCAAATGGCCTATGAACATGTCACTTCAGCTATATAAGGCCTATTCTGCACCATTTTGGCCCAGATGACCTATCATATTCATCTAAGCCCTGACGGCCACATCATTCTTTACCTTAGGCTTCCTCTATTGCCGAACCATCAAGCTCCATCTCATGGCTGTTTAACCTCAAATTTTAAAAATTAAAAATTCATGTTTATCTGTTTTGGAAAGGAATGTGTTTTATGTTTAGCTTGGACAACTATAAAAATATGCGGTATTCGATAGCAGTATTTAATGATTCATCATATATATATATATAATATGTATTGATGTTGTTGGAGTTCTTTGAAAATTTGTTTTTAAACCTCTCCCCATCGGATTTGGGAAGTACCAATGTAAATTATATCAAACACCATTTGAACACCCTTGATTAACCACTATAGCAATTAATGAATAGAAGACATACATACACAAAAATAACATTCCGGACCAATGACCCCATTAACGTGATTGAATGCAAACACTTGGTGTTTTTAAAATTTAGTTTGAGTGGATTTTTTTATTCGAGTTTATTTTGGAGTATAATTTCGTTTTGGATTAAGACTTGAAGTATTTTATCTTTAAGATTATTGTTTGACTTAATCTAAGTTGATTAAGGTTCATCTGGGGGTTTGGCTAGTCTTTTACATTGAATATTTGTTTTGAATTTGATTTGATATTACTATGTTTTAAGTTTGGTTTGAGTGCATTTAACTTTGCAGATTTTACTTTGAGCTGAAAATTCAGTGAGGTTTTGGATTTTGGAACTTTCAGATTTCATGTTTTAAGTGTCAGATTTCAAAATTGGGATTTGTTAAATTTTGAATTACATGAATTTGGATTAGTTGTTTGAAAAAAAATTTATCCTGGGTTCAGATGTAGACTTTTTGAATCGCCAACTTGGAGTTCTCCAGATTTCAGATTTTTTATTTTCCCTTTACTTGTTTTCAGAATGGGAAGGTTTGGCAATTTCAGATTTCTTTTTTTATTTAGGATTTTAAGATTCTAGATTTGATATTTTTAATGTCTTTTCTTGTGCAGATTTGAATTTGGATTTGAATTAGGAATCTTTGAGCTTCACATTAGACTTAAGTTATCTTGGAATTAAAGGCTTTCTTGGAGCCTCAGATTTGAAATTGATGTTTTGGGATTTCTGGACTTTGTGATCTTTCAAAATTAAATTTCAGATTTGAAACTTTGAAGTTGCTTTATTTTTAATTTAAGTTGATTAGGACTCAACTGTGACTTGGTTTGTCTCCCTTTTTTGAGTGGTGTTTGTTATAATTGAATGTGTTGTGTACGAGAAGTTTTAACTTGAGTTTTCCTTTTTATTACATCTTTGAACTTGGGAGCTTAGAAAATTAGATTATATACACAGATATGGAGATTTTTTTCAATGTTTGACCCAGATGGCCTATCATATTCAAGGACCTTTAATGTTAAAGATTTCCTCTTTTTATATTTCATGCATTGTTTGCACTTAAAATGTCAATATTTATATTGATAGCCAAACACCTATTGATTATTTCTATCACTATCAATTTCAAATTGATAGTAATATAAGTTTTTAATGTAGTTATCAAACAGGCCCTAATGCCATGTTTGGTTAGAGTACTAAAAATGATACTATATCAATTTTGATATTGATATTTATAAAGGATGGGGTATTAATATCAAAATTAATACAAATGGACATTTAAATTACATATCATGTTTTGTTTGCACTAAAAGTTTCAATATTCATATTAATAGTCAAATACCTGTTGATGATTTATGTCACTATCAATTTCAAAATTGATAGTGATAGAGGTGTTCAATATAGATACCAAACAGGGCATGAAATATCCCTGCATAACATGATGATAACAAGAGAAAGAATCTTGGATCAAACATCATCATGCTGAAAAGGATCAAACTGGCGTCAAAGACTAGCAAGTTACACCAACTAATAATCACTCTATTTAACCACAAATAGCTCACCACGTGTGTTACGTGGCACAAACAAGGGAAGGCAAGAGGAAGATGAAGGTGGGTGAAGGATGAGTGCCTTATGCCCTGCCCTCTCAAACGTGCACAGGAAATGCCTCAGTCCTGACCCCCTCTGGCATGCACGGGTAGTGCCTTGCGCTCAGTCTATCTTGGAGCTTGTTGCGCAAGAAATACTTCTCAAAAACTTATGCCTCTATTCCTTGTGAATGAGATTAAATCCATATTTATAAAAAATATAAATAAAAAATGACTATTATATAATAAAATTAAAGAAAATACCTTGATGTAACTAATAGCCCAAATATATGACTGAGATGACTTCTAAATAAAATTAACATGACACATAAAAAAAGTCTAAAAATTTCAAAATATGAAATAACTTCAATTCAAGCCTCAAAAATGTCTATTTTCTGCCAAACTTGATTTTGTTCTCACATCAATGTGATAGGTAAATCTCTTTTTCTCATGTAAAATGATAGAGTTATGTTAAAACTGGCCAGCTGTCGTCATTGTTCCATATATGCCATTCAAAGGCATAAAATATTACTTATTTTAACATTGAAATGAGTCCCCACTGTAACAGACTTCCAAGATATCAATCACTGAAAACCAGTTGATGCAGCAAGATTCAAGTACAGGGACTACTGCAATATCTGATAATCTACCCAAATCTAAGGTGCTGATCCTAATCTGGATTCGCCCGAACTGTCCCAGAATGGGCAGGATTGCCAGAGATATATATACAAGGTGCCACAGATTCATGTCCATCTCGGAATGACATGATAGGCTAATCCAGCTTGCCCACTTAAGACCTGTAATTCGGCTTGTGATATCAACCAATCTTATTCAGTTATTCCACTTAAGGGTTGCTGAACTTTGAAGATATTAGCTTATTATCGTACCATCAGAAAAGAAAGAAAAAAGATCAGTCCTCACGTCAGGAAGTTGAACTGTGAACCTCAACCAATTTTGAGCTAATAGCAGTCCTAATTGTACAGACGATATAAAGTGATCCAATTACTCAGTCAGGAAGTCCCCAATTAGACGTTTGTGGTAGATCTAAATAATTTACCCATACAAGTACAAAAGTGGATATACCTCAGACAAAGTGGGTAATAGACGATGGGAACTATTTGTTAGCTTGGTCGGAAGCTGTAATATTGGTGGGTCCAAGTTCGTCTCTGGCCAACAGCGCCAAATCTTGACTAACCTAGCCAGTTCCCCTTTATGGGTCGCTACCGCCAGGTCCTAAGCATTATCCAGCATCAGCAGGGTTTGGTCTTATCCAGGTGTTCCGCCGGCCGGTCTGAGGACCTATCCGTTAGTTTCTTAAGCCTTGCTGGGGACCATGTTTGATTGGAAAACAAAAAAACTATAACCTGAGACTCACTACGGAAGACGGAGTTAAACAAGGGAAATAAAATATATAGTCAGTGAAGGAAAGGAAGACAACGTCACGTGATAGCATCCGACAAACCACGTGACTCTGTCCGGAATCATCTGCAAACAGCTTCCATGCTTCGTGCTACAGCAATCCATTTGAAAAGCATTACAGGATCAAATAACAGCAGAAAAGAGACGATTACCATTCAACAGCCCTTTCTCCTCGGATAAAATGGAATAATCCAGAAATACGACAACAGAATGAGCAGATGCTTGTCATATTTAAATCCAGGTGAACAAAAAGATGAATCGGAGAACCGTGTAAGATAGGTAAACAACAAGAAAGTGGCCAAGGCACCCACCCGAGACAGGACGGCCGCTGCCGCGGCACACGCTAGATTGAGCTGCTGCTTCAGGTATTCGTGGTACTCGTCCGAGTCCGTCGGCACGTTCCCAGGTACAGAAGGTTTAGGAGACGCTACAAGCGGCGGCGGCCGAGCCGACGAGACCTTCGTCTCCGGCTCCTCGTCGCCCTCCGCACCCTCCCCCCGTTGCGATGCTACCAAGGATGCAGCGGGCTTCGCGTCCAAATTGACGGCAACCTCGGGGGATACCGGAAAAGGTCCAGCGGCCGTGGAGGCGACGGTCGGGGAGGGACTGGATGCCTGCTGTAGGAACCTCTGGAGGGTCCATTCGGAAGGGCTTCTGATCATGGCCTTGTGATCCGATGACGCGCCGGAATGCGGGGAGGACGAAGATGAGGCCCAGACGTGGCTGGTTATCTCATCCACAGACAACACCCTCTCCATTGCACTCTCTCTCTCTCCCTCAAGATCTCTCTCTCTCTCAAGATCTCTCCGCTGCGAGCTGCGAGCTACGAGCTGCGACAGAGACGGCGACGAAAAGGGAGAGGAACGGCGCAGCCTCGCGGCGGTTGGAGGAGATCGTGGTGCTTAAGAAAGCCCCCGTTGGCCAGGGAGGCGACGGGTACTCGTGGGACCCGTCTCATATCAAAAAGAGCAACACAATTGGATTTGGATAAGGGAGGGGTATTTCTGAAAATTCCCTGCTTTTGTTTATCTACCAATGGGAAGCCCATTTGTTTGCCACTGTTGAGAAAATTTTTTCTCGCTTAGTTAACCCTAATATTACCAAAAAGCATACTTATATAGTTATATAATTCCTAATTCAGTTAATTCATGATTTAATTAGGTTCTGTTTGTTTTTAACTTTTCTCAAACTTCAGGGCTTGTTTGGAAAACAGTGTTAACAGTTAATAATACATTATTGTGATAAACATTAAAAACCTCCGATATATCTATCCGTAAGAATAAAATTCAGATGACAATAGTTTTAATATCCTAAGCTTGGAATTGCGTGATTTGGTTTAGTCTAATTTGAGATCATTTTTTCCTAATCGAACAAGGACTCAAACTAAATAGAACTGGATCCGTTCAATTCATTTGCTTCTATTTGATTCAATTTAGTTTGAAAATCAATTAAATAATTAAATTATTACATATATATTTTAAAATTGTATAAAATAAAAAATAAAAAGGGTATTTTATAAAATTTACATAAATATTATTTTTAGTAATGTAGTATATATTTATATTTTTATTTTCAACCGATCTAGTTGTTGTTTTGGTTCGATTTGGAAGATCTCCGTACCATTTGAGCTAAACCGTTGGTTCGAATCCAACCAGGTTTGGTTAAGGGTCTCTTTGGTTTATGTAAAACCAAAACCAAGAAAAAAAGTTTTCCATGGAATATTATTTTCAAAGAAATTGCCTGTAGTTACTTTTCTAGAAAATTTGATCCAATGCTTCACTGAGTACATAACAGTCATATATATCTTATTAATATTTATATAATAAAATCATTTATTCGTAGGAAAAGCTTGATGTAAAAATAAATTAAGTTATTTTGCATGAAGTTACTTTTCAGTGAAATTAAAAAAAAACATAGTTAATTATTTAAGTATCAATCTAATATTTTATAAAAAATACTGTTATTTTGTTAATTTTAAATTATTTTTAGTTTTTATATTCATGAATCATTTTCTTAATTTTTTGTATAAATTTTATTGTAATATCCACATTTATTTACTAGCATATTTAAAAATAATTACTAAATATAAAGTTAATATTTTTAATTAAGCATATAATAAAATATTTTTTAAAATTAAAAGGTTTCATAAAAATTTGTTTTACTCAAAATTCTTGTTTCGAAATCCTATGATACACTGGCAACCATGGAAAATCGGGTCGGGACCCAGGCCCGACCTAGTCGGTTTTGGTCACGACCTGGTCAACCAGGTCATGGAGTCGCGACCCCACTTGTAATGGTCACCTTGCTGGTGATTGTTGCCAACAAAAAGGGGGCTTAAAGCCCCCCCCCCCCCTTCTAGCCCCGAAGGAGCTCTCTTTCTCAACACACTTGCTCACCTCACTCTTGCTCACGGAATGCATGAAAAATTGAGTTGGGACCCAGGTTGCGACCTTAGCCCAACTTGGTCAGTTTTGGTCACGACCAGCCCAGCCGCGACTCGATTGGCCCAACCTGTCGGCCGGGTCACGTCTATAAAGAATCGTCTATGAAAATTTGATGCAGCGAAAGCGACAATTCTTATAAGTTCCTTTAGAATTTGTCTCAATCGGACGAAAACTGAAAATCGATCAAATCAGGTTTGAATATACCTAATAGGGATTCATATAATCCTAAGGAGAGGAAGAAGATGAGCTTCTCAAGATCTTAAAATCGTTTAAATGTCCGATCTTTAGCGGTATCCACACAAACTTATCCACAACAGGTTCTCCCTTTATGCACAGCCTCGAGAACTATTCTCAAATGGAGCTCCATCATCTATGGACGCCTTCTTGAGAGAGAAAGAGGTTGGGAGGAGGCTGAGGATGTGGTTTTCACACTTGACTTGATTGAATTTGGCTGAAACCATTTGTATTTATAGAGAATTTTGAAATTTTTCATAAAAACTTAAAATTTCTATAAATTATGTCCTTGCCTCCTATATTTAAGGATAAGTCCTTTATGTGTGACCCACTAGGCCCAATATCTTATTTGATTAATGTCTAAATAAAATAGAATATTTCTATTTAATTTAATTAAATCTGTTATCTGATAACAGATTAATCGGCATATCGATCATAAATGGTACAAGTTACATTCCATGATACCAAATGGTTATGGGGATAATCTTATCTCAATTGAGCCTTTCCATCATTAGTTTCCGCATGGATATAAACCCTCGTCCATCTAATGCCTCGGTCGGAAAGGAGTCCGACATCGACTGTCCACTCCTTAATGTACCGACTCTAAAGGATCCTGTACTCGAAATTAGATCAATTGAAAAACTCCTTTTTTCAATTATCCTCTCTACCTTGGTCAAGAATTTACAGTACTATCACATAGGGCATTCACCCTCACTTACCAAGAGTGAACAATCTCTTGTTATCTGTTCAATTGCCTCCATCAAGTTTTTCATGTATCTGATCTATCGCTATACTGAACCATCTAAATGGTGATCCATAAATCAATGCTCAAAGCACAAGTTCCACCCAACATGGAATCTTTGGCTACTCAAGTCAAAGGTCCAATCATACAACCGTGATGATAGAAAACCCTGATTGACAGTTCGGTAAGATACCATTCAGGGTTTCTAATTCGATCATTTTAGTGAACTCATTCAACTAATGTGCACCTGTATGTGTATTTCAGTGTCTCCGCACTAATGATCGATGAAATCAGTCATCCTCATCACATGAGAAGACAACACATACACTAGTCTATCCGGATCCTTGATGTCCCATCTCAAGTATCCTATGCCTAGGAACATTTAGATCAATTACCTCTAGATGATCAATCTCATTATCATGATCTCATCATGATTTAATTATCATTGTATTTGATCAAGGACTTCATTATGATATTCACATCTAATAAGAGTTTGTAATAAAGATTTTGCCTAATTATTTGAATGAGATATTTCTAGAAATGTCGAATCATATTATATATGATTGACTTGTAGGGCATATATTTCTACCAATCTCCCACTTGCACTAAAGTCAATCACCCATCTGGCTGATCCCTATCAACTTGAGGTGAAACTCAAACACTCTTTAAGTAACTACTTCATTTAGTGGATCTGCAATGTTATTAACGGTAGATACTTTATCTTTAATTATATCTCTATAAGTTGCATTCTCTCTGATTATTTGGTATTGCCAAAGAAGTTTTAAACTTCTGATAAGACATAGGCTCTACCCCATTGTTTTCTCAAAACAATGTTACACATTCAAAGAAATTTAGGACAATATCATATCTTAGATGTAGATCAAAGTCTTCATCTAGATCGCTTCTCAAGTAGTGTGCAACCACTTTGTAAACTTGTTTACATATGTTGCAGAATTTACAGTGTTCTATCGCATAAAACTTTTCTAGCTCACTACACCACCATTGTTTTGACTTATTATCAAACTTATTTGACTAGAAACTTGTGTTTGTAAAACTATAAGGTTTCAAGTCTTATCCTCTAGTGTATAGAGATATATTCTTAGTGTTTCTCAAGTACTAAATGATATATCTCTAAACTATTTAGTGACTCTCACCTGGATCTTCCTGATGAATGTTGATAACACTTAGAGCATTAATTACATCATGTACGTAGCATCATATAAATGATATACCCTATGACAAAGACATAAGGGCTTTATTAATGTGATCTCTTTATCTCTCAAGAAGTCTAAAAAGACATCACTTTAGAGAGACAAACTCCACACCACATAGGTAAGAAACCTATCTTGGAGTTTATCATGTCAAACCCTTTGACTATGTTGACTACGTACATTAACTGGGCATTTCTCTTAGATCTATCTCCATAGATCTCAAAACCCAAATTATGTTTGGAGGATTAATTTGATAGTTAGGCTCACTTATGATAACATACCAACTTCATTCTTAATGAGTAGTATGTCATCAACATAAAATGTCAAGAAAGTAACAGCACTCCTACTTATCTTCTCAAACACACAAGGCTCCTCTTCGTTCTTAATTAAGTCATAAGATTTAATCTCATTAAATCTTATATACGATGTATGAGAAATTTTACTTCAGTTCATAAATGGACCTACTACACACTCTATTTGGATGTTATTAAGACTTGATTCCCTATGGTTATATCATATAGACCTGTTCTACAAAATACCTCAGAGAACTAGTATCCTAACATATAATTGGCTTATCTTATAATCATAGTATGTAACAATTAAAATCCGAATGGATTAATCCATAGAATAGGTAAAAGATCTCATCATAGTCAACCATTTAACTTAGATGATATCCTTTTCAACTATTCTCACCTTTGAAGATCTCTACCTTCTAATCCACTCTAATATATTCTTTAGTGATCCATTTATTCTTTATGGATAGTATACCCTTAGGTGGATCTATCAAGTTCTAAACTTGATTAGAATGGATAGTGTATATCGGATTGTATTGTCTCTTCCCATTTATGAATCAATATCTCATATTGGTTCTATATAGATCTTAGGATCAATATCTCTATTATTTTATGCCTCATTTCATTCATCAGAGACATGTCCCACATATCTCTTAAGTTGAATGGACATAAGAATAAACCTATAATTTGCTCGTGTAATTATTAACTAGTATCTTAATAGAAGTGTTATTGGATTATGGGACTAGAACAACTTCCATATATACTTTCCTCTCACTATCTTTTTAAAGAAGAATTTTTTCTCTAAAAATATAGTGAGCTGAGTAACCATACCCTTATTCATAAGGGTGGTGTATTTAATATACATAAATTTTCTTAGGATATCCCACAAGCCAACACTTCATAACCTTATATTTCAAGTAGTTAGGGTTATACTTCTTCACCTGGTCGGACATTCTGAAACCTCAACTTGTTTAAGGTCAAGTTTTAATCCCTTTTCCATATCCTATATGGAATAATTAAAATAAACTTAGAAGGTACCTATTTAAGTTAAAGTGGTTATAACGAGTACTTAGCCAAACATAAATACAATTTTTTTTTCAAAGTTTGTCATTGTTCGTATTATGCCCTACACCATACACATCTCATTTTAGCTCTCAACTAAGCTAAAATGTGTAAAGAGATGTTCTTTAAAATAAGATTCTATTATCCTTCAATTATGTGTAAATTATGTACTAAAGTATTCCCCTCCTTGATTTTATCAAAGAGTTCTAATACTCTTTTCATTAGAATCTCTAGTTCATTCTTATCTTAGATAATTTCTCAAAGGTCTTGGATTTGTACTTCATAAAGTACATATATCCATACCTAGAGACATTATCATTGAAATAATAAAGTAGAAATATTCTCCTTTAGCCTTAATAGATATGGGTTAACATACACATAAATATATGAGTTCTAAGAACCCATTAGCGCATTCTCCATAGCTACATTAAGGTAAAGTGTAGATTGATTTAAATCAACCCATTTCCTATTAAAAAGAGTATTCACACATAATATGAGAGCTAACATATTAAATATGATTAAATAATTCATTAAACTTCCACTTACAAACACTTTTCCATTCAATCTTTTAGAACATCTATCAATTTTATAACTTAGAATAAATCAATATTTATTCAAGCATAAAATCATATAATGTTCTTGCAAAAGGGTGTAATAGCAATCTTAAACATTAATGCCCTGTTTGGTAACACTATTAGACACCTCTATCACTTTTATTTTTAAAATTGATATTGATTGTAATCACCTTGAGGTGTTTGGCTAATAATATCAATTTTGAAATTTATAGTGCAAACAACACATGTTATGTAATATAAGTGTCAAGTTGTATCAATTTTGATATTGATACTCCATCATCTAGAAATATCAATATCAATACTAATATAGTATCATTTTTGATACTCTAACCAAACACCCCATAAGGTATCTCTATAAGACTATTAAGAATTGTATCTCTCACTAGTAATGATGCAATTTTTGCACCATTTCATATGTAAGTCAACATCATCTTTATTAAGCCTTCATTTACTTGTCGTCATCTATAACTCCTTGTATATATAAGATGCATATCCAGTATCTCATACCATTAGATGCATCCATAGTATCTAATATTATGATACACACATATAATATCTAATACTATTAAGTGTATATTTAAAACAAGTAAATTTCAATGACTTAGATGCATAAAGCTTTTCAAGCTTCACCTTTGCATTTTGTCCAATATACTTTGCACATCCTCTTTCCCTTATCATCATTATGATAGTGAAAGAATTATATGTCTTATTCTAGCTTTATTATCTTGACCACCTTCTTTTACTTTTAACTATCTTCTATTTCTATGTAGTGATTTTACTTCTTTCTACTGGTCTCACCAACAAGAAGTAATTAAGATGCATTGTTGTTCTAACATGTCCTTAGTTAGCTTATCACTACGAGCCATGATGGATCTCATAACCACCTTTCCATGTTGCCTCTACAAAATTTTATATCTCCTAGAGACTAACATGTAATATAAGACAAACAATGCATCTTGTCTATGAGATAAGATCTTATCTATTTTTCACATCATTGGATAGTGTAGGAGACACCTACTTCTTAAGTAGGAGAGTTAATTGGTTAATTATGAGAACAATTCTTTTAGTTCTAAACCGATCTAGGAAATGTGAGCCATTAAGCTACTTGACATCTAATATGCCTTACTAATGGTGGTTTATCATTATATTCTACAACTGAGATATTATTTTATTAATATAACATTGTAGACATTCATTAAAATTAAGATATGGTCTTTCATCCTAATTTATGCTCCCACTAATTTTTGATGAATTGTATAACTCTCATTATGCAAAGACAGGATATCATGATGAAATCCTAGTGGGAACTAAGACCCTATTAACTTTATGGTGATGACCTTGTGGTAACACAACAAATCACCCCATACTTAATAGGCAAGTAACTATTGTCAGTTGCAACTCTTGCAACTTTTAGTCATTTAGCCTCTAGAGTTATGACCTTGTGGTAACACAACAAGCCATATACTCTAGTTAGGTCAAACCTGCTTGTTACATTATGAGAATGGATTCTTCATACAACTCTTATGGTAGCACAACAACAAAGCCATACAAATGGTCCATCCCATGGTTCAGTAAATGTCTTAGCCTTAATCACCAATCCCTTGCTGAATGGGCCTTGCATTAGCACAACAAACCCAACCAATCTAGGATTGGCACATCAAGACCATAACAGCAAAAGACTATGTGAGTCATTTTTAATGTCATACGCTTATCGACCTAATTAAAATAAGGAGGGATTTTATTTTAGTTTCATCAATAATATATGCTAAGTATATATAATACCTTTGCAATATAATATATCTAAGGTATAACCTGTAGCACACATCCACATATCAAATATGCATAAAAAATAGGTGATCATAGATTTAACCCTAAGCATACACCTAAGGCCCCCCTATAGGTGCAAATACTTATTTCAAAAGTTTAAGTTGGCATGCTCCCACTTCAAAAGAGTGCTTCTCCAAGTGGTCCCTCTCTCCAACCTTCCACGAACCGCTTCTAACTATTACAAGTGATTTAAGGGTACGCAGACTCGCAAATGTACATAAGTATTTAGGAAATCTTAGTTTTAACCAAGGGAAGTACATTAATGGAGGGAGATAGAATGTATAATCAGAGTGTAAAGAGAGAGAGGAGGTACACATAAACCCCATTTAATAACATAACCAACACAATATAAAAGTTTTCATAAGCCAAACACAATTAAGTCTATGATCACCTCCATACACACATTAACATTCATCACATGAACATAAAGCGCATACGTGATAATTATATAAGATATATCATATATATCAGCATAAAATTATATAATTTATTTTTAAAAATTATAATTTCATGCATGTCAAATTTTCATGAAATAAATAACATGAAAACAATATATAATAAATTTATACGAAGTAAACATGCATATCTAAACTATTTAGAACATTCATGCATTCTCAGTACTATGCAAAGTCAAAAATTAATGTCCTAATTTATATTTTGTAAAATATCATTTTGCAAAATTAATTAAGACACTAATTATTTAAGTAAAACCATTAAAACAATTTTAAAATTTAACTATGAGTGAATCTATGTAAATAGGGTTTAACATCATCTAGCATACCATTAAACACTTTAAAACATGTTAAATAATAATCTAGATTTTTTTAGATTTTTTTTAATTTTTAAATAATTTTTAGAATATTTTTATAATTTTAAACAATTTAAATCATTTAAAAATATAATGGACTTATTGCACCAAGTGGCCATGGGATTTTTTCCATCGCATTACGTCGACACGTTGCCATTGGCATCTCGCACTGTGGTGCGCCGTGTCCCCCCCCCTAATGGCACTATTCATCGCGGAGCAAGTCAATCCCATTACTTAGCTTATTAGTTAATATTTAGTTAGTACTTACTTATTTAATTAGATATTCAACTAGTTTATTAACTAGTCCATCATTTGCTTAATTAAGTTGCTAATTACTTAATTAGCAACTTAATTAATTATTTTATTATTATTTTATTTTAAGTAGTTAATAGTTATTTATTCAAGTTAATTAGATCAATAGTTCATTACTTACTTAATTGCTTCATTAATTTCTTAATTAGATACTTAGTTAGTATTAATTTATTACTTATTTTTTTAATTTAAACATCTCTTCTCCAAGCCAAACAACCCAAACTACCGGCGGAGAGAAAAGTGCAATGTAAATATTGTGACAAAGTTATCTTTGGCGGTATTTACTGTTTGAAATTCTATCTTGCAAGCATGAAAGGCAATGTTCTTTCTTGCACACGGACTCCACCGTACGTGAGAGCTCAATTTAGTAGCACTTACAAGCGATGGAGCAAGTGAAGAGAATTAGCAAACGGCATAAGGAGACCATTCGAGAAGAATTGTCACAACTGGTGAGACATTTACGAGACTGGACAAGAGAGACTGGATATTCTCTGAGACGAAAACTACGAAGACGGTATATTTGCATTACTCATAAAAGTAGTTCACTCTCCTATTTTATTGGTCCGTAAGTAGTTCAATATTTCTTAAATAGCTGACCTCTTACGGGGAATGGAAGCAAGTCGAAGATCCTTCGTCGATGAAGAGTTATATAGACACACTGGCCGAATTATGGGTCAAGGGTCGAGAAGTGGGAGCGTCAAGAAAGTGGAAGAGGATCCAACAATCAACTGCAAGATGAGATTTATGATCTCTCCCAAGATGATGACCTAGTAGTAAGTCCTGTGGATCCCGTTATCACTAGACCATGACAACGTCAAAGCACAATCACGACGTCAATGAAGAACCTCAAGTTGTGCAAGGAAAGAATTGGTCGAGTAACATCAAGGTGATTCTTTCACCACATCATACCGACAAATGCTGCAAGAGGACCGTACTATGAGAACATGATTAACACGATCGCAGACGTTGGGAGAGGAGTGACTGTGCCAAACCTAAAGGAGATATACAACGTATATCTTCCCATGGAGGTGCAAGATATAAAGAAGTATGTGGCTTCATTTGAACGCGTTTGGGAGGAAAGAGGTTGCATATTAATGATCGATGGATGGACTCAGAAGTAAATTTGGTCAT
Organism: Cryptocoryne crispatula var. balansae; assembly: GCA_036172225.1. Taxonomy (NCBI): domain Eukaryota; kingdom Viridiplantae; phylum Streptophyta; class Magnoliopsida; order Alismatales; family Araceae; genus Cryptocoryne; species Cryptocoryne crispatula. Next base: position 8,718,823 of record CM069933.1, read on the forward strand.
AGTCATTTTGATTACATGCATAAATATTGTTTTTAGTATAGCTTAGTTAATATCTTTTACTTAACAGGTATAACTAGAAAGACGATGATCAATTTCTTAGTATACAGTCAAGCTAACACAGTCTTTTGGAAGTCGGTAGATGCATCGGGACAGGTAAAAAATACAGAGTATATTTACCAATTGATAGATGGAGTAATGGAAGAAATAGAAGAGAATCGGGTAGTTCAAGTAGTCACAGACAACGCGGCCGCATACAAATCAGTTGGATAGATGCTGATGATCAAAAGACCAAAGTTGTATTGGACACCTTGTTCTGCCCACTCCTTAGACTTGATATTAGAGGATATATGCAAGGATCCTCAAATAGATATGGTAATTAATTTAGCTCAGTTTATTTCTTCTTTTATTTACAACCATAACTTTGTCCTTGCACTTATGAGGGAACATACCAAGGGTCGAGAGTTGCTATGACCCAGTGCAATCCAATTCGCCTCCCACTACATTTCAGTAGAAAGTTTGTCGAGTCAAAGGAGAGCTCTAACTCAAATAGTAATTTCACCAGATTGGGGTAGTTGGATAGCTAGATGTAACCCATTTGATAAGAGAAATGAGAGAAAGGTAGAGGAGTCAATAAAGAGTGGGGATTTTTAGAAGGTTGTGAAGAAGATGTTAAACATTGTCCAACCCATAGTTAAGGTACTAAGGATAGTTGACAAAGATAAGAAAGGAGATATGGAATATTTATATGATGCGATTGGGAGAGCGAAGAATGAAATCTCAAAGACAATGTCCAATTTTGTCAAGTGGTGGGAAATTATAGATTGTCGTTAAGTGGTGGGATATTATAGATCGTCGCTGGGAACATACATTACATCAACCCGTACATGCAATATATATATTTTGTTAGTCATTTACTAACCTTTTTTTACATTGTTCAAACATATAAGTTGTTTACTAATATTATTTGATTTGTAAATTATTTTTTCATCCTAAGGTATTGCTACAGTCCATATTTCAAGGTAATGAACGAGCTATTAGATGACTTGAAGAGCATCATTCGACATGTGCTCGATGATGACGATTGGGCTATTATCACTTGTAATAAGATGTACGATTACCGAATGCGGTCATTTCACTTTGGTACGAATAGAGTGGAATAAGTTGTGATGGTACTAAGTCTGGGTATGTAGCACTATTTTTCAACAGTTACTTAGTTAATTAAAATATACGATATAATAATGTAACACATTCAATTTATGCAACTGATTGGTGGATGGACCATGGTAAAATTCCAAGGTACAAGGACTTGGCGCATGTAGCCATAAGGGTCCTAAGCCAAACCACTTCGGCTTTGGGTTGTAAGAGAAATTGATTTACATTCAACTTGATTCACATGAAACAAAGGAACAGGTTGACATCAAAGTGACTCGAATACCTCATGTATTGTCACTACAACATGACATTAAAGTTGAAGAATTTAGAGAGAATAAAACAGAATCAAATGAAACAAAATAGTTGGTTATCATAGGCAGAAGGATGTCAAGTCGAGGAGCCATCAATTAAAGAGGAGGACATTGATTTAGATCAAATCTTCTACAAGAAGAACTCCTTGGAAGCTTGGGTCAATGATCGAGAAGGGTTGGGAGAACTAGAGTTCAACCCGGAAGACTAACAAAGGATCAGAGAAGGAACTAGTCAAGGTATGCAAAGTAAAAGAAAAGGTAAACAAGTTATGACTGATCCTCTTGATATTGCAGATGTTGATATAGTTGAAGACAATCGAGAGGACACGTTGATGACAAACATTCAAGTGCAATACCAAACATCTCAAGATTCTTCTTTAAAGAGTAGCAGCGACAATGGAGCTAGATACGAGGGCATCATCGCTTCACAAATACAAGGAACCACAGATCCTCCCATATCTCCTACAACATCTCTACGCTTTACCGACGAGGAGCAATACACCCATGCTACCCGAGATGCCGATCATGGTACAAGGTCGCAATGTGGAGGAGCTCATTGTACCCATGGAGCTGAAGGACAATATCACGATGCCTCCAACTATACATATGATTCACTACAGGAAAAAGGGCTATTGGCGACAGGTTATTGGCGACGGCTTTAAAGAGCCATCGCTGAAACCGTTATTTGCGATGGCTACAATTAAGCCGTCGTCAATATGAGGTAAACTAGCGACAGCTTTTCAAGCCGTCGCTAAAAAAATTTTAAGCGACGGCTCTAGCCATCGCTAAAGGGTTTGCGGACCCTCTTTTGACCGTTCAACGGTCGGGAACTAATGGCGATGTCTTGGAGCCGTCGCCAATACCTTCAATGGTCGAAAGTTATTGGCGACGGCTGATAAGCCGTCGCCAATGTAACTTAATGCACCATTAGCGACGGCTAGGAAGCCGTCGCCATTAGTTTTTTCTTATATCGCTCCGACGCTCCCTTCTCTTCCTCCCCCCCGCCGTGCCTTGCTCTTGTGCCCTAGCCGCTTGCTGCCGCCGCCGGCGCCGCCCGTCGTCGTCGCCGCCGTGCCGTTGCTAGTGCCGCCCGACGCCGCTACTGCTGCAGCATCCGCCACCGCCGATAATAGCTGTCTCCACCGCCGGTGCCGCCGTGCTGCTGCCGGCGCCGCCCGCCGCCGCTCCTCTTCTAGGCGCCACTCGCCGCCGCCGGCGCCGCCCGCCGCCGCTGCAGGTGCCTCCGCCCGCCGCCGCCGCCGGTGCCACCCGCCGGTGCTTCCACTGCTAGTGCCACCGAGCGACGCCACCGCTGCTGCAGCCCCCACCGAGCGACTTCCTTTTAGGTATCAACATATTTTTTTAGATAAATGTAATATTTATTTAGATAAATTGATTAGAATTAATGTGATATTTGTTAGTTAAATGTGCTAGTTATTATTTAGGTAACGTCAAACAATCAAACCAATTTACTTTTATGTGGTAATTTGAGGTGTTTTTTACTGGATTCAAAATTTATAACAAATGTGGTATTTGTTCAATATCTTTTTAGGATGACAAAAATAAAATAGGAAAATCATGTATCCGTTTGGGCAATCCGACATAGGGGTGGGGCAAAAATCTCCAAATCTCAATCCGAAACCGGATTCGCCAATGTGAAGGTCATTCCGGATTTGAATTGGGCAATCCGGCTTCGGGTTGAGCTAAAATCCCCAAGTCCCCAATCCGAAGCCAGATTTGCCAATCGAAGTCCGTTCCGAGTTTGGATTGGGTAATCCGGCATCGGGTTGGGCCAAAATCCCCAATTCCCTAATCCGAAGCCGGATTCGCCATTCCGAGGCTCATTCCGGGTTTGGATTGGACAATCCGGCTTCGGGTTGGGCAAAAATTTCCAAGTCTCAATCCGAAGCCGGATTCGTCATTCCGAAGCTCGTTCTGGGTTTGAATTGGGCAATCCGGCATCAAGTTGGGTTAAAATCCCCAAGTCCCCAATCCGAAGCTGAATTTGCCAATCGAAGTCCGTTCCGAGTTATGATTAGGCAATCCGGCATTGGGTTGGGCAAAAATCCCCAAGTCTCAATCCGAAGCCTGATTCGCCAATCCGAAGCTCGTTCCGTGTTTAAATTGGGTAATCCGACATCGAGTTGAGCTAAAATCCCCAAGTCCCCAATCTGAAGCCGGATTCGCCAATCGAAGTCCGTTCCGAGTTTGGATTGGGCAATCCGGCATCGGGTTGGGCAAAAATTCCCAATTACCCAATTCTAAGCTGGATTCGCCATTCCGATGCTCATTCCGGGTTTGGATTAGACAATCTGACTTTAGGTTGGGCAAAAATCCCCAAGTCTTAATCCGAAGTCGGATTCGCCAATCGGAATCTCGTTCCGAGCTTTAATTGGGCAATCTGGCATTGAGTTGGGCTAAAATCCCCAAGTCCCGAATCAAAAGCCGGATTCGCCAATCGAAGTCCATTCCGAGTTTGGATTGGGCAATCCGGCATCGGGTTGGGCAAAAATCCCCAATTACCCAATCCGAAGCCGGATTCGCCATTTCGAGGCTCGTTCCGGGTTTGGATTGGACAATCCGGCTTCGAGTTGGGCCAAAATCCCCAAGTTCCCAATCTGAAGCCGGATTCGCCAATCGAAGTCCGTTCCGAGTTTGGATTGGGCAATCCGGCATCAAGTTAGGCAAAAATCCCCAAGTCCCAATCCGAAGCCGGATTCGCCAATCGGAAGCTCGTTTCGAGTTTGAGATTGGGCAATCCGGCAAAGGGTTGGGCAAAAATTCCCAATTCCCCAATCTGAAGCCGGATTCGCAGTTCTAAGTCGGTTCCGAGTTTGAAATGGGCAATTCGACATCGGGTTGGAAAAAAAATCCAAAAGTCCCCAATCCGAAGGGTTTCATTGCCGAATCCAAGTCTGTTCCTATGGCATAGGGTTTATTTAAAGAGAAAATTATGTTCTTCGATTGATTATATGTCTGACAGTATATATATTTGTTTTTTACCTTGTTGTCAGGAAGCTTCAAAAGACTTGTATTCACTTGAAACTTGCTTCCTTTGAAGGACGTCCGGTTAGAGTAATCAAGTCATTACATTGTCATTTATTTGTTTGAGATATTTTTATTAGAAGAAATGAGTTCATTAGACGAATCTTGGATGCTTATTCGTAATAGATTAGATTCTATGTATGTACGAGGGGTCGGAGAATTCTTAGACTATGCTTTTGATGATTGTAGAATACAATATAGACATGGACAATACAAAGATTTAATACAATGCCCTTGTAGAGTATGTTGCAATACATTTATTTTAAAAAGAAATATTGTGAAAGAACACCTAATATGTGATGGCATTTGGTTAAATTATCAAACTTGGATATGTCATGGTGAATTTGAACTTAGCTCTTGTAATGAGGATAACACACGATTAAATGAACGGCAAGAGGATAACATAGATGATGATTTAACGGAAATGCTCGAAAATATTCAAAACAATGAATTTTCTACCCGACAAAATGGGGATGAACCAAATGAAGAAAGTTTAAAATATTTTAGATTATTAAAAGAATCAGAAACACCTTTATATGATGGTGTGAAAGATGTATCTAAACTAAAATTTATTTTAAAGTTGATTCAACTTAAGTCGATGAATGGTCTCACTAGAAGATGTATGGATAAGATCTTATCTTTATTTAAGGAAATGTTACCTAATAGTGCATGTGTCCCCGATAATTGGTATGAACTTAAGAAAATAGTTAAGGAATTAGGACTTACTTATGAGAAAATTCATGCATGTAAAAATGATTGTATTATTTCTTGGAGAGATAATAAAGATGAAAGTGTTTGTCCAAAATGTAACACTTCCAGATATAAAGATGATCCTCAAAATAAAAAAAAAGTAGCACATAAAGTTTTACATTATTTCCCATTACGAGATAGGTTGCGTCGTCTATTCATATCATCCAATACGGCTAAATGGATGACATGGCATTGCCAACCACGGTCATACCAATTGGCTGGTGAAATGCGTCATCCTTCTGATTCTCTGGCTTGGAAAAGAGTAGATGAACTTTATCCGGATTTTACGTTAGAGAAACGCAATGTTCGGCTTGGATTGGCTTCAGATGGGTTCAATCCATTTGGTAACATGTCATCAAAGTATAGCGTGTGGCCTGTTATAACAATGGTATATAACTTGCCACCATGGATGTGTATGAAGGCCACGTACACAAGGATATCAATGTTAATACCCGGTCCAAGAGCTCCCGGAAATGATATCGATGTATTCCTGCAACCATTAGTAGAAGAGTTAAAAGATTTGTTGGAGATCGGATTGAAGACCTATGACGCAACAAAAAAAGAAGTTTTTATGATGAGAGCCATACTTTTGAGCACGATAAATGATTTTCCAGAATATGCAAATTTATCTGGATGGAGTACTAAAGGGAAATTGGCATGTCCTATTTGCAATGAGGAAACACATTCTCTTCAACTTGCTCATAGTCGGAAACAATGTTACTTGGGTCATCGTCGGTTTTTGCCAGTAGCACATCGGTGGAGAAAGAATCAATACAATCATCTTTTCGATGGTCGTCGGTGTCCGAAGGGAACACCAAAGTTGCTTACAGGATATGAGATATGGAGCCAACAAAAACAAATGGATGTTATTAGATTCGGAAAACCATTTAAGAAGGATTTAGAAAATTTAAGGAAGAATTTGTCAAAAAATAGAAATTGGAAGAAAAAGAGTATATTTTTTGAGAAGCTTTCATATTGGCCATCTCTGATCATTCGGAACCATTTAGATGTCATGCACATTGAGAAGAATGTGTGTGATAATATATTAGATATTTTTAACATATCAGGAACCGATAAGGACAACATTATCTCAAGGAAGGATTTAGTAGATTTAAACATTCGTCCAGAGTTACATCCATATGAGGGTTCATCGAGGTTTCCTGATGCAGTTTACAAGCTTAGCAACGAACAAAAGTCTAGAATACTTGATTTCATTAAGAATATTCGAGCACCAGATGGCTATTCCTCAAATTTTCGTAGATGCGTAGATGTAAGTAGCCGAACAATTAGTGGGTTAAAGAGTCATGATTGTCATGTCATGATGCAAATGATCATTCCTCTTGCATTTCAAGGGATAGTATCTAAGGATGTACTCAGTCCCATTGTAGATTTATGCCAGTATTTTAAGATCATTTGTGCAAAAGTGTTGGATTGTAACATTTTAAGACATTGGGAGTCTAAGATTGCAGTAACATTGTGGAAGTTGGAGCAAGTTTTTCCACCATCATTTTTTGATGTTATGGTCCACTTGGTTGTGCATTTGGCTTATGAGGCCAGAATGTCTGAACCAGTTCAATATCGGTGGATGTATCCGATTGAAAGATATTTAAAGAAGCTAAAAGATTATGTCGGTAACAAGGCGAGAGTCGAAGGTTCGATTGCCCAAGGTTATTTAGTTGAGGAGTGTAGACAGTTTATTTCAACACATATGAAAGATACAAGTGAATATAGTAGAGATCGAAACTATGATGGTGTTCCATATGATGAGGATGATCATGACGACGCTTCTATATTCAAACCAGTTGGTTGACCATTGAAATGTAGGCGAGTGCCTAAAATTTTGAAGGAAAGAGAGCAAGAGTTAATCCATACATATGTGTTGAATCAGAATGCTGATATCGATTGTTTTCATCAAGATCATACAAATGCTCTTAATAATGGATCAACTATAGAAGAAAACTTCTTGGTGTGGTTTAGATCACACATTTTGGAGTTAAAGAATATAGGTTCTTCCATATACACGAAGGAGTTAGATATTTTATCACTAAGTCCATCTAGATTTGTATCATCACTATCTGGATACATATGCAACAGATTTAGGTTTCGAACATTCGATGCAGATTCAAATAAATCAACTCAACTATGTGGTGTTCTTGTCAAGGATCAACTCCAATCTGGTTGTGATGGTTATTATGGACGGATTTTAGATATACTTGAGATATCGTTCAAAAAGAATAGTCGTTTAATAGTTTTTGAATGTGAATGGAGGGATGTGTATAACAAGGATCGAGGTTTTAAACTTAACGATTATGGTTTTATATCATTAAACACACAATGAAGATTAGGAACTGATGAACCGTTTTCACTTGCAAGTCAAGTGGAACAAGTATTTTACGTGGATGACAACTCCAATAAGGGTTGTGTTTTGCCTGTAAGATCTTTACCTCGTAACTACTATAACATTACCGAAAATGAGAGTGATGATGAATTAGAACCATATCAAGAAGAACTTGTGGACGTACCTAAAACATTTGGTGTAACTGATGAAGAGGTACAACTCCAAACAACACATCCATTAGAAGTAGAAAATTGACAAACCCTATCTAAACAAAAAATCCAAACACTTAATTCGAGGCCGATTTGGCCCATCCAACCCGATGACGGGCTTGGATGGGGCAAATCGGCTTCCGGTTGGGGGAAAAATCCAAACACTTAATTCGAGGCTAATTTGGCCCATCCAACCCGCTGACGGGCTTGGATGGGGCAAATCGGCTTCCGGTTGGGGAAAAAAATCCAAACACCCAATTCAAGGCCGATTTGGCCCATCCAACCCGGTGACGGGCTTGGATGGGGCAAATCGGCTTCCGGTTGGGGGAAAAATTTCAAACACCCAATTCGAGGCCAATTTGGCCCATCCAACCCGGTGACGGGCTTGGATGGGGCAAATCGGCTTCCGGTTGGGGGAAAATTCCAAACACTTAATTCGAGGCCGATTTGGCCCATCCAACCCGCTGACGGGCTTGGATGGGGCATATCGGCTTCCGGTTGGAGAAAAGAATCCAAACCCCCAATTCAAGGCCGATTTGGCCCATCCAACCCGGTGACGGGCTTGGATGGGGCAAATCGGCTTCCGGTTGGGGGAAAAAATCCAAACACTTAATTCGAGGCCGATTTGGCCCATCCAACCCGGTGACGGGGTTGGATGGGGCAAATCGGCTTCCGGTTGGGGGAAGAAATTCAAACACCCAATTCAAGGCCGATTTAGCCCATCCAACCCGGTGACGGGCTTGGATGGGGTAAATCGGCTTCTGGTTGGGGGAAAAAAATTCAAACACCCAATTCGAGGCCGATTTGGCCCATCCAACCCGGTGACGGGCTTGGATGGGGCAAATCGGCTTCCGGTTGGGGGAAAAAATTCAAACATTCTAAACCCTAAACCTTAAACCTTAAATTCGAGGCCGATTTGGCCCATCCAACCCGATGACGGGCTTGGATGGAGCAAATCGGCTTCAGGTTGGAGAAAAAAATCCAAACACTTAATTCGAGGCCGATTTGGCCCATCCAACCCGGTGACGGGCTTGGATGTGGCAAATCGGCTTCCTGTTGGAGAAAAAAATCCAAACCCCCAATTCAAGGCCGATTTGGCCCATCCAACCCGGTGACGGGCTTGGATGGGGAAAATCGGCTTCCGGTTGGGGGAAAAAAATCCAAACACTTAATTCGGGGCCGATTTGGCCCATCCAACCCGGTGACGGGCTTGGATGGGGCAAATCGGCTTCCGGTTGGGGGAAAAAAATCTAAACACCCAATTTGAGGCCGATTTGGCCAATCCAACCCGGTGACGGGCTTGGATGGGGCAAATCGGCTTCCGGTTGGGGAAAAAAATTCAAACACCCAATTCGAGCCCAATTTGGCCTATCCAAGCCGGTGACGGGCTTGGATGGGGCAAATCGGCTTCCGGTTGGAAGAAAAAAATCCAAACACTTAATTCGAGGCCGATTTGGCCCATCCAACCCGCTGACGGGCTATGATGGGGCAAATCGGCTTCCAGTTGGGGGAAAAAATCCAAACACCCAATTCAAGGCCGATTTGGCCCATCCAACCCGCTGACGGGCTTGGATGGGGCAAATTGGCTTCCGGTTGGGGGAAAATATCCAAACATTTAATTCGAGGCCGATTTGGCCCATCCAACCCAGTGACGGGCTTGGATGGGGCAAATCGGCTTCCGGTTGGGGGAAAAAATCCAAAAACCCAATTCGAGGCCGATTTGGCCCATCCAACCCGGTGACGGGCTTGGATGGGGCAAATCGGCTTCCTGTTGGGGGAAAAAATCCAAACACTTAATTCGAGGCCGATTTGGCCCATCCAACCCGGCGACGGGCTTAAATGGGGCAAATCGGCTTCCGGTTGAAGAAAAAATCTAAACCCCCAATTCAAGGCCGATTTGGCCCATCCAACCCGGTGACTGGCTTGGATGGGGCAAATCGACTTCCGGTTGGGGAAAAAAAAATCCAAACAGAGGCTGATTTGCCCCATCCAAATCGATAGATGGTTTGGATGGAGCAAATTTGGTTCATATAGGGTGTTTTGGTTTTTTTACCCTATTGGATGCCGATTTGACCCATCCAAATCGGTGTCAGATTAGGGAAAAGAACACAAACACTCTTGATTCAGCTCAAATCATATCTCCTTATTATATGACAGATGAAGGGTTTCAGCAAGAGCCGTAGGACGTCTCAGGGGGGTACACCATCGCAGGGTGGTGGACCACAGAGTCACTCAGGTCGATCTCATGCATCTAGAGATCGATCCCAGTCTACTCCTTCCAGCTCTAGAGGTGTTGCGACACAATGACTATTAGAGGCACCCCGCGAGCATGTTCCTCCTCAGGCGACACCTTCAGATGGAGGTAGTCCATCTTCACACGCTTCAGGTATATGTTTAAATATTTCTAATTATATCAATTGCTTAAGAATTACTTTGTCTCTTAATCAATTTTCTCGTTTCACATATAAATAGCTACAGCTACTCGTCGTGGGAGAGGTCCAGCTAAGGCGATGACTGTGCGAACTCTGGGACCCGATGAGTCATTTAATGTCGAGTTAGTAGGTGGTTCAGGTGTAGGATCTCATGGTCAGGAGTTCACATCCTATCTAGGGGTATGTAATAGAGTACATTGCAATCTATGGGAACAAAATTACATGATTCTCCCACGGGAGAAGAAAGATGAGATTTTTCGTGATCTCGAGTAAACTTAATTTTTGTTCTTTTATTTATAATTTGTTGTCTTGATTCTCACCTTTTTTTCATGTAGCAACACTTTACCTTCAAACAGAGTGCATCTATAGATGCACAGATTTTAAGACATATGGGCGAAATGCAAAGAAAGCAGAGGAGCCATTTAAAAAGAAGGGTATGTTTTTAATTACAAGTAATGTAAATCTTCATATTCCTTATTAACAATCTTTGTATTCAGTATTTTGCAGGATGATCATTCGAGGAGGCTGTAGCCAATGTTCCTCGACAATGCAATGAGGAACAATAGCTACATATGTGCAATTTATGGGCTCGAGATGAAACAAAGGGTAAAATAAATTTTTATTTAAATGTTTTGGTTCATTTTAATAAAGTGAATGTTATTAACAAAGTCTTCTTGTATAAATTTATATGCATTGAGTGAAAGAAATCAAGGAAATAGGAGTAAGTTAACAATGCCATATAGAAGAGAAAGAAAAAACATCCACGAGTTAGAGGGAGAGTTTGTAAGTATGAAAATTAAATATTTAATTGAATTCTTTAATTTTCATGCAATTTTATATCTTATTGTTTCTGAATAGGTACAAAAAGAAGGACGTCGCCCTACTCGTCCCGAGGTTTTCCAGATGGCTCAAACATATGAAGAGGAAGATGGAAAGGTCATCTGGGATAATGACCAGAGTCGTCAAATGATGGTATACATCGATACCAATTTGATTTCTCAAAATTTTTTCATTTAATACCCATATCTTTTAACTCAAATTCTCATTGTAGGAAAATATGCAACAATTGATGAATCCCCCAACATCCGATTCTTCTGATGCTGGGGTATCTCAGCCTCTCAATCCGGAGGAGGCTTTTGTATCCGTTTTCGGTAGAGATAGACCAGGACGGATCAGATGTGGTGGGCGAGGTGAAACTCGCAACACTTGGTATGGAGTGTCCAGTGGAGGTTCTTCTTCCTCCACGACCCAAGAGGTCCAGAAGCTTAGATAGAAAGTGGAGAAGCAAGCTCAGGTCAACGTCGAATGTAGATTTGAGATTTCTTCTTTGAAGCAACAGTTGGACGATCAACAAAGATCGTTTCAAGAAACTATCCAACGGTTGACACAAATGTACGAAGAAATGAGTCAAAGGCTCCCGGCCAATGTACCATCCACATCGAGACAACCTCCAATACAATCCCATCATCAAGACGACGACGGAGATGTATGTTTGGATGTGTTATTCAATAGAATGTGGTTTGATTGTATTTTTGATTGTTATTTGGTTTGATTGTACCAGGTTCTTATTTAGAATTTGGGGTGATAAATGTGAATGAATGTAAACCATTTGGGGTGATAAATGTATTTGAGATGTATGAATCGGTTGTGATAATGTATATTCATGTATGGATGTAAACCTGTATGAATCCGACAACAAATAAAGCTGTTTTTTTTTTACATTACATAAGTATTGGCGACGGCTCCCTCAGCCGTCGCCAATACTTCTTTTAGCGACGTGTATAATTTATTGGCGACGGCTATTAGCTGTCGCCAATAGGTTTGTTGGATATCCGCGGGCTTCAAAAACCAGGTTTGGCGACGGCTGCCAAGCCGTCCTAAATAACAGTATTGGCGACGGCTGTCAGCCGTCGCCAAAAGTTATTGTAAAATGCGATAAAGGTATTGGCGACGGCTGACAGCTGACAGCCATCGCCAATACTGTTATTTGGGACGGCTTAGCAGCCGTCGCCAAATTCTTCTGGGCGATGGCTTGAGCCGTCGCCAATAATAGTATAAGAGACGGCTTTTAAACGTCGCGTATATAGTTATTGGCGATGGTTTTGACCAAGCTGTCGCAAATATTATTGGCGACGAGCTTATTTGCGACGGGCTTATTTGCGACGACTTGGCTACGGTTGTGAAGCCGTCGCCAATAAGTATTGGCGACGGCTTTATGGTCATTGGCGACGGCTTAAAACCGTCGCCAGTAACAATAATTCTTGTAGTGATTTATCCTAAAGCTCTTGGTTCCCCACATATGGCCAAGAATATTATGGAATGAATCAAGGTCGGAGGGGTCGCGGGTCGTGACTGGGTCGCGGGACCCCCAAGCCCCGGTCACGACCGGGTCGCGACCCAGGTCGCGACCCCAATTTTTAATTATTTTTTTTTAAAAATTCAAAAAATAAGAAAATGCAAAAAAAATCTGAAAAATTACAGAAAAATCGGGAAAAATAAATGACATGATTTAAACAAATAATACATCAACTTTGTTCCAATGTGATGTGTTGTACACTTTGTAGGTAGTTGATGTACTCTCCCCATATCATTTGGGTTGAGTACATAGCTTGAGACATGTACACATGACGATCATATTCGTCAGTCCCTCGGGAAACTATCCTAAGACTTGATCCAAACGAGTCACCATAAGTATAGGTCGATTGGATCGAAGTATCCGATGAATCCACATAATTCATTCCACAATACTCTTGATCGTATGTAGGGAACCAAGAGCCTTGGGATGAATCATACGCATAGTCGGATGCATCGTGGTATTCTACTCCAACTCCATGGCTACGATGACCTCCTCTACCTTGTGGCCTTCTACCATGATCGCTATCTTGGGTCACATGAGTATATTGCTCATCGTCGGTAAAACGTAACGACGTTGTAGGAGATATGGGAGGAACTGGGGTCCCTTGTACTTGTAAAATGTTCGCTCCCCCGTATCCAGCACCATCATCATTGCTACTCTTTGACGACGAATCCTCGGACGTCTGGTACTGCACTCAGCTGTTCAGCTCCAGCGTATCTTCTCGATCGTCTTCGACCGTATCAGCATCTGCAATATAAAAATGATCAGTCATAACTTGTTTACCTTTTCTCCTACTTTGCGTACCTTGACTAGTTCCTTCTCCGGTCCTCTGGCGCTTTGCTAGAGAGGGAGGGATTTGGAATTCTTCGGCCAAAGGGACATCGTCAAGCACTCCTTTAGCCCATTGTCGGTCTTCTGGGTTGAACTCCGGTTCTACCAACCCTTCTCGGTCGTTGACCCAAGCTTCTAAGGAGTTCTTCTCGTAGAATATTTGATCCAAATCGATGTCCTCCTCTTCAATTTGCGGCTCCTCGACCGAACGTCCCGCCGCCTATGATATCCAACTCTTTTGTTTCATTTGGTTCTGCTTCATTCTCTCCAAATTCCTCAACTTTAACCTCATGTTGTAGTGACAATACACGAGGTCTTCAAGCCTCCTTGATGTCAATTTATTTCTTTGCTTCGTGTGAATCAAGCTGAATGTAGACCAATTCCTCTCGTAGCCCGAAGCCGAAGTGGTTTGATTTAGGACCCTGATGGCTACGTCCACCAAGTCCTCGTACCCTGGTACTTTACCATGGTCCATACACCAATCAGCTACATAAATTGAATGTCTTACATTATTATCTAAATAAACTTTGATTAATTAAGTGATGAAAAACCATCACTTGGCAAAGTCGGACATGGTCTTGGAGATTTCTTCCTTCGCTCTCTCAACCGCATCATATAAATACCCAATGTCTGCTTTCCTATCTCCGTCAACTATCCTTAGTACCTTTACTATGGGTTGGACGATGTCTAACGTCTTCTTTACAACTTTCCAAAAATCTCCACTCTCTATTGTCTCCTCTACTTTTCTCCCCTTTCTTTTATCCGATGGGTTACATCTAGCCATCCAACTACCCCAACCCGGTGAAATGACCATTTGAGTTAGAGCTCTTCTTTGACTCAACAAACTTTCTAAGGAAATATAGTGGGAGGCGAACCGGGTTGTACCGGGCCGTAACAACTCTCGCCCCTTGGTGTGTTCGCTCATAAGTGCAAGGACAAAGTTGTGGTTGTAAATAAATGAAGAAATAAACTGGGCTAGCTTAACTACCCTATCTATTTGAGGATCCTTGCATATATCCTCCAACATCAAGTCTAAAGAGTGGGCGGAACAAGGTGTCCAATACAACTTTGGTCTTTTGACCATAAGCATCTGTCTGGCTGCTTTGTATGTGGCCGCATTGTCTGTGACTACTTGAACTACCCAGCTCTCTCCTATTTCTTCTATCACTCCATATATCAATTGGTAAAGATACTCCGCATTCTTTACCTGTCCTAATGCATCGACCGACTTCCAAAAGACTGTGTCGGCTTGACTATACACTAGGAAATTGATCATTGTCTTCCTAGTTATACCTGTTAAGTATAAGATATTAACTAAGTTATACCAAAAAGAATGTTTATACATTTAATATAAATGAGTAAAATAAAATTTACTTACCGGTCTATCCATCGGCCGTTAATGTGCAACCTCGTTCCTCCCATATCCGTTCAAATGATGCCACATACTTCTTTGTTTCTTGCACCTCCATAGGAAGATATACATTGTATATCTCCTTTGGGTTTGGACCAGGCACTCCCCTCCCGACGTCTGCGATCGTGTCGATCATGTTCTCGTAGTATGGTCCCTTCGTGGCTTTTGCCGGAATGCTGTGGTGAAAGAACCACCTTGACGTTGCCCGGCCAATCCTCTCCTTACATAATTTTAGGTTCTTCATCGCCGTCGTTATTGTCGTTTGACGTTGTCGTGGTTTGGTGATTACGGGATCCACGGGATCTACTGCCGGGTCGTCGTCTTGGGTGAGATCATGAACCTCATCTTGCGGTTGGTTGTTGGATCCTCTTCCACTTCCTCGACCATCCCACTTCCAGACCCTTGACCCATCATTCGGCCGGTGCGTCTATGGAACTCTTCGTCGGCGAATGATCTTCGACTTGTTTCCATTCCCTGTAAGAGGTCATCTATTTAAGAAATATTTAAGTATTCAACTACTTAATTATCTTTTAAAATAGAAGAATGAATTACGTTTATGAGTAACACCTCTCATACCTTCGTACTCTTTGTCTCCAAAAATATCCGGCCTCTCTTGTCCGGTCCCGTAAATGTGTACGGAACGTCTCCCCGGTTGTTGCAATTCTTCTCGGATGGTCTCCTTATGCCGTTTGCTAGTCTCTTCGTTTGCTCCATCGCTTGTAGGTGCCTACGAAATTGAGCTCTGACCTCCGGCGGAGTCCGTGTGCAAGGAAGAACGTTTCCCTTCATGCTTGCAAGATGAAATTTTAAACGATAAATACCACCGAATATTACTTTGTCGCAATATTTACATTGCACTTTTCTCTCCGCCATGGAGATCAAATTACTATGTAACTAAGCTGGATCACTCCGGGTCGCGCCGGTAGTTTGGGTTGTTTGGCTTGGAGAAGATTTTTTTTAACTAAATAATTACTTAAATAAGTAATTAACTATTTAAAAAGCTAATGACGTTAATTAGTCACTACTAATCTAAGTAAACATTTAATTATGTAAAATAAATGACTAACTAATTATATAATTAAGTAAGTAATTAACTATACCTTCCAACTAATGATGTGTTAAGTAACTACTAAACTAAATATCTAACTAATCTTCTAGGTAACTAACTAGGTAAGTAAGTAAATAAGTATTAAAAAGAAGAAACTACTTAACTAACTAATCAATGAAATAAATATTAAATAAATATACTAAATGAACTAATGGAATGCTTAATGAAATAATTAAGTAAATGAAAAACAAAATGAGGGCAATGAGAGCAAAATGAGAGCTTGAGAGTGAGAGTGGGGGGGTGGGAGTATGGGGAGTCCCTTGGGGGCTTTAAATAGCCCTCAAGGGGTTGAATGGGGGGGCCGACTCACCTGCGACCCGGCCGGGTCGCGACCGGGCCGGTCGGGGCCGGGTCGCGACCCGACGAACACTGGAATGTATTATGTGGAGTCATCAGACACTTCGATTCAATTGACCTATGGCTACGATAGCTAATGTGACTCGTTTGGATCAAGTCTTAAGATGGTTTCCCAAGTGATTTACGAGTATGATCGCTATGTATACATGTATCAAATTTTGTACTCAACTTAAATGACATGAAGAGAATATACAAAGTACTTACAAAATGTAGAACATGTCACATTGTAATAAAGTTCATAAATTATTTGTTTAAATTATGACATTTATTTTTTTCTCATTTTTTGCATTTTTAATTTTTTTTTACATTTTTCTTGACTTTTTGAATTTCTAAAAAAATAAAAATTAGGAGTCTTGACTTGGTCGGATCAGGTCAACTTAGGGGTTAATCGACCTTGTCGCGACCCCGACCCCCCTTATTTTGCTGGCAACTAAATAAAATATATACTACATAATAATAGAGCATAAAGCGTTCTTATAATTTCTATGTAAAATAATTTAATCATCAAAATAATTTTTGCAAGGTTAAGTTTGAGTTAAATTTTTATTAATAAATTTATTAAACGAGTAATTTGTATGATAAAATAGTTTATTTATAAAGTTATTTTATTCGTCAAATACATAAGTATAAAACAATTTTTTATTAATATTAAAAAATAATTTTAAATAGAAATCTCATTAAAAATAGTCATATCTATTTAATAATATTTTAATTTTTTTTGATCACTGGCCGCGTTGGCCCAACGCCTGCCGCACGCACAGGCGGCGAGAGACTGAGCGGATTTAAGGTTTAGCTCGATCCTCACATGTCACCCCACCCCGAGGCACCCTGCTGTAGGCCGGCAGAAAGCTTGAACCCAGAGACGGCACCAACTGAGCCATGCTTAGCCGACAAATAATAATAATAATGTTTTACAGCCTGTTTGGTAACAGTATTATGTAACTGTATCAGTATTAATTTTAAAACTGTTATCAATACTCAACTTTGAGAGATGTTTGGGTAACAGTATCAATTTTGAAATTAACAGTAACAAAATGTATCAGTTTTAATACACCCCTCCCCCTGTATTAAAATTGATATTATTGACTCCTCCCTCCGATCGATTGGGCGCCGTCGAAGCTTCCTCCGATCGAGGCACTGGCCGCCTCGCGCGGCGCATCCCGCTGCGCGCGGGAGGGAAAGGCAGAGAGAGAGAGGGAAAACAGAGAGGGAGAGCGGCGGGAGGAAGATGGAGGGGGAGAGAGGGAGCCCGCGCTCGCGGCGGAGGGGGAGAAGATAGAGAGAGAGCGGGAGAGAGGAGAGAGAAGCGCGGCGGGGGGGGGGTGCACCCCCCCCCGCGGCGGCCAGGGGGGGGGAAGAAGAAGAGGAAGAGAGGAAGGAGGGGCGCGCGACGGAAGAGGGGGGGGTGCGGCGCCAGCGACAGCGGCGAGGCGCGGCAACGGCGATGGAGGCGACAGCGACGGTGTCGGCGGATCCCGAAGAGGGAGAAGAAGAAGAAGAGGAAGGGGAGCGCGGGAGTGCGGCGATGGCAGCCCGCGGTGATGGCGGCCGCGGCCCGCGGTGACGGCGACGACGCCTGTAACATTATGAAAATTTTATTATAAAATAATAATTATTATATTAGTTATGAGAGTGTTAATTTAATTACTCCCTCTTTCCGTTACCACTTTTACCTCCTTCCGTTTTCTCTCCTCCCGATTGCCCTGGCGAAATCATCCCTCTCCGTCTCCCTCGCGTCCGCTGGCTCCCTCAACCGACGCGTCTTCTTCGTTGTTGCATCGTCGTTGCCGCCCCGTCACCTGCTCATTGATCCCATCTTCGTCGCGCGAGCACTTGCCCGCGCGAGAGATCCTCCGCAGCCTGGCTTCCGGCCACCGTCTTCGCCGTCCGTTGTCCCGCGCAGCCGCACATCGTCAGCCGCATCTCTCTCTCTCTTCGTCACAGCCGCGAGCGGGCGCCGCCGGCCTCGTCCCCGCGTGCGAGCACTGCAGCCTCACCACGCCGCCCCTCCGCCGTGCCACGCGCTCGCCCATGTGCGCCATCCGCCGCGCGCCCAGTGCCGCCTTGTCACCCGCCTGCGTGCGAGCGCCAGCAACCGCCCGCATGCGTGCATGTCATCGCCCGACGCCGCCCTCGTCCGCCGGCGCCCAGCGCCTCTCGCCATCCGCACCACCCGCGCGTGCATGTCTTCGCCCGGCGCCGTCCCACCCCCCTGGTCAACGCGCACCCCGCGCGCGGTCAGCCACCGCGTCGCCGCGGCGGCCGCCGCCGCGCCTCTTCGCGCGAGCCTGCGCAGCGCCGCCTCGCCGTCAACCCCGCGCGGCTCCTTGCGCCGCCGTCCGCCGTGCGCCCTCCATGCGCCGCCGCCCCTATCGCCGTGAGCCCCTCTCTCTCTCTCCTATTCTCTCCTTCTCTCTCTCTTGAATATCAATTACATAATAGCCCTTATTTTTTCTTTGATTTGGTGTCATATTTTCCCTTGATCAGGGTGCTTTTCCCAGCATTTTGACGGTATGAATTGCCTATTTGATCGGCTCGAGTTGTGCTACGTAGCCGACGTTCGATATCCTTTTCGGTCGCCGGTTCCCGATTTCTCCAACATCGTTTCCGGTAGGCGCCCTTGACGTGTCTATTATCATTAAAATCCCTATTTAATCCTCCATGACTTGTAGCGATTATTATTGATTTAATTAGTCGGATTAGCATTGTATGTTGTGGTGAGTGTGATTAGCGGCGTTGTTTCGTTCGTATGTATTGGAGGTCGTATTATGATTATTTTAGGTTGTTTACAATATGTTAATCATCATGTTCTTGACTGATTTTAATCTCTCTTTGATAACCTATATCTAGTTAGTCTATGGTTATTCTTTCGAGTTGATATCATTGTATATATATGATGATAGATAACTAATTAGATATTGTTTAAGTAGCTCATTTATCTTAATTTTTGCTGCCATGTTTATGTCATTAATTTAGGTGATAGGGTCCGATTGGGTCTGTTCCTATCATGTTAGTCTTTACTTATTCTCGTCATTTTATGGTTCTAGATCATGCATAGGTGGTTTAGGTGTGGTTGATCATGCTATTTGCATTGGTGGTATATTTGTTCATTGCATGGTATAGTTTATATCATTTAATCTTGCATAAGTGTATCATGGCAAGGCATGATTGAGGTGGATGCATGATGCATTGAAATTATGATGAAAACAGCTACACCAGACTAATTAGTCGTGACCTGAGGGCAGCGGAGGTTAGAACAGTCCGGTGCATCCTTCGATCCCGGATACCGCGGTTTGTCCCTGTGCCACCACTGCCTAGGTGCACTATGGGATTTCGTTTAGCTATATGGTACTGCTATATATGATAGATCTGGCGGTAGCTGGTTGAGGTGGCAAGACGACGCATTCCTTGCTAATAAGAAAAAAAAGGTGTGGTTCTTATTAGAGGATAGGTGCATCTATGTGAATGTGGTCTTCATTAGAGGATATGTGTACCTATTGCATGGTATGGTATAGGTGGTCTAGAGATGTATTTCATTTTTATCTAAATTGTCATGTTCGGTTGCTTGGTGTATGCATGGTTTGTCCCATTTATAGCATATCATCTTATGGAGCATATAGTAGGTGTTTACGCATGTGTTTATCTCACCATTTCAGGTCGTTTTAAGATGTTTATAGGTGCTGGTTGGTGTGTCTATAGGTGTTGGTTGGCGGTTTAAAATGCGTGGATTAAGTCAAATATTTATTATATTGACTAGTCTATACTTATATAATTGAGTGTAGGTCTGGGTACTTGTTTAATTAACATCTATGGCCTTTTAGCTATCCGATTTGGCGGATGATGGGGTGTCTACTGAGTCGTCGTACTCATCCCAATCATTTTAACAATTTTCAGGTAATCAGAGTAGTGCAGCGGAAGCGTGGTGGATCGATTCTCGAGAAGACAATTAGATGATCTTTATGTCATAGATTGGTATATGTTTTATTTGATTGTATTATTAGCATGATATATTAGAAGGAATCTTAGGAATTGTGATATTAGTCTCATTTGTTCCAAATCGATATATTTTTAGGGGTTATTTCCCCCGGTTACGTCGTCGGATTATGTTCCGCTGTGCAGGATTAAATCCGGGGCGTGACAACGCCCGTAGCTTGTGGCGACGGTGACGATGCGACGGGGGCGACAGCGGCAGCGACCGCGACGGTGACCGCGGCGGCAGGCTTGGGAAAGAAGAAGAAGAAGAGGAGGACGAGCGTAGGCGAAGGCGACGGAGGCGTCAACGCGGTGGTGACGGCAACACGGCGGGGCGCGGCGTGGGAGAGAAAGAGAGACGACGTGAGGGGGTGGGATGGCCGCGGGTGCAGAGAGAGAGAGAGCTGTCCGGGGGGAAGAGAGAGAGACCGAGGGAGAACGCGGGTGAGGGGAGCGCGACGCCAGCGATGGCGACGACGGCGATGGAGTCGGCGGCTCTCGGCGACGTACGCTAGTAACGGCAGAGGAGGAAGAAGAAGAGGAAGAGAGCGGCGAGGCGGTGGAGGCACGAAGATTCTGGAGGGGGCGGAGGAATCGGGAGACGGAGGAGGCGGTGGCGACGACGGTTCGAGAGAGAGGGAGGCGGCAGACGGAAGGCGGTGGAGGGAGAGAGGGTTCGAGAGGTTTGTTTTTCTGATCATATCACTTTTGATATTGATATTACATCTTCTTGAAATATTAATATCAAAATTTTGATATTGATATTACATCTTCTTGAAATATCAATATCAAAATTTTGATACTCAAAACAAACAGGCCATTAATTGATAACATTGTTTTTAAAACCATTCCACGGACCGTTTGCAGAAAACGGCATCCGCCTTTTTCCCGCGGATGTTAAAATTCGAATTTATACGAAGCAGCGGGTAATTTATTTTACAGGATTCATATTTTACGTTCAACCAAACTAGTTGGCGGACCACGTTTTCCGAAAATGTGCCGCGTGCAACTTGTTTTGCAGCCAAACAAACGGACCCCTTAAGTTTGGCCGTTTGGCCGGTTTAATTGTATGTATGAGAGAGAGAGAGAACTTTTAAAGAAGAAAAAGGATAAGTTAACAAAAAAATCCTTAACTTAAATTAGGTTAAAATAAGTTAACATCATTATTAAAAGTTAACAGAAAGGTTGATTTTTAGTGATATTCTATTAAGTTTAAAATTTTATCATGATTATATTGAAATATTTAAAATATTAAATAATTATATAGATATCTATGTAAAAATATTTTCAAGTAATATTTAATATAACTAAAAAACATAAAATCATTATTTGGATGAGGTATGATAAGCAAAAAGATGAGAATCATGTATAATTGTTCCCATGGAGATGGAGTGGGACATCACCCCCTACTGGGGTGACTGCTCCAAGGTTCCAACTCAACATCCTCCCTATTATATCTTGCGTAAATTCTTAATGCCTAATTATAAATCGTAAAGTAAATAATTTTTATTAGTAAAAATTAATTCTCGATCCTAATAATAAAATTACTATAATTATTACTCCCATGATCCAATTATTATAATTCCTAATCTTGCAATAGACAATTTTCATAAGGTGGAGTTATCTCCATTTTGATCGATCACCCTTCCGTTCGAGGAACATAAATATTCCAAAAATACCCTTCTCACGAGAACCCATCGTGACAATGTCTTCGGCTGCAAAACCCTCGGATGGTGAGAAGGCATTAATGGTAGCTCTTCCTTCCTCGCGCCGCGGTGGGATATGGTCCGCCGTGACAAAGTGGTCGCCCATCTTCGGGCTCCCTCGACTTAGGCTACTAGAGTCCCGCAACCTCTTTCATCAGTCCATCTCCACGCGGGCACAACCCCTTTCTGCAGTCGATCTCCACGTAGGCGCAGGTGCAACCCCTCAGGCGGTCAATCAAGGAGGGTGGTTTCAACAGTCGATCTCCATGCAGGCACAGATGCAACCCCTTAGGCGGTTGATTGAGAAGGGATTCAGCGGTTGATCTCCATGCAATTGAGAAGGTTATCAACTCCACCCTCCGGTGCAGGCGCAAAACACAAACCCCTCGAGTGATCGATCTCCATGCCAGCTATCGTCCAACAACCAAAGTTAGGTCCGCGGCGATCAAGACCCTTCAACGAGGGTAAATATGTCAATTCGTTTTCTTTTTGATAGTCTTCTAGCGTCACATTTGGATTCAGGGGCGGATGTTATAAAATTTCTAAAAATAGGATTTATCGTTAAAAAATTGGGACATGGAACTATTCATTGACCGGTGCAAGTAAAATAGGATCAGATATTAATTTCCTATTTTTATATTATCATACTTATTGCTTGGGCCATAGAACTACAAATGCCATTGTTTAGTCTAAACATGCCTAGATGATTTAAACTATTTGGTTTTGTTTCTTAATTAATCTCTAAACACATATATAATGTCTTGATAAAATTTTTAAAATTAAATTATTTATTTTATAAATTTTATTTTTTAAATGTATTTTTTATAGAGAATAAAAGTAATATATATGACATAAATTTTCTTAACAAATTAAGTATGCTTCATCACAAACGGTGGTTAGGCAACAAATTAAGGGTCTATATTTTCATACTAAGCAAAAACAAATGACACCTATCAATCTATCATGGCTTTTCGCAACTCAAAATTTAAGAAAGAGGATTTGTGCTTTTGAAGTGATTAATTGATTTTTAGAACTAATATCTTGTCAACCTCTTCTACCTTGAAATATGCTTAAACATTAACACTATATTAGGCATTAGTATTAAATACCCTTATCATTATTAATTTTAAAATTGATAGTTATATAAATCATCACAATATGTTTGACTATTTACATTATTTTTGTAATTTACAGTACAAAGTAAACATGAATTAATACAAGTGTTAGATTAATTTTGTTATAGATATTCTATCCTTAAAAACTATCAATGAAAACTGATATAATTTTTATTAATACTTTAACCAAACAAAGCATAAGCTATAAGAAATTTATTTTTTTCTTGAGATATTACATCAAGGATGGATATCAAATTAGGAGTTCAATTTTTTTAATTGATCTAAAACAAGCACCAAGGTGGCTTGCACATGGATATGAAATTTATTTTTTCTTAACTAAATTGTATGTACATTGATAATTATTTTATTAAGAATTTACAACATTTTTGTTAACAATATTGAACATGTCTCACTATTATTTTTGAAATTGATAAATGATGTTGACATAAATCATTGCAAGGTACTTGATAATTAATATAAAGTTTAAAATTTATAGTATAAACAATATTTGGATTACAAACTAAGTGTTGACGAGTATGAATTTTGATATATTAATATTATCATAAAAATATCAATATCAAAATTAATACAATGACATTTTTAATATTCTAACCAAACACAACATTATACTTTTCAAATTAAACTAAAACATAAAAACCATGTAGATGGAGAAAATCCATTGTTGTAGTTGGACATTGTTGTGAACATAAAGTCCATCTAATGGTGTAGCAAGTTAAGATAGTTTTTTTTTGACATAATTAACAGTTTTATTTAAGTTCTAATTGTAAGGAATCGTTATATAGGTAGCAAAAGTAATGATTCCTCATATTTCATTGTTGTTGTCAAATCAAAATCAAATGGCATAATCAAAAACTATATTCAAACAAATTTGAATATGCCTTTGTGGAATTTAACCAATCCCTCATAATCAAAGAAGAACGAGCATACCTATACTCTCCAGGTCATCCAAATGCATGACCTATAGCACCATCCACATGAATGTTCTTCCTAGGCAGATTATCCTACATGCCAAACTTTCTAACTCATCTTGAACAGAGCTTCACTGGCCACTATCAGCCTCTGAGATGGGAGAGCATGCTAAAGAAGGTTTGCCACAAAATTGGCACCCTTGGAATGATGGCATTTGGCTTCATTTATTATTATTTATAAAACTTAATTTTTTTACATAAAACTCATTTATTTCTATGAATTCCGCCCATGTCCTTGAGCTAATAAAAATATGTCTAACAAACTAATTATATTTGATATAAGTTGACGTTTCTTGAAATATCTCATTCAATTAAATCGACATATCTTTATTACATGATCTTATTAGATATGTATATCATAATAAAGTCCTTGATCACACACAATGATGATCGGATAATGATGAGATTTTGATAATGAGATTAATCATATAAAACTATATGATTTAAATGTTTCTAGTTCTATGATTCCTGAGATGAGATATTAAAGATCATGATGGATTAGTGTATGTGATGTCTTCACATATGATGAGGATGACCAATTTCATTGACCATAAGTGTGGAAACATTGAGATATATACATGTGCTCATTAGTAGAATGAGTTCGATATATTAGCCGAATTAGAAATCCTAAATGGTATCTTACCTGACTGTCAATTAGGTTTTTCTATCATCACTATTACATGGTTGGACCACTTTGACCTATGTTGCTAAAGATGTATTATCGGGTATATATTGTGCTTTGGCTACTGACTTATGAATCACCAAGTTTAATGGCCCATTATAGTTAATAGAACCGGTACAAGGGGAACCTGGTAGAGGCAATTGAGTAAACAACGAGGAATTGCTCACTCTCAGTAAGTAAGAGATAATGCCTTATGCGATGGTACTCTAAATCTCTAGCTAGAGCATAAAGAATAATTAGAAAATGAGTTTTTCAATTGATTTGATATCGAGTATATGATTCTAAAGTGTCGGTATATTAAGGGGTTGACAGTCAATGATGCACCCCAATCCACATGGGACATTAGATGGATTGGGGTTTATATTTGTGTGGTAACTAACAATGATAAGGCTCATTGGAGATGAGGTCATTCCTACAGTTGTTTGTGATAAGGAGATGTGACTTGTACCCTTTATGTCTAGACGATCATTAAATCTATTATTAGATAACAAATTTAATTAAAAATGTATTCTTCTAATTATGTCTCAACCAAATAGACTATTGGACCAATAAAGTCGCATACATAAGAACTGTTATATTAGTACAGAAGTGTGGACATAATTTATAGACATTTTGAGTTTTTATGGAAAACTTTGATTTATATAAATAGTATGGAATCAAGTCAAACCCTATGAAGCCAAGGATTCCAATTTTAGGCTCAGCTACTTCCTTCACATTTTTCCACCATGGAGGCCACCAAGAGTTGGCAAAGCTCCATTTAAGAAGAGTTAAAGAGTTCAGCATGCAAGGAGATCTATCTACAAAGAAATTTTGTGTGAATAACATTAAAAGTCATGCACTTGGGTGGCTTAAAGAACACAGATTATCTAATGCTCATTCTTCTCCGATCTTTTGAGATTGGTTGAATCCTAGGAAGGTATACTTTAAATTATTTGAATCTTGTATTCGGTAATGCCATTTGGTTCTGATTGAGATAATGACAATAATATCCAAGAAATCTTCACTTCCGCTACCTATAGTAAGATTCCTTATAGTGGTATTAAAGCCAGGTTGAAGTATCGGTTGAAACAGATGTCATTTAGATGTTATTTACGTGAATTTGTGCATTCTCGAAATTGTACAAAGTTGAGTTTTATCAGAGTTACCATGAAGCATATGTGATCTATTTTAGAGTGTGATTGCCTTAAGATGATTCTTGTTAGATAGGAATTTCCAACGCCACAATCCATTCAAATTTTGGATCGTTGGAAAGTCCAATATGATGTCATAAAGATGGAATCTTAATATATTCTGTGCCATCAAGCTTGAATGTAGAAATCCATGATCATTTCATACATAGTGATATTAGAGGCCATTTGAAGGTATAGAAATGTAAAAAATTTGATTTTTTATCATTTCCATAACTTTCTTGGCATTGAATGGTGATGGAGGCAATAGATTTAGTGGTTTTGGGTCGGCGGTGGCACTCCAACGATAGTGGTGATTTTGCCCCCTTCCCCCTTCAATTCCAACGATTGTCATCATTGGAGGAGGCATAGATCCTCTAGAAAGTCTTGATCTAATTTTTTGGTCCTTGTTCCACTATGGAAGGAGCCGGATTAGGCGGTGGTGGAACTATTTTTTGTGGTCGTTGCATGCCATTTTTGGTCAAATAAGAAGGGCCCATTAGGACTTGACAAAGCCAACCAAATCTAGCATTTGATCTGCTCAGTTTGACTAGGCCAATGTGCAAGTATGTTTGGACCCGATTGTCGGGTCTATGCAGACCCACCATGAAGATACTAGTGTCACCAAAATTAAAAGAAAATGGAAATGAACCGAATCTAATACGACTAGATCTAGTTCTATTGAGTTGGCACAATTCAGCCTCATGAATCCCTTTACTGGGGCCTACGAGTTTGGATAAGGATCCTATAATATTTTTAATTATTTTAATTTTTAAATAGTTTAAAAAATAAAAAAGGAAGAGTGTTAGACAATTTTAGAAAGTTCTATAAATTATTTAGTAGATTACTAAAGTGTCTAATGATATGTTAGATGATTAGAAGCCCTATTGTCATTGAATCATTCCCAATTTGATTTTAAAGTTGTTTTGAAATCATAATTAGTAAAATTAATGTCTAAATTAATTATGTAAAATGTAATTTTGTAGAATGATGAATAGGCATTAATTTGATACTTTGTACAATTTTGTGAATGTATGAATAGTCTAAATTGTTTAGATTTGCTTGTTTGATGCATATAAATTCTTTATATGTTCTTTTCATGTTATACTTCATGAAAATTTTAACAAGCTTAAAAATTGGATTTTTAAAAATTGTAAGTTATAACTTTAAGGTTTAAGTGTTAAATCATATAATTATCACTTAAGCGCATTATATACCAGTGATGTTTGATGGTGTGATGAATGGTGATTATAGACTTAGTTTAATTATCATGTGATGGTAATTAAAGTTATGTTGATGTGTTTTTTGGGTTTGCATGCCTTGTCCTCTCTCTACTCAATTCTATTTGTAAATTCTACCTCACTCCTTTTTTGTGCTCCCCTTGGTTAAAATCAAGGTTTCTTTTTGAGATATGTACATTTATGGGTTTATGTATCCTTAAAACACTTGTAATGACAAGAACTGGTTTGTGGAAGAGGATAGACAAAACCACTAGAAGAAGCATTCTTTAGGAAGCGGAGGCACATCTACAATGTCATCAAATGTTAGGTCATTTTGAATCATGCCATTTTGGCTTTGATGTTGCATACTTAAGGTTAAAGTTTATGATCATCCATTTTAATTTCTTACAAATATGATATGTGATTGAGTGCTATTCTATATATCTTAGATATATAATATTCTATAAGTATGCATATATAAGTGGCACATATATTAATGAGATTAAAATAAAATCTCTCCTTCTTTTAATTAGGTTGCTAAATGTAAGACATTAAGAATAACTCATGTTGGCTTCCATTGTTATGATCTTGATGAGTCAATCTTAAATTGGATGAATTTGTTGTGTTACCACATGGCTCTTTCAGCAAGGGAATGGTTATCATGACCAAGACAATTGGTCAAAATTGGGGTAGACTATTTGTATGGCTTTATTGTGCTACTATAAGGGCTATGTAAAGAATCCATTCCCATAACGTAACAAGAGGATTTAACCTAACTAGAGTATGATTGTTGTATTACCACAAAGCCATAAGTTTGGAGGCTAAATGACTATGAGTTGCAAAAATTGCAACTTGCACAAGTTGCTTACCTATTAAGTATGAGGTGATTTGTCATGCTACCACAAAGTCATCATCATATGGTTAATAAAGTCTTAGTTCCCAATAGAATGTCATCATGATATCCCGTCTTTCCATATTAAGAGTTATACAAATTCGTCAAAAATTAGTGAGTGCACATTAGGATAACAAACTATATATTAATTTTTAAATAGATATTTACAATGCTATTTATTTATATCTTCGTTGTAGAATTAGATGATATACCACTAGTTATAGGGCATATTGATGCTAATAGGCTTACTGACCCAAAATTCTTTGATTGGTTTAGAACCTTGAGATCTATTTTATGATTGACTAGATAGCTACCTATTTGATTTAAGGAATCATCCTACAAAAATTGGTGTAGCGGAAATGATGTTTTCTTTGGATTTCATGATCGTAGTCTTAATCGAAATAGAACAATGAAAACCAAAAGTCAAATTTGAATCAAATTGAAAATACCTTTGCGAGATTCAACTGATTCCTCATGCCTAATAAAGAAGGAATCTTTCCTTGATCTCTAAGCCATCCAACTATAGGATCTCTGACAGTATTTGATAGAAATGTATGTTCTACAAACCAATCATATATGATATGATTCGATATTTCTAGAAATATCTCATTCAATTAACTAGGCAAATCTTCATTACCAGCTTTTATTCGATGCGAATATCATAATGAAGTTCTTGATCATATGCATTGATGATTAAATCATAATGAGATCATGATAATGAGATTGATCATTTAAAGGTATGTGATCTAAGTGTTCCTAGTCATAGGATCCTTGAGATGGGACATCAAGGATACATATAGATTTGTGTATGTGATGTCTTCTCATGTGATAAGGATGACCAATCTCATTGGTCATTAGTATGGAGACACTGAGATACACATGCAGGTTCTCATTAGTCGAATAAGTTCACTAAACTGATTGAATTAGAAATCTTGAATGGTATGTTACCTAACTGTTGATCAAGATTTTCTATCATCACGGTTTCATGGTTGGACCTTTGACTTGAGTCGCCAAAGATGCCTTGTTGGCAGAACTTGTAATTTGACATTGACTTATGGATCACTGCTTCGATGTTCCAGTATAGCGATGAATTAGGTACAAGAAAAACTCGATGGAGACAACTGAGCGGACAACAAGGGATCACCCACTCTTGGTAACTGATAGTAAATATCCTAAAAGATAGCACTCTAAATCCCTAGCTAGGGTAGATAGGATGATTGAAAAAGGAGTTTTCTAATTGATGTAATTTCGAGTACAAAATGCTACGAGTTGGTATACTAAGAAGTTGACAATTGATGCCGTACTCCTTTTTGACTAAGACATTGGATGGACGAGAGTTTATATGCATGTGGTAATTGATGATGAAAAGACTCAATGAAGATAATATTATCTCTGTAGCCATTTGAGATCATGGGATGTGTCTTGTACCCTTCATGATTGGTAGGCTGATTAATCTATTATTAGATAACATATTTAATTTAGTTATATAGAATTGTTATATTTTAATTAGGCCTCATTAAAT
The DNA here is from genome assembly GCA_036172225.1 of Cryptocoryne crispatula var. balansae. Classification (NCBI taxonomy): domain Eukaryota; kingdom Viridiplantae; phylum Streptophyta; class Magnoliopsida; order Alismatales; family Araceae; genus Cryptocoryne; species Cryptocoryne crispatula. The sequence goes on from CM069933.1 coordinate 8,748,387, forward strand.
AGACTATTGGGTCTAGTGGGTCACATACATAAGGGCTTATCCATAAGTACATGGGCAAGGGCATAATTTGTAGAGATTTTAGTTTGTTTTGAAAAATTTCAAGATTCTCTATAAATACTAATGGTTTCAATCAAATCCTACCAAGCCAAGGGTAAAAACTGCATCCTCAGTCTCTTCTCTACCTCTTTATATTTTTAGAAGGCTTCCATGGGTGATAGAGCTCCATTCAGGAACAGTTCTCGAGGCCAGCATGAAGCGAGAACCTGCTATGGATGAAGTATACATCTTATAATATATGTGCCACTTATGAAAGATACAAGCCACATCTCATAAAGGATACAAGCCACATCTCATAATCACAAATGACTTAGGGAATGATCTCATTTCTATTGAGCCTTTTCATCAACAGTTACCACATACATGTAAACCCTCTTACATTCAATTCCTGATAGGATAAGGGTAAATCATCGATTATCAACCCTCAGTCAACTGACACTTCGAGTTTCTACTCAAAATTGAATCAATAGGAAAACTCTTTTTCTAATTATTCTCTCTACCATGGTCGGGGATTTAGAGTACTATTTCATAAGCATTCTCTCTCACTTACCGAGTGAACGATCCCTTATTGTCTGTTCAATTACCTCCACTTGGTTTCCCATGTACATGATCTATTAGCTTTACTAGACCATCGAATTGATGATCCACAAGTCAATAGCCAAAGCACAAGGTACACATTGTAAGACATCTTTGGCAACTTTGATCAAAGTTCCAACTGTACAATCGTGAAGATAGAATACCTTGATTGGCAATTAGGTAAGATATCATTTAGGGTTCCCAATTTGGTTAGGTTAGTGAACTCATTCCTCTAATTAGCACATGTATGTGTATCAATGTCTCCATAGTAATGACCAATGAGATCAGTCATCATCATTTTATGAGAAGACATCACATACACTAGTCTATTCGAATGCTTAATATCTTGTCTCAAAGATCCTATGTCTAAGAACATTTATATCACATATCTCTAAATGATTTATCTCATTATCATGATCTTACCATGATTCAATCATCATTACATATGATTAATGACATCATTATAATATTTGCATCTAATAAGATCTAGTAATGAAGATATGCCAATTTAATTGAATGAAATATTTCAAGAATGTCGAATCATGTCGAATATGATTGACTTATAGGGCATACATTTCTATCACTTGAGAAGTAGGTGCCTTCTAAACTATGTAATGACATGTGAGAAGATCTGATCTTTGCATTTCATAAGCATAGAAAATACATTGTTTGCCCTATATTATAATGCTAGCTTCCTTGAGCAAATAGTTTCCAAGGTAACCTGATAAGATGGATGTTTGATCCATTGTGACTCATCTTGATGAGCTAGTTGAGAGCACGATAAATTATGGAAAACCTTCTTATTCTTCTTGTTGGTAAGACCAACATAATAAGGAAAGGTCATTAGATGGGGAACAAAGATAAAGCTAAAGTCAAGAAGGCGGTCAAGAAAATTAGAGTCCAAATAAAACAGAGGATAATAATTCCACTACTATGATGATGGCTATTAGAAGATGAACAACAAATTATCTTGTAGTGAATGCCAAAGTGGAGCTTGGAGAGGTTTCTAGAATTTTTCATCATTGATATTTACTTTCCATATGTCTACACATCATGGTATTAGATACTAGAGGCACATCTCATGCTATTGCTTTTATTTTTCTAATTAACGACCTACAAAGAAATCCATAAGATCTTCATTATTGATAAAAATGACATGTTGAAATGGAAAAAATTTAAATCAAAGAGATATTTTATTTACTATTATCTTTAGCCCATATTTCACACATATGATGCCGCTACTCAGGGTTGCGTTGTGGAGGCACACGTTCACGTGTATCCTCCAATGAGTGTCTTATAAGATATTGCTTGCAAAAATTTTATTAGTTATAATAGATAACATTGAGGAAAATAAAGAAATATGACTTGTTACTTTCTTCTTTAGATGATTTATTTGTTTTTTGTATCTCCTCATTTATCTTAAAATTTTTGCAACTATAGATGGAGATCGCTCAAAGGTAAAATGTTGCTACATAATAATTAAGTATTTTTATTTTACAATCTAAATATGTCATATATATATTAATTTGTATTTAACTCAAGTTCTCAGAAGATGGCTTCTTTTTTGTTACATATAAGGGTGATGCAGTTTTGTTGTCATAAGTTGCAATACACCATGTTGCAAACTCCAGGGTAGGAGGTAAATTCTTGGCCATGCGAGCCTACACCTAATCCTCCTACCAATTGGATGCTCAAGGTTTGTCCAGGCTTTAATATTCTCACACTAAATGCCTTGGCCGAACCTCTCCCACCTCTCTTTGATGTAGCTAATTAAACACAAATTAGAGTATGTTAGAAAGTGATGTCTATAATGACTACAAAATAATTAATAAAATATATACTTGAGGGAATGGGAGATGGACTCTTGGCATATGTAGGTATCATCAGAGTAGGGTGAGGGACCACCTCTCGGGATGGTCCAAGCGATGAAGGTGTGGCCGGTGTAGGTGAGATGTATCGGAAGGTGGATCTCTCTTAGAATGAGATCCACCTGACCTATCGGTGGATCCACTTGCCATACCGCTCTAAGATATATGGTGGCTCTTACTAAATTTCTTCATCTACAACATAATTAAAGTGGTTATTATGGCTTGGTTGATTTTTCATAAATTACATGTCTGATTAGGCCAATCCAAGCTGATTTTTGGCTTGGATTGGCCTAAATGGCCATGAAATGTGTTTTATGGCAATTTTAGACTTCATGGATAGTTAGGCCAATCCTAACCAATTTTCAACTTTCACCTAAACAACCATCAAATGGGTTCAAACCCAAATTTGGACTTCCATGGCCACTTAGGCCAATCCAAATCAATTTCCAGCTTGGATTGGCCTAAACAACTATTGAATGAGTTTTATCACAATTTTAGACTTCCATGGTTATTTAGGTCAATTCAAACAAATTTTAAACTCGAATTGGCCTTAATGGCCATGAAATGGGTTTTATGGCAATTTTGAACTTTCATGACCGGTTAGGCCAATACAAACCGATTTCCTACTTAGATTGGCGTAAATGACCATCAAATGGGTTCAAACCCAATTTTGGTCTTCCATAACCATCTAGGCCAATCTAAACCAATTTCAACCTTGGATTGTCCTAAACAGCTATGGAATGGGTTCTAAATGAAACTTCATTTACAATGACCTAATGACATGATTTTTGCCAGTCTATACATATTGTATAAAATTTAGGATCCGTACAAGTATCATGAAAGGAATGCCAACATTGGTAACAATGCTTACATCGTCAAGTAATACCTCTGCATTATATGGCACTGTAAGAGTTGTTATCAATAGGCCAATCCATTTCACGAAAATAGTAAGTGCTCCAAATGTTATACACCATTCTTAAATTGGTATGAGCTGAGGTTGTCAGGCCATCGAAAATCATGTTTCATTTATGCCCATAAGAGGGTTCTATTCCTTTTAAGTGTATTTCATGGCTGATCCAAACCAGCTTCTTGGTTTAGATTGGCCTAATTGTAAGTAATCAATCTATGGTAGCAAAAACTTTTGATTCCTTAAATTCAAGGTCTTGGCCTTAGTTGAAAGTTAATAACAAAATTGGGAACCAAATAAGGACATTAAAAATACCTTTTTGGGATTTGAAAAATGCTTCACTAGAGATGAAGAGAGGACTTTCTTTCCAACTCTAAACCGTTTAAAATCCACATGAACTTCTAAGGATTGGTTCTCTTTAGCTCCAACCTCAAAAATCTTTCTAGAATGGATTTGAACTATGTGAGGATGCTTTCTAGAGATGAGAGGAGACAGGGAGGCTACTGAGGATGTGCTCAAACCCTAAGGCTTGTTAGGGTTTGACTTCTTGAGCCCTTTATTTGTAAAAATGCAATTTTTCATAAAAATCTACACTTTTATAAATTTATGTTCTTGCTGTAGACATGAAATTTTAGTATAGTTGGAGAGCTTAAAAATCTTTTTTTTGTGAAGTATATTTAAGTATCCCATCAAAGGAACCAACATTTTCTGGAAAAGCGAGCTTTCTCGTAGGTTTTGGCTCAACCAAGGCTTAGTGCCCCATTAGGGAAGCGCCACTGATAGCGTCTCATAAGGGGGTGTCAGGTGCCTTGTGTCTAGGAGATTTCATCAATTCTTGATTTTCCCCTCTTTGAGGCTATAAAAGAACCTTAATCTCCAATGTTTTATAGGCTCCAAACCCTCCTCACCCTCACTCTTACTCACCGAAGAACATCCAACCCTCTCCAAGTCTTTCCCAAGCTCTCAAATCATTTAAAAAACTACGGTCCAAAAGTCCCAAAACCCATAGTTTTTTTTAGGAGCATAGTTTTTTGTCGACTTCAGGAGAACCTATAAATCATCCCTCTTACATCCAAGGCCAAATCTCCCCTCCCACAACTTCTCTGGTGTATTGGCTACCTTGAGGAATCATCCTAACACTCCATAGATCACATGGCATCATGGGGGTGAAGCAAGGAAAAAGGGACAAAAGTCTACCAGAATTAACCTTAGCATTGACCACCAAGGTGCTACCCTTAGCGCCACATTAATAGGGCACCTATAGACATGCTCTATTTTCTACATATTTTTGCCATTCTATGCTCATTTTTTATAATTCTTTATTGTTTTCTTTGATTCAAGCTTGCATGCTCTTGTCTTTTAGCAAATATTAGAGCATCTATTTGCATTTTTATTTACCTAAAATAACCTAAAAAAGGGGTTGGGATCTAGTACCAATTTGGTCAGCTCTCATCCTTGTGACAATTTATGTTTAGTTTGAACATATCACTACACTCTATTTATTTCTAATGTTGCGTTCACTTGGATCAATTGGAAAACTTTTTTTCTAATTATCTTATCTACCTTGTCTAGGAATTTAGAGTACTATCTCATAGGATATTCTCTCTCTCTCTCTCTCTCTCTTACAGAGAGTGAATGATCCCTTGTTATCCTCTCAATTGCCTCCACTGGATTTCTTTTTCACCTGATATATCAACTAGATTGGACCATCATGGTTGTCATCCATAAGTTAATAATCAAAATACAACATACAGTTTGGATTGGCCTAATCGGCCATACGAGGATTCTACCCCTTTTAAGAGGATTTCATGACCTGTTAGGCCAATCCAAATTGGCATCTGAGTTTGGATTTGCCAAACAAGCATATGAATGTCCTACCATTTTTAAGTGGATTTCACACCCGGTTAGCCAATTCAAATTCAAAAGCGGCTTTGGATTGACCTAACTGACCATATTAGGGGTCTACCTCTTTTAAGTTGATTTCATGGCCCATTCGGCCATTCCAAGTCAATTTCATGGCCCATTTTACCGATATCACCCATCCCTTACTCATGTTATCATCTACATAAAAATTGTTTTCCTTGACTTGCAAATGCAAATGGTTTACCAGTCCCTAATTTCATTTGTGTATTTAATGATATACATCCATAATCATTAACCTTAAATTCTCTATGTTTATTATACACATCTCTCTATCGATATCTAAATAGTACTAAATGACCATCTCTATCAAATGATATCTTAACTATATCTAATATTTGTTCATAATATCTATCACAACTAGATTAAGGTTTAGTGTTCACAATGGCACCACATAGTTGACTCGATTTGGTGGAATCTAAATCCATCATTTAGAATTTAAATCCATTGCATATAAATCTAGATAATGAAGACGTAAATATTGAGAGATCAAGTGACAAAATCTTGAGATCCTTAGTGTACTTAGAAGATCTTATATTCTCCATTTCTCTACTAACGGTTGTAAGTATATGTCAATATCATTTCCAAGGGCTCTTGAACTTGTTATTAGGAAAGAAATCATCACGTGTCGATTTCATAGACATCTATGGTGGTAAATTGTACACCACTGTAATGACAAACCATACATTGTACTTTGAAGACATGTTAAATGGGTTAAAACCATTTGAGGCCAAACCAAGTCGAACATTGTGTTTCTCTAATGCACAATTAGGCTATACTTCATCCACTCTTTTTCAAGTGGGAGAATCAGTAGGATGACCTAGTTCACTACTCTATTCCTAAGAATGTGGTTCATTATGCCATGTCATCCACTTAACATTGTTCGTTGATATAAACAAATGCTGCAACCTATCTTTTAATAAAGAATAATGTAATATTTTTATGTCACCTTCTAACTCAATATTTATATCATCTTTATATCTTGGAGTCTCATATTGTGAACATGTAATTCTATCTGTATTCTCTTTCCAACAGTGAATACAGTCATTTTTACTTGCATCTATTTTTTATAACTAAGTCCTAAGTCCTTAACAATTGTTTTAAGTTCATACTAAGTATTAGGAACACTTGTATCTTTGGACAATACATCTTTAAATAAAACAATATACTATTTATACATTTTTCAACTAGACTATTTACTAACTTCAACTTAATCAACTTGAAAATAAAATTTAACTTAGATATTTCTATGCAAACTTTATATTAAGGTGTTTTGGCATCTTTTAATAATTGGAAATATCTACGTGCTTCTATATTTGATTCACCCTTATTATGTTTAGATGTTTCCTGAATATTTTGAATATCTTCAAGCATTTCTATTGCTTCATCATTAACATATTCATCATGTGGTCCATTTAATTGCACTTTATATTTGTTAATTAAATTAAGTTCTATTTCACCTTGACTTATCCATGTTTGATAATTTGACCATATGCCAAGTTTGGTTTCTAGCTCCAATCCAATAATAGATTGGATTGGACAAACCGGCCAAGTATTTGGTTCTAACTAATTTTGTGAGTTTTTATGGCCTAACCATTTGACTTAAATAACTATTTGGGTTGGATTGACCTAAACGCCTATGTTTCTTCTGTCACATTTGTGGAATTTTAAGGTTGTTTAAGTCAATCTAAATTAGAAAGCAATTTTGATTGGTCTAACCCACCATGCTTTAGCCCAATCCAAGCGTATCATTATGATACTTATTATTATAATGTATTTATAAAATCTAAAAGCCCTATGCCAGTTTGTGTCTTAATTAGGTCGATTAAGATAAAGTTAATTTAATTGAGAATGGGGTTATGTTTAACAAAATATGATCATAAACACAAAGGCACAAATAAGATCTCTTTTATTCAAAGATCTTTATAAAACTATATCTTCATCACGATTGTTAAAAGTTTTTAGAAGTTTTGTTAATAAAATGGAGAAAACACCACATTCAACCAACCACGCATAAGCCTAAAGGATTACCCAAACTAGATAAATCCCCACACAAACGACCCTAAAGTAGAAAAATTATAAAAATTATACTTAAAACTCATAAACTAACTTGTTAGGGTTAGTAGATACCTAAAGGAGGAGATATGGTGGCGATCTAGTGAGAAGAGAGAAGTCTAGTGGAGATGGTGGCAAAGGCCGGCAGCAATGGTAGCGTCGACAGAGGGGGGTAGCGGGGGCGGCGGTGTTGACCTCGACAACCAACAACAACAATGGAGAAGATTGGTGGCAATGGAGGAGGCTAGCAGTGAGGATGGCAGTCAGAGGGGCGAAGCTCATGATCGAGAGATTGATCGATCGATCGATCGAGATGGAGAGAGAGAGAGAGAGAGAGAGAGAGAGAGAGAGAGAGAGAAGGGGGAGGGTGTTGGGAATCAGTCCAATCAAATTGGCCCAATGGCAAAAATATGATTCCTCATATATCAAGGTCTTGGTCTCGATTGGAACTGAACAACGTCGCCGAAATTGGTATTTGAAACGATTTCAAACACGTACCTTTGTGGGATTCAAACAATCCCTATAGATCGGAGAAGAACAAGCATTCTCACGCTCTCCAAGCTACTCAAGTGTGCAACCTCTAGTTGTATCCACACGGGTTCTCCTTCGCGCTGAAGTCGACCACTCATCCCGAACAGAACTCCACCATCGAATGGCGGCTGTTGGGGTGGGAGACAGCAAAAGAGGGTGGCTGGGGCATAGATATCTCCCATGGCTTGATGGGGTTTGTGCCCTCATCGCTATTATTTATAGAACTCGGAGTTTTTCACAAAAACCCCTCCTTGCTCTATAATTTAGCCCAAGCTCCCAAACTTACAGATTGGTCCTTATGTGTGTGACCTCCTAGGCCTAAGAGCCCATTTGGTTGAGGCCTAATTAAGATAATAACTTCTTTTAAATTAAATATATTATCTCATAATAGATTTAATGGCCTATCGATCATAAATGGTACAAGTCACATCCTAAGATCCTAAATAGCTTCGGTGATGAACTCCTCTCCAAAGAGTCTTTCCATCATCGGTTACCACACGGATATAAATATTTGTCCATTCAATATCTCGGTCGGATAGGAGTATGGCATTAATTGTCAACTCTTAAATATACTGACACTATGGAATCTTGTACTCATAATTGAATCAATTAGAAAACCCTTTTCTAATTATCCTATTTACCTTGGTTAAGGATTTAGAGTACTATCCATCTCTCTCTCTCTCTCCATCCCTCTGCTCTGTCTCCCCCACCTCTCATGCCTCTCACCCCATCGGTTACTCATCCACCACCCCGATCTCTCTCTTTCTCGCTCTCTCTCAGTGCCCCACTAGCAATGGAACCCCTCCGATCGATATCTCTCTTGATCGACCCCCTGCTCTCATTGAACTCTCTATTTCCCTGTTTTCCAATCACTAGCTGCTGCGCTTGCAGCCTTCTTTCTGCTTGCAGCCATCCACCGTTGTGTGGTCGCTTGCCTTCTAGCACCACGTTGGCATTGACTACCTCGTGCGCGCACCCACAGACGTCACCTTCTGTGCCACCTCTTCATTCTGTCGTCTCCTCTCGGGTCTGTCGACTCCAGAAACGGGTTCCGGATCGGCACCTCAAAAGAAGAAGGTGAAAGATAGATGGAATAAGGGAGTGAATTGAAAACACTCGGAAAGCGGTAAAATGTCCTCACCTCGATCCCACACTCACATTGATCCCCGAACTTTCATCTCACGGCGTCGCTCGAGCACCGGAGATGGTTCGGGTCATGTGGGAGGAGAGTGAGGAGGAGATGAAATTAAAGCATGAAAAAGGTGGTCGCCAGGAGCCGCGGGCTCCGCTTTATGAAATGAAAGCAAGATTGAGTTGATTTGACCGTGTACCTTAGTGTGGGAGATCGGGATATGGGTTCAACCTTCTTCTTCTTCGGCCGGCCGATGAAGAAGAGTCTTCAACCGATGCTAGCTTGATAGACCTGTGCAACTAGAACAATAAACCAAGTGAAGAGATTGATTAGAACTATGGGAAGTGTAGTAACTGTAGAGAGAAGATGAGAAAGAAGCAATCGGAATCGAACTCACCGGATTGGGGTGAGCCTTAACTCCTTTTTTTATGTTTTTGATTATGTAAAAATGATTAAAATGAACTGAAATATGCTTTAAAACAATAAATAAACTGAGTTAAATGAGTTGAGAAAGCTTATGGAATGGATCGGCTTGAGTTGAAGCCGAGTTGGTTGAAAAAGGGCCGGTTCGGATAGCTTTGCACCCTTCTTGCGCGACTTCGGTGAGGAGGATGCTACGGACGACCCCAATGTCTGAATCGATTTCCGTTTGTTGTAGTAGACGGAGGACTCAGAGAGGAATAGTTCATATGTTGATGACTTCTCCTAAATCCTCCTGTATAAGTCAGTAAAAATTCTGAAAGTGGGAGGATATAGAAAAAAGAACCTGGATGCGCACCCTCAGTGTGGCAATCGCCACGAACAAACGGAAAGTTGGAATTGAGTGCCGTCAGTTGGAGATGAAAGAGGACGAAGATAGGAACAATTTATATGTTGAAGACTTTTGCAGAAGAAGCTCCTGATGTTCTGCAGAAGTCGATGAAGATGGTTGATGAAGAACACCCGGATCGAGCCTTCTCCTTCACCTCGGGATCGATTTCTTGACTTCGGATCGCCTTTGGACGTCGGGATGGCTTTCGAGAAGAACTTGGATGACCTCTGGACGAGCTAGGCATGGGGGGTTAACCTTGGGTCGTTGACAATGACCCTCAATTTATAGAGGAAGGAAACCGGTGCAAAATTTAGAAACTTGACCTACCGCGCCCCCGTGTTTCAAAGAGGACGAGGGTGCGCCCTGCGCGCCCTCAAACCAAGGGCGCGCAGGGCACGCCCCCAGTTCGGGGGCGCGGTCTGTGTGCCCCCCTGTTTCAAAGGAAGCGGGGGCGCGTTACGCGTCTCACTATTAAAAATCGACGGAAACTTTCGGAAATTGCTAAAAATCGACTTGACATACGTAACGCGCCCCCGAATTAGGGGCGCGGTACAAATGATCGAAAATCCTCCGCGGAAAATTTCCAAAAATCCAATTTAGAAGGTGCTAATCGGGGTAATTTGCGATTTAAAGAAACTGACCGCGGCCCCGCCTTTCAAAGGAACCGGGGGCGCGCAGGGCGCGCCCTCCTCTTTCAAATGAAGCGGGGGCACGGTACACTCTCTCTCCTGCGCGCGTGTTCCGCGAGCCGTATCTAGCAAACGGGATGTCCGATTCGGCTCCCGTTTGTTGCATTGGAAAGAGGGCCTTCAACCGCACCTTCTCAAGTCGGTAAACCAGCTGGCGTGACTCCCGATATGTTCACACGGGGCTTTCTACCGGTTTACCCTCTCACGGAAAGCTGAAACCCGGAGCGAAGATCCGAAAGAGCACGGTTCCAATCGAGAAATCTCGGGTCAACTCGGGATGACTTAAAATGATGACCGAACAAGTCCGGTATGATCGGACAATCCGAAGTCATCGAAAAATCTGAGATTAACCCGGTAAACGTGAATCGAAAGCCGTAAAAGCCGCGAAACCCTAAAATTGACCGAACCGGATGTATGGCCCCGGTTGATGAAAATATTCGGTTAGAATCGACCCGGATGACCTGAAAAGACCCGGTGATGACCGGAAAGGCCTAACACGTGGTCCGGGATAGCCGAGTCAGCACCGATCAAAAAAGCCGTAACGAATGTCGTCATTGACCGACGCCTATCGAAATGACTTCTCGGAAACCTTGAATGTTACGGAACACATGCGGGACTCCCGAGACCTTCAATTATGGAACATTCAAGGTCGGTCATCGAGCAGGCTTCGTGTTTTTACAGTTCACGTGCGGCTCTCGCTTGAAGGTTACGGCAATATTCCGGAAATCATTAGTCCATTCTCAACTAACAAGGGGGCTCCACCAATGTCCTTAGCTCATCTCCATAAGGTAATCCGGATTAGATAACGGTCAAATAAAAGATATCGCCTATGGAATAAGAGTCTAGGGCTCCGAATCAAGCCAATTTGGCGTGTCTACAGCTTGCCTCGCCTTGATGTCGGCTTTGCAAGGGAATGGCATGTAGCGGAATGGAGTGAAACGTAGAGAAAGCGTAGTGAAATGAGATGGATCGTAGTGGAATGTAGTGGAGTGAAATGGCGATGGACTGAAAAGGTGGCATCAAGGTGTAGATATAGACACGCTTAACGACCAGATTCGGCAAGACGAATCTCCTCAAGTCTCCTGGTTAACCGCCATGTTTCATCAAGTCTTCCTATGTTCGATTGGTAAAAGATGTGCCATTGGCACGAGAGAAGGATAGCCAACCCCCAACGCGGTGGGGAGTCCCCGAAACATGGGTTCGTAGGTTCATCATCAGTTGGTAACCCGATCTTTGCGGTGTTCTTGTACTGTGATGGGCTAAATTTTAAAAAGATATTTGTTTTGAAAAAGTAAAAGAATACCAATCGAGCACATTCAGGCTCTCAGATTCATTTAAGTCTTCCATGAGACAAGATTCGATTCGGAATGGAATGATCTCAGATTCCGAAAAGCAAATGTTGAAGTATAGACCGTGAAGATAATGACGGTGCAAGTTCTGATCAAATAGAAGGCCCTTGGCAGGAAGAATTGGCTGCCATGGTGGGATGAATAGCAAAGAAGTTGCAATGGCCACCGTGGTGAAAAGAAATGAAAGATTTAAGGGCACAAAGTGGTTACCGAACACGGTGGGATTAATAGACACGGTGGGACCAGAAAATATAGTGGGACCAGAAAATATGGTGGGATTAGAAAACATGGTGGGATTAGAAAAACACGGTGGTATTAGAAAACATGGTGGGATTAGAAAAACATGGTGGGATTATAAAACACGGTGGGATTAGAAAAACACGATGGGATTAGAAAACACAGTGGGATTTAGAATGATTGAGAGAGTGAGAATGATGTATTCAATGATAAAACAAAATGTAATGCAATTAACGCTACATGATGCATGCTGGGCTCAATAAAACAAAACAACACTTGTATAACAAATAGTTGAAGATATAGATTGTCTATGAGGTCAAGATACCCATTCGGGAACCATCGTCCCTCATAGTACAACTTTGGCTTATCCGTGAGCATCATAGATGACCCGACCGTCGTAGATTTTGATGAAGGGGATCTCGGGTCAAGTCTTCTCCATACTCATGGTATTCAACAAATCATGCATAAGATAATAATACACGACTAACGACTTATATGTTAGCCGGCAAGAAATGGGGGTTTCCCATGTCTATTCTTCTGTTTCCGCGAGCAATTCCTGTCTTTCATCAAAATGTTAGTTTCAAATGAACCATGATATTCACTCGACCTTAATAAAAATCAAGCATAAATGTATTTGATTTTACAAATTTTTCTGAATTTTTTTCTGAATTTTTCTGATTTTTTCTGAATTTTTGAGAAATTTTTGGAAGAATTTGACCGAACGCGCCCCCGAACCAGGGGCGCGGCTTGCGCACCCCCCACTTGGGGGGCGCGGCCTGAGCGCCCTGGGTTGGGGGGCGTGGCCTGCGCTCCCCCACTTTGGGGGCGCGTTCGATCCCAGTTTCCTGTTTTGACTGGATCCGAATCCGGTTCAAATCGGGACCGATTTCCCCTATATAAACACCTCTTAGGATGACCAAATCGTCCTACCAAGACCCAAGATGGCTCCTCCTTTGAAAAAGCAGCGTGTTGGCTCGGTTCGAGGAATTTCAAGCGTCCCGGGTCATCTGAAGGCCAGAATCGGCGCCGACTTGGTAAGTTCGCTGCCAATTTTAGCTTTCAACCACTTTTCAACTTCTTTTCTCTTAAAAATTTTCTCTTACCTCTTGTTTGGGTGTAGGATTACCCAAACTTCCCTGGGCCTCGCCGGTATTGCTCTCCTTCCTGGCTTTCTGGCTTGCTTGACGTCCTTGGCTTGTCGGTCAGAGTGATTCTTCGAGATTGGGGCTTAACCGGACTCTTGATCCATGCCAAGCAATATTCAGGCTACTCTCTTGACTTCGGTTTGATGGGAGCTCTTGTTGAGTTGTGGCACCCCGACACTCACACGTTCATGTTCGGCAGCTTTGAGTGTACAGTTCTTCTTGAAGAAGCAGAGCTCCTTCTCGGCCTCCCTCGGACTAAGAAGGAAGAAACTGAAGGTATGTTCATCCCTTCAGGACCCCTCTCTTGCTTGGAATTCTTGCAGGATTTTGTCGAGGCTCGGCAGATCAACACCTTGTTGGCCGGCAAGCGAATTAGTGTCCCCAAGTTGGCGGCTTGGACAATCTCTCTTCTGACGGCTCCTGGTCTAGACGAGGATCGGATTCTGCACGGTGCAAAGGGTTTCGCGGCTTGCCTTGCCGCGGTGTTCTTGTTTCCTGCGGAGGATTGTTTCCTGGAGGTTGATCAACTCTCGTGCATCCGCAGCATCTAGAGCGGTGCGCGGTTGGGGCCTTCAGTTCTGGGCTACTTGTACTGCGGACTGTCCGCAGCTTGCGTGGGCCGTCCTCCCTTTGGCAGTGCGCTACTTCTGGCCTGCTGGGCCGACCTTCCCTTTAAGTTTGATCCGGCCGGCGAGGTGGCCACCAGGTCGCAGCTCTTCCACCGTAGCCCCTTGTTCCCATATGCCGATGCGCTTGGCTTCGGCGAGAGAGTCGCCAATAGGTGTGCATCAGTGAAGAGGAGGCCAGACTGGCGTGCTCACTTTGCCTCCATGAACCGTTCTAGCTTCTTGCACTCTCCTGCTTCCTTGATGCAGAAGGACTTCCAGGTGTGCTTTGTGCCCGGCGTTGATCTCCGCCTGGTTACAGGTTCGGCCTTTGTGTTGTACAACGCTCACCGTTGCCACTCCCAGATCGGCTTGCCTCAGTACGAGTTGCCCAAGCTGTCCCACCTTCCACCTATCAAGGGTAGGCAGCTTGGCTCTGTGGATGACGAGGAGGAGGCGATCTCAGTCACTGCCTTGTGGGAGACGAGTCGGGTGTGCCGCCCAGGCCTCCTGATTGAGGAGGACCCTGACCGGAAGCGCCGCTACATCTCTGCGTTGAAGCTTCTACTTGCCTGAGAGTCTTCTTTTCCTGCTTTAACTTGTCAGCCATGTTGTTTTTATTTTGAATAAACAATGAATTATTTATAGCAAGTTTGAGTGAAAATTCAAAAGAAATTTACCTTGTTTCGGAAAAATGCAAGACAAATGTTGACAATTATGATGAATATGCCTTGTTATTTTTCAACACCTTGAATATTTTTTAACATGAAACAAGATATTTTTGAAAGGTTTTAACATGCCTTTTTTCTTTAGGTAATTTTTCAGAGCAAACCATGAGTCTGATGAATTTTCTTTCGGTGACTCCTTGATCGGCTCGATTTTCTGAACAACTTGGCGCTTTCTGAAATTTTCGCCATTTTTATCAATTTTGCACCTGAAAAATACATTTTCAGCCATTTATGACTAATAAATGTATAGAATTTTCTCCTGACCCTTGAAAAATGTTAGCTAGTGATGATAAAAAACATGAATATGTCTAGCTAATTTAGGAATTGAGACATTCAAAGTTATGTGAAGAGAGGGATTTTTGGTGAGAATTTAAAGAGAATTTTTCTTCACAAAATTATTTTGAGCAAACCGTGCATCAGATCGGAATTCTTTCGGTGGCATTGCGATCAGCTCGATTTTGTAAACCTTAAGTGATATTTTCAAATTTCTCCCATTTCCACATTTTTACTCTCTATAAATACCCCCTGGGGGTAAGAATATCTCATTTCCACCTGTTCACCATCTCTCCTCGCGCTAGAAGCTCCAGAGTTCCAACTCAGATACGGAGTCCGAAACGCCGCCAAAGGTTAGTTCCTCTGTTACAAAAAATGTAGATCAGGTTATCCTCTTCGATTTGGTTCAAGTTTCACGCAATTCGGAGTTGATTTGACGAAGTTATCGTGAAAATAAGAATCGAGCAGGTGAGAGGGTGCGGTCAACGCAAAAATGTTGACCGCGCCCTCGGACCGGGGGCGCGCTGAGCGCGCCCACGGTTCAGGGATATGCAGACCGCGCCCCCAAGAGGAGGGCGCGGTCTGCGCGCCCTCACTCTCCCCCCGAGCTTCCGGCTGTCCGAGAGGTACATTTTCTTTTCCTGCATTTAATGATTAGCTCCTTTGCATTTTGACAATAATAATTGAGTGAACTAATGAAATGATTCTATTGCAGGCCTGGATAAAATCCCGGATCTCGTGGGACCTGGTGTATGCTGCCTACCTAGGCCTACCGGACTTCCAGCAGGTTCGGTTAGAGGAGATGGGGTTTGGGCCCATCCTCCGGGTGACTCCTTTTTGGGAGGACCTACCACTGGTGCAGGTCCTCCGTGAGTCCTGGGACCCAGACTCCTTTGTGTTTCTGTTCCCATGGGGGCACATGGTGCCCTCCTTAGAGGATGTTGCATACATCACCAGTCTTCGTGTTTACGGTAGGCCGGTGGTGTGTGCCACCTCTTCTGACTATTCGCGGGAGTTCCGGGCCCTCTTCGCATATGAGCCCGAGTTCGACACGGAGGATGGCCTACGCACTATCGCCAAACTAGAGGCTAGTGAGATGGTAGGCTTGGTGGATGCCGAGCGTGTCCGTGGCGAGAGCCAGGACAGCTTTTTATGCCGCATGGTCGGCCAGGCTGCAGCGGCATTTACCGGGTTTCCTGGCTCTTTGGAGGCGGATGTAGACCTGCGCCGCTTCCTCCTCTTCTTCTTCGGGCGCCTTCTATTGGACTCGAAGACGGAACGCATCCATCTGCGGTTCCTCCCTTTGCTTGCTGACCTGGAGCAGGTTGGCATGTACGCGTGGGGGGCAGCGATGCTCGCCCATTTGTTCTGTGGCCTTCAGCCTGAGGCGGGTTCTGTTTCGGTTGCCGGCTTCTCTCCTTTTCTTCGTGTGACTTTTAGCGACTTTCCTTTCTTGTACACTTGTATTGCTCGCTTTGCTCTGACGAGTTGTGCCTTTTACAGGTCTGGAGCTACCTCTACTTCCCCCTGGGTCGGTCACAGCAGTCCTACCCCGACCTCCTCCCCCTGATGGCTCGTTGGGAGCCTATCCGCCCCACTGGTGGCCATCGCAGCCGCTGGCTTTGATTCGTGCACGTATTCTCCGCTTCCCACACACTGAGGTATGTGTTTAATTTGTGTATCAATATTCTTCTGTTGAAATAATAATCATGATTTTGCTTCCCACAGGTGTGTTGGAGGCCATATCTCATGACCGATGACCATCTCCAGCCCTGGATTGCCCACGCTGGTCGTGTCTTCGGCCGCGATCTTCATCTTCTTTGCGTCAATGAGCTGGCGCCACTGTGGCTTCGGTTCTCGGCACGCGCCCTCGGTCCGGGAGCGGGGCGGTTGGAGCCTCCTCCTCCTCTTCCCCTAGTTGGTGCTCGTCCCAGGCGCCTTCTCCTCCCCGTGGACTGGGTGGAGAGGCACCACGCCTCGATCACTTTGTGGTATGAAGGCGGCGAGGTAGTTATTGGCTGGGCAGAGGATAACCGAGACTACCTTCGCCGATATGCGGAGGCATACGGACACTTGTTCGTTCCAGAGGGTCAGGTAAATGCTTCTTATGTTCCTTTAATTCTGTGTTGTTGTTCTCTTCTGACCTTCATGTCATTTCAGGAGGCTCGGGCTCTACTGCTACGCCAACAGCTGGAGATTGTTGACCTTCGGCAGGAGGTGGCCACTCTTCGCGGCATGCTGGAGACTGAGGTAGACACTGCCTTTGCCCTTCATTTGTATCCTCAACATATGATTGCCTTGCTCTGATGTGTTTTTCTTCTGTTCACAACGGAAGGCTCGTGCTGAGGGTTCACCTCCTTCTCTATCGAGGGAAGAGGTGGCTGAGCTCCGCCAGCATCTTAGTGAGGCGAGAGAGGCACTGACGACCAAGGAGGCAGAGGTATCTTTCATTGTTGTCTATTCTGGTTGTTGATTTTTCTTGGTTCATATACTTCCTCTTCTTCCAAGTTGCTGAGCTTCAGAGTAGCTTGTCCTCCCGTATCCAGTCCTTGGTGTCTGAGGTGGAGACATTGCGGTCTGCCCCAGCCGATCTTCGTTCCCAGATGATCGTCTCGGACCTCCACCTTCAGCACGAGAGAGCCATGCGCGAGATGGGGCGCCCGGCATAGCCGAGGCCATGCGATCTCTGGAGCGGATGCACCCGCAGCACGGGTTCGTTTGTCGGCGGCGGGCGACATTGCGGGTTTATCGCCAGGCATCCCTCCACAGCCTAGCCGCAGTTTCACCCATCGAGCAGCTCCCATCGGAGTGGCACGCACCGGAGTGGCGGCGCTGCTCGTAGTCGGGGTCACCACGGGCGGAGCCGACGGGCGAGTGGCCGAGCCGAGCCATGAGCACGGTGCTTCTACGTTCCTGGCCACTTCTTCAGAGCGTCGCCGCAATGAGGTGGCCGCAGCAGCTTTGGCGGACACGGCTACCATGCCTCCTCCACGTGGTCATTCTCCTGGAGGGGGTAGCAGCAGGCACTGATTTCTGTAGCAGGCTTAGCTTTTCTGATGTTGTAGCTGCTTTTCATCTTTGTTGTAGCACTTCTTGCTTCAGTGTTGTTTGACTTGTTGGCGAGATTCTCACCCCTCCTTGACTTGTGTTTCTTGCCTGAAATACTTAATAGAAGGGTTAAATCTGCTCTATGGCTTACCCCCTTGCCTATTGTTGTCTTGCCTTGCTTATATGTCAAGGGGGGCAGCCTTATTAACCAGGTAGAATGCGCAAAATGACAGACAAGGTAAAAGTTAAGAGTGCTTACCTGCTATGGCGAGAGTTGCTCCCTTCTTGATCTCAGAATCCTGAAACGCTTAATGAAGAGGATTAAATCTTCACCATGGCTTATCTCTTTGCCTATTGCTGTCTACTTTGATTTAGGTCAAAGAGAGGAGCCTTCTTAACAAGGTGTAATAACCTAATGATTGGAATGAAATGGTTAAGAGAACTTACCTGTCGTTGAGAGAACCTTCCCCTCTTACTTTAAAGTCCCTGAAAATACTTGATAAAAGAGGATTAGATCTTCACAACGACTCATCCCTTTGCCTATTATGGCCAACTTTGACTTAGGTCAAAGGGAGGAGCCCTCTTAATGGGGTGATAGTGAAGGTAAATATGCAATGCGGAAATGAAACATGCAAGACATAAAGATAAACATGAATGCTAGCAAAAGGCAAAAATCAAGGTTATGCCAAGTTAGATGATGCATTTTTTTTAGATTTTTGGAAAGTATTCAATTTTTTATTTTTGAAGATATTCAATTTTTTTTTCGAATTTTGAAAATATTCATTTTTTTTTGAATTTTTGAAAATATTTGATTTTTTTTTGGATTTTTGAAAATATTCATTTTTTTGGATTTTTGTGGAGAATGTGCCAGCATTGAGACCATTCATCGATCTTTGAGTGTTAATCAAGATTTAAGTGATAAACACCACGTGAAAATAAGGTTCCATACCCAGAATCTTTCTTGCCCTCTTCTCTTGATCGGTTTGGATTCCCCCTGAGTTTGGACAGTCTACCCTACCCTAGGGGTTTTAAGATGGAAGAATAATAGAGGAAGTCTTTGATAGGATTTGGGGGTGTTGAGGAGGGTTTCTCTACTCATGCCCAAATTGCCCGTTGGGGTTCGGCCTCTTCGGGTCTTTTCTACATATGGCACTTATTTAGACAAGTCTTTGACCTGTGGGGTCATTGCCCATCTTTTTGTGCCTTCTTTTCATTTTCTATTCTTTCGGGTACTCATTCAGACAGGCCCATATTTGTTTAAACCTATGGGGTTCATTGCCCATCTTTTGGCACCCTTTTGCACCCTATGAGACGGCCTCCTACTAAGGCGGCGGGCATTTTCGATACTATCCTCCTCTAGTCCCTTTCACCTATCTTGGACCGAATAGAAGAGAATAGGGTAAGGTTTCCTTTCTGCCTTCAGGGTTCTGCCTTGTCTCTCATGAGTGTTGGGCTATCCAGATTCTGGGATTGGGAGGTGTTGTGTGTGCAAGGTAATGTCTACCCTTGACTTCTAGCTAACACCCTTGGATCGATGACTTAATATCATACTAGAAATTCTTCATATTTTTTCTTCTAAGGAAAATATTTTTTGAGGTAAACGCCGTTCCATGGATGGTTCAATTTTTCTCCATCGGCATTGGTTAGCTCATATGCATTGCCTGGATATTTTTCAGTTATAACAAAAGGCCCTTCCCAGTTAGGTTGCAACTTAGAGCGGGGACCACCCGGCTTAACGAATATGCGTTTGACTATCATCTCACCGATTTCGAACTTTCTCTCTACCACCCTCTTTTGATAAAACCTTTTCAGTCGATTCTGATAAGTCCGGGCATGCTCGGAAGCGGCCAACCTTCTTTCATCTAGGAGTTCAAGTTGTGCAAGGAGAGATTCTCGCCTCTCATCGACAGGGATGTCCCTATCGAGTTGAACTCGAAGTGATGGAAGGAGTACTTCGTATGGGACCACCGCTTCCATCTCATATGCAAGAGCATACGGGGTTTGACCAGTGGGGGTCTGTACAGAAGTACGATAAGCCCATAGGGCATCTACAAGCTTATCTGGCCAGTCTGCGAACTTGCTAGACTTACAAGTTTTCTTAATGATTTTAATCAAAGTTTTGTTGGTGGCTTCTGCTTGACCATTGCCTTGCGGGTAATAAGGAGATGAATGATGCAATACAATGCAGTACCTGTTGCAAAGATCACGCAGATCTTGAGAGAGAAATTGCAGTCGGTTGTCGGTGATAATGTCGCTGGGTATCCCGAACCTGGCGATGATGTTGCGTTTGATGAAGGAGCACAGTGTTGATGCCTTGATCTCCACGAATGCTTCCACTTCTGCCCACTTGGTGAAGTACTCTGTTGCCATCAGGATGAACGATTTGGAACGGATTTCATAGTTAAGATCACTTAGAGGGCCAATGATATCGAAAGCCCACATGGCGAAGGGCCATGGGGCATGAATCGGATGAAGGGAAGATGCAGGAGAATGGATCTTGTCGGCATGAAGTTGGCAAGAATGATAGTGCCGGACAAAGATGGAGCAATCCTCTTCTAGGGTTGGCCAATAATACCCCTGCCTGATGATTTTTTTGGCAAGGGCTTGAGCATTGACATGGCCCCCACAGACCCCGGAATGTGCTTCCTTAAGCACCAATTCTGCCTCTTCTTCATCAACGCATCTCAATAAAATTCCGTTCAGGCTCCTCTTGTAGAGCACCCCTCCTAGGATGGTATACATCTGGGATACTCTCCTGATGGCCTTCTTTTCTTTTACATTTGATCCAAGTGGATATGTTTGATCTTGACAATACCTTGCGATCTCATCAAACCAAGGCCTCTCACCCTCATCTAACTCTTCCAACTCGATTAGCGAAATCTCCTCTTTTTGCTCTAGATATTCCTTCCTGCCAAATCTCTCCTTGACTTTCAAAAATCGCCCATCCTTAATTGCTGGCATCAACCTTCTACGGACATGAATAGTCCGCACCTATCTACCTAGCAGGACTGATAGGGATGAAGCTAAGGAGGCTAGGGCATCAGCAAGGATGTTCTGAGCTCGAGGAACGTGGACAAAAGTGAGTTTGGAAAAGAGCTTGATGTAGCAAGAGGTGAGTTCTTGGTAAGGTTTGAGGTTTGGATGAGAAGTTCGGTATTTGGTTAGGACTTGGCGAAGAATTAGTTGGCTATCACCTATCACCCTCAATTCCGTGGCACCATAGAAATGAGCGGCCTCCAGCCCGGCCAGCAAGGCTTCATATTCAGCTATATTGTTGGTTGCTGGGAAGTCAAGCTGAAATGCTTGTGGAATGGTGACACCCTCGGGTGATAGAAGGACGATTCCTATTCCCTTACCGTTTGAATTCAGAGTCCCGTCAAAATATAATGTCCAAAGGTGGGAAGATCGGATCAACATTAGTTCGTCATCTGGGAGCTCCGATTGGACCGGGTCAAAGAGGGGTATAGGGTGATGGGCTAGATGTTCGGCAATGGCATAGCCCTTAATCGCCTTCTGGGGGACATAGGTGATATCAAACTGGGAGAGGAAGCTCTGCCAACGACCTAACCGATCAGTTAGAACAGTTTTCTCCAGAAGGAATTTGATGGGATTGATGCGGGCAATAAGATTGACCTCATGAGCTAAGAAATAGTGTTTAAGCTTCTGAACTACCCAGACTAGTGCAGCACAAGTCTTCTCCACTACAGTATACTTCTGCTCACATGGATCAAAGATCTTTGACAAATAGTAAGTTGCCCTCTCTTTCCCTTCTTCATCAACTTGTGCAAGGACTGCACCAAGAGAATTCTCCAAAACCGAGATATACAAAACTAAGAGCTTGCCAGGGACTGGTGGTCTAAGCACAGGGGGACTAGCCAGGTATCTTTTCAAACCATCGAATGCATCCTGGCACTTCGAATCCCATTTGAACTCGGCCCCCGCCTTGGTCAACTCATAGAAAGGTTTACACCTTTGGGAGTGTTGTGAGATGAACCGGCGGACAAACTGTAGCCTCCCGATTAATCCTCGAAGTTCTTTCATATTTCTCGGAGGAGGCATACCAATGATTGCTTTGGCCTTGTTTGGGTCGATCTCTATGCCCCTTTTACTCACTATGAACCCCAACAGTTTTCCTGAGGATACTCCAAACGTACATTTCTTTGGGTTCATTTTCAATTTATATTCCCTAGCCCTTTGCAAGACCTTTTTTAACACTTCAGGATGATCTTCTCGGCTTTTGAACTTAACGACCAGGTCGTCCACGTACACCTCTACAAGGGTATGCATCATGTCATGGAAGATAGCCATCATTGCCCTCTGATAGGTAGCACAGCATTCTTCAGTCCAAAGGGCATGACAACATAACAGTAGGTTTCCCAAGGTGTGGTGAACAAGGTCTTCTCCTGGTCCTCTTCGGCCAACCGGATTTGATTATAACTGGAATAGCCATCCATGAATGATAGCATCTCGAATCCAGCAGTGTTATCAACCAGTACGTCAATATGAGGTAGAGGAAAGTCATCTTTAGGACACGCTCGGTTCAAGTCCATGCGAACGTGTCCTTATATTCTTTCAAAATTTTAATTAAACTATGTTCCTCAGTGGGAGTGAGGTTTGTGCTCAGGAGGATTGTCTTGGGATCTTCCGGTGTTCCGAGATTCAATTCTTTTGTCGGTTCATCCACCGTGGCTAATGGTTCTTCAAACCTTTTAAGTCCAGATGCATACGCATCAGCCAAGTCCTCAATTCCATCCCCGAAATCAGGATCTTTTTCTGATAAGACCTCGTAAACTCCCAGTGTATGATCTACATTGAATTCATCCTCATATTGGATTTCATCAAGCTGGATAGCATTTTCCAAAAACCTTGGCAGCCTTGCACATTCCTTGCATTTTTGAGCTATTTGTTGGAGATATCTCTCTGGCACCCATTTACCGCAAATTTTCTTCTTTCCTACCCTAACTACTCCTAAAGAAGATGGAATTGAAAAGGTGGTATTTACAATGGGTGAAGGATCGAGCAGATCGATCAGTGAGTTGGAGAAGAGAGGTCCCTGGTTGGGAGCACCATCCGAGACAAGTAGAGACGTCTCCTCAATGGAAAACTGAGTTTGTGAGAGGATGTTTTTTTTTAGGTATTTTGGGTATTTTCAATAATAAAAAGAGAATGAGCCGATGGGGCTCAAGCAGAAATAGAAAGCTTAAGAAAATGGAAGAAAAATGGGCTCGCGGGCCCGATGATGACAAGAAATGGGCAAATAGGCCCAAAGCTGGTGAAAAGATCTAAGGGGCACGTGGGCCCAAATGGTGGGCACGCGGGCCCAAAGCAAGAAAATAAATCTAAAGGGCATGTGGGCCCGACTGGTGGGCACGCGGGCCCAAGGTTGTTGGATTGGAATGGGCATAGAAGCCCAGTAAAGTAAGAAGATTTGAATGGGCTCTCAGGCCCAATGATCAGTTCAGGTGGCCATTTCGGCCCAGAAGTGAGAATTGGGCTAGATAGCCCATCAAGTGAATACCAGAGGGATAGAGTGAGAATTTTGAAATACGTGACCGTAGGATATAGCTCACGCGGGATGTTGTTTAGAGGTGGGTTCGAGTGGACAAGTTGTTTAGAGATGGACTTGCCCTTGACTGGTTCTTCCTCCTTGTTGGCATCAAATTTTTCCGCTTAGCTTGCTTGATACAAGTTTCAGCAATGCCGAAGCCGGTGCAGAAAATCTGACCCAGATTCGGAAAATTCATGAATAGATGATGTAAACAGGCTTTGGAAATGCCTTGGCATGGCCTTACATGCTACAAATGGCCAAGATAATATGCTCATTACATAGCCCCGGTC
Organism: Cryptocoryne crispatula var. balansae; assembly: GCA_036172225.1. Taxonomy (NCBI): domain Eukaryota; kingdom Viridiplantae; phylum Streptophyta; class Magnoliopsida; order Alismatales; family Araceae; genus Cryptocoryne; species Cryptocoryne crispatula. The sequence goes on from CM069933.1 coordinate 8,772,156, forward strand.
AAGAGCTTCGCAACGGTGCCCAAAACATGAAAAACGGACACCGGAAGGCCGAAATGGCCATTTTGCCCCTGACACTTTGGGACAAATTGGGACTCTAACATGGAATTCCAACTTTACCACATTGTCAATATTGGATAGAGCTAGGCAACGCTCAAAACGGATCGAAAATCCGACCCCCAGGTGAAGAGATATGCAAGAAAGAGCAAATCCGGACGGAAAGCCGTATGTTCTCGCAGCAGGGGCATAATGGTCCGATTAGCTGCGGATCGACCCATGGGCTGAAAATTTCAATTTTCATGACCCAAAACTTTTATTTCATGAATATTGATGCATGAAAAATAAATTTGGCCAATGGGAGAAGGCAATTGCATTCAATTACAATTTTCGGCATTATCGACGGCCGAGATCGCACCGATCGGAGAAATTAGCTAAATCAGGAGATCCGTTGCAATTCAAGTGATCTCAACCACACATCAAGATGGAGCATAAGATCAATGGCCATCAGGGCATGATCTGGAATTTTTTTGAAGTCAATTTGAGATTTATTTAATTGGTTTTGGTCGGAATTAATGCTAGCCGTTGGATCGGGAGCACTTTGATTAAACCAGGGTTAAACCTAACCCAAGATGGGCTAACCCAACCTGTCATGGTCGAATTCCATCCTCCCTCATCTGATATGTGCGCAAAAAGCCCTAGAAAATAGGGGAGGGAGGCGCACCCACCTCCTCCTTCCTTGGCTAGTGGGTCCCACTCAACCACTTCCCTCAACCACCTCCCATGGCTTATCCCTATCTCTCCCTTGGTTTATCTTCATCCTAACTAATCCTACAACTAACCAAGCTTATCCTCATCCAAGCCTTGGTCGAACCAGCCCTCTCTCCACTTGTCATGTGCGCACACCTCCTTGAAAGGAGGAGATGGTGCGCACCCTTCTCTCCCTCTCTTTCTAGTTGGCGCATGATCATCCTCAAACAACCAACTTGGGTTATCCTTATCATCTCCAACCTCCTTTGGGTTATCCTTATCTCCCCTCAACAACCTCCAGCCTTATCTCCTCCTGGAGATGGCGCACCTCAGCCCCTATAAAAGCCCCCTCAGCTGGCCATGTGGAGGACAAGCTGATCACCCTGCGGAAGCCCTGCCTCTCCTCCCTCTACCCTGCACCAAGAGAGCTCCTCCTTGCTTGGACGTCTTCATCATCAAGTCAGAAACCTCTCCAGCCCCCTGGTGGTGTTCCAAGTGAAGAGGAAGAAGGAGAAAAGGCCTCCCTCCAGCAGGTGCGCCAGCAGCAGCCCAATCTGTGTGCACTGATTCCAACAGCAGGTGTCCCTTCTTGGAGCACTGATTGCAGCCCCATTTTCAGCAACAAAAGGAGAAGAGGAAGAAGGGTATAAGTCTAGCCAGCTTCTCCTTCAATCTCCAACAGGGATTGTGCAAAAAAAGGTGAGGGAAGATGTAGTACTTTCTAGTTCTTTCCTCCCCTCTTCTTTCTCTTCCCCTCGGCCTTCTCTATGGCCATTCAGCAAGCTCAAAGAACTCAGCCTTGTTGGTACCACATAAAACCCATGTTCAACTTCCCTACAGCACCCGATCAGCCCTATCCTCTACACAGACCCCTTACCCATTGAGGAGGATGGAGTGATGTCCCGGGTATTCTTGGATCCACAAGGTGGGCCAAGTCTCCCCGGCGGGCTCTGGACCCCTCGTTTTGGCTAGAGGAGAGAGTGATGTCCTGGGAATTCTTGGAATCCGTATGACGGGCCAAGTCTCACTCAGGCGGATTCTCAACTTCAACCAAGACAGCCCATTTGTGTGGCCTTCCTTATTTCAATACCAAACAGCCCCGTTGAGGCATTGAAATCCTTTTCAACATGCCCTTTGTGCAGCACCTAATCAACCCTCCCAAACTTGCCTTAAACCTACCCCTTGTGCAGTCCCCTTTCCAACTCTTCCAAGCAGCACCCCCACAGATTCATTCCAGCCCCTCTGAGGCTTCCTTTGCCCACTACTACAGCAAGAAGGCAAACACTAGCAATCGGATTCTGCAGATTGTCAAAGCAGGCCATTCTCGGCCCTTGGAGATCGTAACAGTGTTGTGAACAAGTGCAACAAACCGAGGCTACAACGGGTCCTTGCAAGGACCAGGTTGGGGGTGACGGCCTGATCCCCCTTGGCTCACATGATGGGTCAAGGGCTTGAGAAGGTGGCTCTCAATTCTGGTCCAAACAAGGTGTAAAGCAGGCCGCCCGGGCCCATGAAGCTTGAATTGGGCCAACCGGGCCAACATGACATGAAGCCGGCCTTTCTCAAGCCATGAGACATGAAGACCAGCCCATTGTGCTGATGAAGCTGGCCCATTGGGCCTTGAACATTTAAAAAGCACACTTAAATAAATCTGAAGGCGAAATGCCAAAATTAAATAAGAAGTTAGTCCACAACTGGACGCTTCATTGGGCGGCTCATCCGGCATGCACCGGAACGTTGACCCGGGCGGAGGCATGGGACACGCTTCCCATCGGCAGACGGACCCTTCCCACTACTTGGAAAGTCAAATGACTATGCCTTGTAGGACGGGTAAAATTCCACACCGATTGGAAAATAAGGCGGCATGCTGCCAAAATTTTCCCAATCAAGTGGTATTTTACACCAAGGGAAGGACATTCACACATTTGCACCATTGACAACATTATTCATGGCATATGAACTGCCACATCTGATGTACACCAGCAGGAACATGAATATTCAATGAACATTTCAAGTGCCGAGTTGATTACATGTGACTGGGCATCGACACTAGCCCGACAGACCGGATGTGATGCAAACTGAACAAGAGTTAACCAAATTTGAAGTTAACTTAATTAAATCTGAAAATACATTCAAATCAACCTTAAAACATGCTTAAAACATATCATTAAAGCTTTAGCATTCAACCAAAATCAGATTTAATACAATCTGGAAGAATTGATTCAATACACTTAATTCATTGAAATTTAATTTCCTAAACAAGTGTAAATCAAATAATCAAACCAACTGAAAAGAACACATAAAGAAAACATTAAGGTATATGAAATTAATCTTAAAACATGTTAAATTCAGATCATTAACAATCTGAAGTTCAAGTTTAATCAATTTGAACCAAACTTCAAAACACTTGAAACATATCGAACACACCCGAATCGGTACTAAAACACCAACCGACATGAGAAAACCACATTAAAATGACTCAACACATGTCAACTAAACTTAAACAAGTCAATTTGATCAACACATCTAAAATATCAAGTTCAAACAAAAAAAATATAATAAACTTCAACCAATTAAAGTAAAACAAACCAAACAAACCAAACAAGCTCAAAACACTTAACATTCAAATCTAAGTCAAATTGAAACCTGAAATCAACATTTCAAACCACGTCAAAATCCATTCTTAAATCAAACATAAATCAACTTCAAACAAAATCTAATCAAAATTGTTTGCATCTCATCGGGCCTGAAAGGCCGGGGCCCTTTGTGTTCTTTATACATTGTGGATGTGCACGCTCTCATCAAACAAGATCGCTATGGCAGTTAATCAAGGGTGTTCGAGTGCTTGCTCGATGTAAATGAACATCGGATATTCGCACCATCCGATGGAGAGAGGTCAAGAAATATTTTCACAGAACCCGAAACTCGGTTCTATACTCTTTTAATATCACCCGGACTATCTAGTGTTTTTATGGTCTATCACCTACTTTACTAGAAAATTCGGATGTCGATATTTCAAAACATACAAAAACAATAAATCTTTTTCAAGAAACAAAACGATTCCCGAGGTTCCCACAAATTGGCACGCCCGGTGGGACTTCTCTTTCCCTTCATCTCTCTGCCATAGCGATCTGAGAAAGTGCACACCCACTGTCTCTTTGAAACCTCTCTTCATCTGATCAGGTCGGCCTTGTATGTTTTTAAAGGTTCAATGGAGTTTGACAACGGTGTTCGTTATTCTGAGGCCTACATCAACAGCCGTTGCATTGGTGCCGTCACCGCCGGCATCACTTTTGATCACAGCTTTCCCCAAAGTTGTGCTACACCCTGACCATCTTGGTGCCACACTGGAGGAGCCATTCGCTACTGAGGAGGAGGTCCATCCCCTCCAACAACTTCAAATAGCTTCTGCAGATGCTGCCCTACTCTTTGAGGCTTCCCTCCCGAAGTCACCTCAACCAGCTCCTCTTCAGGAGCCATTTTCGGTGAATGTTATCACCGTTAACTCCGGGCCCGCGCCCGCATCTCCTCAGTCGAGTCTACGCAAGCTTCGGCTTGAACATGGCTCCCGTCGTAACTTGGAGGTTGGTAACGTACGGTGCCCTGGGAACCGTGCCCGCCCAGCCACTTTCATCAAGACTCCCTCTGAGTTTAGGGAAGAGAAGCGCCGCCGACCGCGGCTTATCGTTCTACCCCTTGTCAACCGGTTCGTTGCTCTGAGCCAGTTGGATGATGAGTTACGGGCCCCTGCTATGCCCGTTATTAAGAATATGCCAATTGTACGGGGGAAGAGTCAACCTTCTGCCCGTTCCAGGAAGACTGGCCGACCAGTGGCCAGGGATGCTGTTGAGAGGGGGCAGCCCTCTCCTAAGAAACTTGAAGACTCGAGCCGATCAGCGGCTCTCAAGATATCAGCTCGGGCGATGGGCCATCCCTTGGCTTGTCTTCCCTCCTTAGACCGATCAGCGGTCTATGTCGAAGAGAACCTGCAGGTGTTGCCACCTGCCCCTCAAAAGTTCTATGTGAACGGTCGATTTGCCGACCAACCATTTCGGTTCTCTGCCCAACCAACCGGGGGCAAACTCCCCAAGAAAATTTTGCCTCACCCGGCTGACCGCTCAACGGTCCAGCCCAAGAAGACACAGCGACGGTACTCGCCGTCGCGAAGACTCCAGCAGTCAGCCCAAATACTGACTTTTCATTTCGGCAACCGGTTCCACTGATTGGGGGCACGTCCCCCATTCAAGCGTATTTTCGCCGAGAGTCCCGGACAGCGGACACTCGTGCCCACCGGGGGCAGGGATTCAGATCCTCTGTCCCGATCTCGAAGGTTTGGTGCCCTAAGGCCAGCATTCCCCTTATAAAACCACTTGTCTCCAAAGCCTGTCGTCAACCTCACCTAGACAAGGGGCCTTCTGAGCTGAAGTCCCAACCACGGCCACAGCCGAGGGCTGTATTCAACCCCCCGCAGCAACCAAAGGCCAATCCTATTCGGCCGAAGGCTCAGTTTGCGCCGCCCCACCGGCGGCAGTTTTATCATTTTGATGATGGTCATGCGACCACTACTCCGCGGGAGCTACCACCCAGAAGAGGGTCAGTCATTGACCGAGTTATGCTGTCTGATACTGCCCCCAGACGCCAAGTAGCGCGGGGGCCAGGAGGCCAGATGCGAGTATACACTTGTTACACTACAGGTGCTGGTCACCTTGATGATGTTCCAGAGGACTCTCAGACTGTAGTCCATGTTGGGCCCGTCACACGTAGTATGGCCGAACGTCAATCTACCATCGCCGCGGAGGGCGCACGCCGTCGTAAGGACAAGGATATTGTGCCAAGCGATGAAGTAGTGGTCATGCCACCGGCCATGAAATTAGAAGATCTTTGGAGGGAGAATCAACAGCTCCGGGCTCTCCTTGCCGCTCCGCTTGCTCCATTCTCAACCAGCACAAGCATCGTGTGCCACTGAGGCTTCAGATGGTCCCCATATTACTCAAGGAGAACTGCCACCTGTAGCACAGCCTCGTCCTACTACTCCCATGCATCCGGTTCCTAGACCACCTGTGGATGATGAGATCTTCATTCAACCACAGTACCAAGCTCCTCTGCCTCCACCGCAGCAAGATTTTCTTGAGTCTTCTCAGCGAGCTATGATAGATCAAATGATTTCTATGCGTTTGGCGCAACATGACGATGGACAAGGCATGGCGGGCCTCTACCAAGTCCCATACCCACCACATCATCAGTATGTGAAGCTTCCTCCAGACGTCTCTAAGGTGCCCAAGTGCTCCAAGTTTGATGGGCGTGGGTCCCCCAGGGAGCATTTGGCTTTATATTACACTCACATGGGTGAGTTAGCACATTGCGAATCGTACTTGCTTAAGTACTTCGCCACCACTCTAACAGGCACTGCCTTTGAGTGGTTTTCTAAGTTGAAGCTCAGGTCAGTAGTAGACTGGCCTGATCTACAAAGAAAGTTTATTGAGAGGTTCAGTTTCTCTGAGAGGCAGCATACCTTGGTCAAGTTGACCACTATGTTCCTGGGACGAAATGAATCGGCAGTTGACTATATTCGTCGCTGGAGAAATGTATGTATGAAGTGTGCCAATCCACCTTTGCATAAGGAGGCAGTTGCATTTTGTAAGAGAGGCCTTTGGGCTGAGATCCAGGAAAAGGTGTTGGGGACACGTATCCAATCCTTTGATGACTTGAATGTCACGGTTGCTGACATAGAACACTTCTATGTTAATAACCCTTTGGTGGCAGCTGCAAGATCAAGGCCAATAAAGGACAAACAGCCAGTTTCTAGGGATGTCAATACGGTGGATGTCTCATCATCTGCTAGACCCTATAATAATGCTGGAGGCAAAAGTGCTACCACGACACCCCTCAGAGGAATACCACCAATCTTGCCCCAAGGCCCACATGGGAAGAACGTGCTTCGAAGCCCTATTCCTTCACACGGGACTATACAAAGAAATTATTTGATGCCTGTATGAAGAATGGACTGATTAGCCTGCCGACGAGTCGACGCCCGGAGGATGCTGCTAAGAGCCAAGAACCGAACTTCTGCCCGTACCATAGACTGGTGGGGCATATGATCGAAGATTGTTACCAGTTCAAGGACTTGGCCGAAAAATTGATCCAAGACCAAGTTCTTAATTTGGGGAACCGACTAGTGCAGCCCCCACAACCTCATGTCAAGCCTCGACCCCCGACGAACTTTGCGGTCAATGCAGTACATTACAGACCAGAGCATCCTGTTCCGGGCTTCCTCCTCCTCCACCTGAGCGACGATGGCGTCCTGACATGGAACGGCTTCCGCACCCCACAGTTTATCAAATGGCATCCCGAGTCCGTTCCATTCTGGAGGGATTCCGGGTTAGATGTATGCACCTAGAGGCAGACATTATGGCCACCATGGCTAATGTCACCGAGTTGCTCACTGGCTAGATGACGTATGAAGAAGCTTGCCCCCCTCCTCTGCAAGCCCAGGGGAGATCTTTTGCTGACTCACCTCAGCCATCAGGGCAAACTGTTAATCAACCCGATGAGCTTTGGGGAAGCGCTGATCAGTACGAGGCAGAGCCTGAAGTTTCCTCTGCATGCTCCCCGAGGGTACCTGTTGAAGCACCGCACCTGGATAGGCCGAAGAAGCGTCGACGGTATCATGTTTACTCACGGTATTCCTTTCCTCAGGCAATGACACGCCATCTCTATGAGGTGGTTGCAAGGGGAGGCCTGATGGAACCACATCCGGATAGGGGCTTCCACTTCATGTCCTTTCCTAGGGGTGGTTGTGGATATCATCATACACAGTCACACTCCATTGAGGACTGTCGGGCGGTCAAGAAGCACCTTGAAGACTTGATCAGAAATGAGGTCCTTAGGATCGGACGTTACCTCGTTCAACCACCGCGGCCCCACGTCAACTCAAGCCCGACAAGTTCTTCCTATGTCATTCACGCCACCCCTGAAGTAGGTAGGCCAAAGGAACATATGGCTGGGGGCACCTCACAAAGTTCTATGCACCCCCAATTCTTCTCCAGTTATCAGAAGCTTCCTTGTAAGCTTATACAGAAAAACATTGAGGCCGAGGCTCAACGCCAATGCCAGATCCAAGAAGCAGCCGAGGACCCTGAGAGACCTTGGCAAGTTATCCCTACGCGGGAAGAGAAGGCTCGAGATCGAGCAGAAGTTGCCTTACGTAAGGCTGAGGACCAAGCAGCTGCTGAAGGTCAAAACAATCAAGTAGCTCCACCGCATGGCCCATCTGATGCTACACACCGGAGGAAGTAGCTCAAAAATAAGAGAAAAGCCGAGAAGAGAAGAGCTCAGCGGCAGGAAGAACGCCTGAGAAAGATTGAAGCTCAGCAACAGAGCTTGACTCCAGTTCAGAAGCTCCAGAAGTTGATTGACCAACTTGAGGAGTATGTTCCAAAGCAGCCTTCAGGACCCCTGACTCTTGATGATTTCATCCCTTGGGGTGATTGGGCCAAGTGCCATAGATTCACCAATTGTCTACTTAACCTTAGGCGAGAGGGCGGGGATTGGTGAGGAGACAGCCCTAGCCTTAATTGCAGATTTTTGGGAAGACGGTGCAGAGGAGCCTAACGTAGAGGAGCTCATGGCCCAGTTTCAGACCTTCTCCTGCAACATGGTAAATTACCCTCCTCCAACGTCCTATAAAAGTCAAGGACGGGCTCGTCGGGGTCCTCAGATCAACCTCTCAGCCCCGAGGAGAAGTGAACGAATATCCCAAAAGAAGCGTGGTGGTCAAATCCAGCTTACAGATAAGGTTATCTACCTTGAGGATGAGGGACCTGGCCCAGTGCCTACTCCAATCATCAGACAACCCCCTAGGCACAACACTAATTTAAACGGATCTGCCAGTGGTCCAAGTGTGCCAAGCACTGGGTCAGACGCGCCATCGACATCAGCCCATGTTCAAGACACAGATGCCAAAGAGGCCAACCAGCCTAGTTCCTCTCAGTTAAATCATCCTGTGGAAGAAGATGAGGGCCCAAGCCCTTCGCAGCTCTTTGCTACATCAAACTTTCAGGTGGACCAGCCTGACCCCCTTGTGGCTAGGTATCCAACAACAGCAGAAACCAGGGATCGAGTCAACACCTCCCTGCTATCTAAGATTAGGAGGCTACCTGTACGCCTCAGTATTTGGGAAGTGCTCTCCTTGAACAAAGAGCTTCGTGATACCCTGATAGCAGTTCTGCAGCAACCAGAGGTGTATGAAGCTCACATTGCCGAGCTTGGACAGTTTGACGCCTATGCGGCTTCGTGTCATTCACGGATGAAGATATAGTCTTTCCTAGTCCCTTCCACAATAGAGCATTGTACATGAAAGGCTCTATAAATGGGTATGAGATGAATCGTATCATGATTGATGCCGGTTCAGCATGCAATCTCATGCCCATCAAGACATTCAGGTCTCTGTTCTTGACGCCCTATCTACAGAAGGCCCCTGGGGTGACCATCTCTGGTTTTAATCAAGACTCCGAGGAGGCTTTAGGTCGAGTTGATGTGGAGTTGGATGTAGGAGGTTTGATGGCTAAGACCACCTTCTACGTCATTGATGCTGACACAACTTATAGGGCATTGTTGGGACGCCCTTGGATTCATGCCAATTGTGTTGTGCCGTCCACATTCCACCAATGCATAAAGTACAACAAGGAAGGGAGCCTGTATAGAATTGAGGCCGATCAGTCCCCGTTTGAGATTGCGGAGTGTCACCTTGCTGATGCCACCCCATACTTTCAGACTGGGCCGCCAAAACCTGTGCCCAATAAAGGAAAAGAAAAGATAGAGGCTGAAGATCCCCAGGATGATGAGATTCAAGTTGACGAAATCAAAGCCAAGATGCTCCGACTTTCATTAAAATCCCAGGGTCCCACGACCCAGGCGTATCGCAAAGAATGGCGCCCGACTAGCTTCAATGCAAATTCAGTCACAAGAGAGATTGAGGATAGCATCTGCATGCCTCAAGATTTGTTGTGGTTGACAGGGGACCGTGAGCTGCGAACTGTTGAAAAGCTCACCACATTCAGAGTCTCCTACCCACCTGGCCCTATCCTGACATTTTACAAAGCTAAAATGATGAAGAAGCGAGCCCGAAAAGATGACTTTGGGTGGCCCGAGCATTCAGATTCTCAGTCAGTGACGATTCAGCCATCACCAGGGGTCTCCCCTGGTATTCTCCACATGTATCAGAAGATGGGAATTCCCCAGAGGCAGTCCCGGAAGAAGGCCCGTGCTTTTTACAACATGTGTAATCCCCAGGATGGCCAAAACACGACCAGCAAGCATCCTGGCCTGGCATATGACTCTGACTATGAGGCGCCAGTCCATTATGCCGTAGACATGATCAGCATCCAGCATGGTGGTGAGCCTAGCAGCTCCATTCCTGTCTTTGATGAGTCATCCGAGGATGAAGAAATATTGATTCAAGGCCTTGGTAACAGCCAGACTAATGCCAAACTATTTGTACAACAAGCCTCTACCTCCCCTGCACAAGTTGAAGCCCCTCTTAGTGAGGATGAGCAAGATGATGATGTTGAGTTCATGGACCTCAGCCCGGCTCCAGAAGAAATTGAAGACGGTGGCCAGGCAACGGTCGACGATCTCCTGGAAATTGACTTGGGGACTCCAGATGACCCTAGGACAACCTTTATCAGTGCCCTCCTCACCAAAGAAGAAATAAACCGGTACAGAGCTCTCCTCCAAGAATACAAGGATTGCTTTGCATGGTCCTATGATGAAATGCCAGGTTTAGCCCCTGAGGTGGCAGTCCACAATCTTGCCATCCTCCCAACTGTCAAACCGATCAAGCAAGCCCAACGACGGATGCATGCTGACCTAGAACTCAAGGTCAATGCAGAGGTTGACAAGCTCAGGGATGTGGACTTCATCGAGCCTTGCACTTATCCAGTCTGGCTCGCCAACATTGTTCCTGTCAAAAAGAAGAATGGGCAGATTCGGGTGTGCATAGACTACCGGGACCTAAACAAGGCCTCGCCAGAAGGATGACTTTCCTTTGCCAATACCGGAGAATATGGTGGATGTGACCATGGGACACGAGGTTTTGTCCTTCATGGATGGGTCGTCTGGCTACAATCAGATATTGATGTCGGAGGAGGACAAGAACTTCACGGCATTCCGTACCCCCAAGGGTATATTTAACTACAAGCGGATGCCATTCGGCTTGAAGAATGCAGGGGCAACATACCAACGAGCCATGACAAAGATCTTTGATGAGATGTTGCATGATTTGGTGGAGTGTTATGTAGATGACCTTGTTGTTAAAACCAAAATGCGGGCTGACCACTTGGGTCACTTGGAAACAGTCTTTGAAAGACTTCGCCGTATAAATTGAAAATGAATCCAATGAAATGTGCTTTTGGTGTCTCTAGTGGCAAGTTTTTAGGGTTCATTGTCAGATATCGGGGTATTGAGATTGACCCTGATAAAATCAAGGCTATCAGAGAATTACCTCCGCCTCGGAACATACGTGAGTTAAGGTCTCTTCAGGGCAAGATTGCCTACATCCGGCGCTTTATCGACAATCTCTCTGGCAGGTGCCAGCCTTTCTCTAGGCTAGCCAAGAAAGGCACCCCTTTCATTTGGGATGATAGTTGTCAGGCCGCCCTTGATGGGCTTAAGCGGTATCTTCTTAACCCGCCAGTGCTGGGGGCACCTGTCAAAGGTCGTCCCTTGATTCTCTATATCACAGCACTCGATGCATCCCTGGGGGAAATGCTTGCCCAGTTGAATGATGAGGGGAAGGAGCAGCCACTTTACTACCTTAGCAGAAGGTTGGTAGGTCCCGAACACAAGTATTCTCCCATGGAAAAGATGTGCCTTGCCCTAGTTTTTGCAGCTAAGAAATTGAGGCACTATCTCCTGGCTCATGAGGTTAGCTTAATATCCAAGTTTGATCCTCTTAAGTACATGTTGAAGCAGCCTGTCCCTACTGGACGTTTGGGTAAGTGGGCTCTCATGCTCATGGAGTTTGATATCCAGTATATCCCCCAAAAAGCTATCAAAGGTCAAGGGATGGCAGACTTCCTCGCCGCTCACCCTATTTCAGAAGATTCCCCTCTCAATCTTTAGTTACAAGATGAAGAAACTTTGAGAGAAGCAAAAGAAGCCCAACAAATCAATGTCAAGCACTGGAAATTGTTCTTTGATGGTGCTTCCAGTGTTGAAAGAAGAACAACAGGAAAAGCGAGGCCCAGAGCAGGTGCGGGCATTGTACTCCTTAGCCCTGACGGGGGTGTACTACATGAGTCATGTTCCCTCTCAGGAACCTATACAAACAATGAAGCCGAGTATGAAGCACTCGTCATCGGCCTTGAGATTGCCCTTGACATGGGAATCAGGTGTATCCAGGTGTTTGGAGACTCTATGCTAGTAGTGCAACAAATATTGGGCATCTTTGAAGTTCGCAAGCCGTAGTTGGGTCCATACCACACAACAGTCATCCACTTGTCAAAAAGTTCTATCTTTTTGACATTGAACACATCGAGGAGGGGACAGAATTCCCGCTGATGCTTTGGCCAAGCTCGCCTCTGCAATCAAGCTTCCGCCGGATGGGAAGTTGGAGATTGTTGTCAAATGTCGACGACTCCTTCCGGACAAAAGTAGACGTGCGTACGGCTTCACCCTGTTGGAGGCCAATGCCATTCAAGACGATGAAGATGAACCTGACGCAGTCGATTGGCGACAACCCATTATTGACTTCAAGAATGGGACTCTTCCTGAAGATCGCGCTCAACGTGTACAGTTGGCTCGAAGGGCAACTTCTTACCCAGCTCATTCATGGGGAGTTGTATCGACTTGTGCCAGAAAAAGAACGGGCTATCCTTGCGAGGTGCATATCCAAGAGGGAAGCTATCCAAATCATGAGAGAGGTCCATGGCGGATTATGTGGTGCTCACCAATCCGGACCCAAAATGAAGATCGCCATCAAGTTAAAGGGTTATTACTGGCCGACGATGTTCACTGATTGTGACGAGTACGCAAAGAGTTGTCATGAGTGCCAGGCCTTCGGGACCATTCCTCGACGCCCACACACGAAGTTACATCCAACTACCCCTACTTGGCCTTTTGCCGAATGGGGAATGGACATAGTTGGACCATTCAAGCCATCTGTCCGAGGATCTAGGTTCATCCTAGCGGCCACGGATTATTTTTCTAGGTGGGCCGAGGCTATAGCTGCCGAGAGAAGTTACGGGCGAGGTTGTATCTCGCTTTGTTCGGCAAAATATCATATACGTATATGGTGTTCCTAGTCGAATCATGTCAGACAATGGGACCCCATTCATAAATCAGACAGTCTACAAGATGACAGCTAAGTTCCACATTGATTGGAGGACTTCAACCATTTACAACCCTCAAGCCAATGGCCTAGCAGAGGCCTTCAACAAGACTCTTTGCAAACTTCTGGTCAAGGTGGTCGGAAGTAAGAAGGGAAATTGGGATGAAAAAATGCAGGAAGCTCTGGGCTTACCGTACAGTTTACAAGACCCCCACGGGTTGCTCTCCATTCTCCTTAGTGTATGGAAGTGAGGCTGTTGTTCCAGTGGAGATAGAGTTGGCCTCTTACCGAATTGCCGTCCATCATGGCCTCCCATCCGATGAGCCTGATGAAGTGCATAGGAGGTTCATGGAACTTGAGAAGCTGGAGGGTGATAGGCTCAAGGCTTACCAACATCTCAAAGTTTATCAAGCCAGGATGACTCGAGCTTATGACAAGCTAGTCAAAGAAAGGGCATTCCAAAAAGGTGACCTTGTGATGGTCAAGCAGAAGGATGCCATGGCTGGTCGTCCCAAGAACAAGTTCCTCCCGAACTGGTTAGGACCCTACATTGTTGATCGGGTCTTTGAAGGTGGAGCCTATGCGGTAGTGGACAGCAAGGGTGAAACTCCTTTCCCACCGCTCAATGGAAAACACCTTAAAAGGTACTACGCCCCTGACCACGAGTTCCACATAGAGGCCACCAACATTGAAAGCTAGGTCTTTTCTCACTTCATTCAAAAAAAAAAAATGGGGCTAAAAATAGAGATGCCCGACAGACTTGGTCGATCATGCACAATGGATGGCCAAGGGCAAAAATGTCAAAATAATCCAGTCAAGGTGAAAACCCGCAAAGGTGCCTTGGGCAAAATTGGATAACCCTGCTGTGTGAAAATCCTACAATGGGACACACAGGCAAAAGTGAAAAGGGGTCAACCTAGGTGAAAACTCCGCAAAGGAGCAATCAGGTTGATAAGAAAAACAAAATAATCAACTAGGGCGAGCCCCCAACCTAACAAGATGGGTGGGTTCATTCCCCTAATTTTATTAGGGAGGAGGATCGAGTTGCCAATGACGAAAAGGCTCTCATAGGCTCATCTACCTTGTAGTAGAAATATGCTAGAGAGACCATACCTGAGGCGACGAGGAAGACCATCTCCCGCCTTTAAAATTTGGGGGAAGTTCCCACACTCCATCTTGAAAGGGACGAAGGGTAATACCCTACTCTACTCTCGCTCATTCTTATCCCTTCAGTCATTCTTTTGGCTTTAGCAATCCCACCATCTTGATTATTCCGATCTTGATGGTCCATAAATAAAAAAAAGAAACCTTCTCCAATCTTGACCCGACACGTCCCATAAAAACTCATACTGTCACGACCCTTCCTGGTCTGAACAATTTTTGAAATTAATTCAAACCCATACCACCCTGACCATTCCGGTCTTGTTGGTCTAGAAGCTTCCACGTTGTCATGACCATCCAGTCTTAATGACTTATAAAAAAAAATGCATTATCTGGACCATCATTCCAGGCAAACTCCAACAAACTAACCATCTTGGCGAGGTTGGTCTTGCATGGCTTTAAAACTCTCACTACCTTCATCATCCCGATCTTGGTAGCCTACACAACTAGTTGCCTTGATTACTTGTTCTTGAGACTCCAAACAAGGCTTCTACAATGCCACTTTGGCTTCCATAGCCCTACTTTAGTCTACACCATGTGTAGACCTATGGGACACCAGCCCCTTTGAGGCTCCCATTCGCCCCTTTGTGGCACTCTATTCCTACACCTTGTGTAGATTCATGGAACACCAGCCCCTTTGAGGCTCCCATTCGCCCCTTTGTGGCACTCTATTCCTACACCTTGTGTAGACCTATAGGACACCAACCCCTTTGAGGCTCCCATTCGCCCGTCTGTGGCACTTTAGTCCTACCCTTTGTGTGGACCCTTGGAAAATCAGCCCCTTTGAGGCTCCCCCCGTTGTGGCACTCTATTCCTACACCTTGTGTAGACCCATGGGACACCAGCCCCTTTGAGGCTCCCATTCCCCCCTTTGTGGCACTATTGGTCCTACCCTTTGTGTGGACCCCTTAAGATTTCCTATCGGATCCTTTGTAGTCCACAAACCTTGCCTTGTAGACAAGCCTGAAACCCCATTGTGTTGGTTTTACAACCTTATTAGGCCCCCATGCCAAGTTACCTTCTGTACTTGGATTGGTCTCATATACATTAGACCCTCATGCCAAGTTGCCCCTAGCACTTGGATTGGTCTCACATTCACTCGACCCTTATGCCAAGTTGCTTTCCCCTACTTGGATTGGTCTTGCCTTGATTGAAATTCCCTCCGTGTCGGTTTCAAAATTTGACCCTCATGCCGAGTTGCCTTAGGCACTTTGATTGGTCATATCTTGTTTGAAACCCCTTTGAGATGGTTTCGGTATTAGTCTTCCATGACAAGTAGCCTTCGCACTTGGATTGGTCTTTTCCTTGTCGTGAACCCCTCTGTGTTGGTTTCTCCACTCACTTGTTTGAAGCCCCTTGATTGGTTTCACAACTTTGGTTGGACCCCCGTGTTGAGTTATCACAAATCTCAACCTGGTTCATTCTATTTGCATATGGCTTGAGGGAAGCCTTAATTCCCTATACAACAGAGAGAGAAATAAAAGAAAGTGAAAAAAAAAGAAGAAAAAAAGAAAAAAATAAAGAAAAAAAAAGAGATAAAAAAAAGAAAGAGAAGAAGAAAAGAAAAAAAAAGAGAGAAAAAAAAAAGAGCAGAAAAGAAGAGAGAAGACCTGGCTAGAGTGAAAACCTAAAAGGGCACTCTAGGCAAAATCAGGTAACCCTGCTACATGAAAACCTCTCTGGAGGCGTGTAGGCAAAACATCAAGGGGGCTGGTCTCGGGGAAGATCTTGCAAGAGACAATCGGATCGGTAAGAAAAAAAAAATAAAAAAAATAAAAAAAATAAAAATGAAAGACTAGCTCATTTAGAGAGCTTGCTTGTTGGGGAGCATGCAAGAATTGACACCATCAAATGTGCCTATTGAATAGAGGATGGGCAACCAAACACAAAAAGAAGCCAAGGCTGGTCATGTACAAGGGCCCAAGCCCTTCTCAGTCCTGAAGAAAGCTCATGTAGCAGAAGCAGAGGATAGATTGCCAAGGACAATGCAGAACAAAGATCGGAGGCCAACTTACATGGGCGGTCCCTTCTCGACTCCTATCTCCAGAAACTGCCCATGGGGGCATTTGTTGGCATCAAATTTTTCCGCTTAGCTTGCTTGATACAAGTTTCGGCAATGCCGAAGCCGGTGCGGAAAATCGACCCGCATTCGGAAAATTCATGAATAGATGATGTAAACAAGGCTTTGGAAATGCCTTGGCATGGCCTTACATGCTACAAATGGCCAAGATAATATGCTCATTACATAGCCCCGGTCAAGAGCTTCGCAACGGTGCCCAAAACATGAAAAACGGACACCGGAAGGCCGAAATGACCATTTTGCCCCTGACACTTTGGGACAAATTGGGACTCTAACATGGAATTCCAACTTTACCACATTGTTAATATTGGATAGAGCTAGGCAACGCTCAAAATGGATCGAAAATCCGACCCCCAGGTGAAGAGATATGCAAGAAAGAGCAAATCCGGACGGAAAGCCGTATGTTCTCGCACCAGGGGCATAATGGTCCGATTAGCTCTGGATCGACCCATGGGCTGAAAATTTCAATTTTCATGACCCAAAACTTTTATTTCATGAATATTGATGCATGAAAAATAAATTTGGCCAATGGGAGAAGGCAATTGCATTCAATTACAGTTTTCGGCATTATCGACGGCCGAGATCGCACCGATCGGAGAAATTAGCTAAATCAGGAGATCCGTTGCAATTCAAGTGATCTCAACCACACATCAAGATGGAGCATAAGATCAATGGCCATCAGGGCATGATCTGGAATTTTTTTGAAGTCAATTTGAGATTTATTTAATTGGTTTTGGTCGGAATTAATGCTAGCCGTTGGATCGGGAGCACTTTGATTAAACCAGGGTTAAACCTAACCCAAGATGGGCTAACCCAACCTGTCATGGTCGAATTCCATCCTCCCTCATCTGATATGTGCGCAAAAAGCCCTAGAAAATAGGGGAGGGAGGCGCACCCACCTCCTCCTTCCTTGGCTAGTGGGTCCCACTCAACCACTTCCCTCAACCACCTCCCATGGCTTATCCCTATCTCTCCCTTGGTTTATCTTCATCCTAACTAATCCTACAACTAACCAAGCTTATCCTCATCCAAGCCTTGGTCGAACCAGCCCTCTCTCCACTTGTCATGTGCACACACCTCCTTGAAAGGAGGAGATGGTGCGCACCCTTCTCTCCCTCTCTTTCTAGTTGGCGCATGATCATCCTCAAACAACCAACTTGGGTTATCCTTATCATCTCCAACCTCCTTTGGGTTATCCTTATCTCCCCTCAACAACCTCCAGCCTTATCTCCTCCTGGAGATGGCGCACCTCAGCCCCTATAAAAGCCCCCTCAGCTGGCCATGTGGAGGACAAGCTGATCACCCTGCGGAAGCCCTGCCTCTCCTCCCTCTACCCTGCACCAAGATAGCTCCTCCTTGCTTGGACGTCTTCATCAGCAAGTCAGCAACCTCTCCAGCCCCCTGGTGGTGTTCCAAGTGAAGAGGAAGAAGGAGAAAAGGCCTCCCTCCAGCAGGTGCGCCAGCAGCAGCCCAATCTGTGGTGCACTGATTCCAACAGCAGGTGTCCCTTCTTGGAGCACTGATTGCAGCCCCATTTTCAGCAACAAAAGGAGAAGAGGAAGAAGGGTATAAGTCTAGCCAGCTTCTCCTTCAATCTCCAACAGGGATTGTGCAAAAAAAGGTGAGGGAAGATGTAGTACTTTCTAGTTCTTTCCTCCCCTCTTCTTTCTCTTCCCCTCGGCCTTCTCTATGGCCATTCAGGAAGCTCAAAGAACTCAGCCTTGTTGGTACCACATAAAACCCATGTTCAACTTCCCTACAGCACCCGATCAGCCCTATCCTCTACACAGACCCCTTACCCATTGAGGAGGATGGAGTGATGTCCCGGGTATTCTTGGATCCACAAGGTGGGCCAAGTCTCCCCGGGAGGGCTCGGACCCCTCGTTTTGGCTAGAGGAGAGAGTGATGTCCTGGGAATTCTTGGAATCCGTATGACGGGCCAAGTCTCACTCAGGCGGATTCTCAACTTCAACCAAGACAGCCCATTTGTGTGGCCTTCCTTATTTCAATACCAAACAGCCCCGTTGAGGCATTGAAATCCTTTTCAACATGCCCTTTGTGCAGCACCTAATCAACCCTCCCAAACTTGCCTTAAACCTACCCCTTGTGCAGTCCCCTTTCCAACTCTTCCAAGCAGCACCCCCACGTATTCATTCCAGCCCCTTCCGAGGCTTCCTTTGCCCACTACTACAGCAAGAAGGCAAACACTAGCAATCAGCATTCTGCAGATTGTCAAAGCAGCCATTCTGGCCCTTGGAGATCAGAACAGGTGTTGTGAACAAGTGCAACAAACCGAGGCTACAACAGGTCCTTGCAAGGACCAGGTTGGGGGTGACGGCCTGATCCCCCTTGGCTCACATGATGGGTCAAGGGCTTGAGAAGGTGGCTCTCAATTCTGGTCCAAACAAGGTGTAAAGCAGGCCGCCGTGGCCCATGAAGCTTGAATTGGGCCAACCGGGCCAACATGACATGAAGCCGGCCTTTCTCAAGCCATGAGACATGAAGACCAGCCCATTGTGCTGATGAAGCTGGCCCATTGGGCCTTGAACATTTAAAAAGCACACTTAAATAAATCTGAAGGCGAAATGCCAAAATTAAATAAGAAGTTAGTCCACAACTGGACGCTTCATTGGGCGGCTCATCCGGCATGCACCGGAACGTTGACCCGGGCGTAGGCATGGGACACGCTTCCCACTGCAGACGGACCCTTCCCACTACTTGGAAAGTCAAATGACTATGCCTTGTAGGACGGGTAAAATTCCACACCGATTGGAAAATAAGGCGGCATGCTGCCAAAATTTTCCCAATCAAGTGGTATTTTACACCAAGGGAAGGACATTCACACATTTGCACCATTGACAACATTATTCATGGCATATGAACTGCCACATCTGATGTACACCAGCAGGAACATGAATATTCAATGAACATTTCAAGTGCCGAGTTGATTACATGTGACTGGGCATCGACACTAGCCCGACAGACCGGATGTGATGCAAACTGAACAAGAGTTAACCAAATTTGAAGTTAACTTAATTAAATCTGAAAATACATTCAAATCAACCTTAAAACATGCTTAAAACATATCATTAAAGCTTTAGCATTCAACCAAAATCAGATTTAATACAATCTGGAAGAATTGATTCAATACACTTAATTCATTGAAATTTAATTTCCTAAACAAGTGTAAATCAAATAATCAAACCAACTGAAAAGAACACATAAAGAAAACATTAAGGTATATGAAATTAATCTTAAAACATGTTAAATTCAGATCATTAACAATCTGAAGTTCAAGTTTAATCAATTTGAACCAAACTTCAAAACACTTGAAACATATCGAACACACCCGAATCGGTACTAAAACACCAACCGACATGAGAAAACCACATTAAAATGACTCAACACATGTCAACTAAACTTAAACAAGTCAATTTGATCAACACATCTAAAATATCAAGTTCAAACAAAAAAAATATAATAAACTTCAACCAATTAAAGTAAAACAAACCAAACAAACCAAACAAGCTCAAAACACTTAACATTCAAATCTAAGTCAAATTGAAACCTGAAATCAACATTTCAAACCACGTCAAAATCCATTCTTAAATCAAACATAAATCAACTTCAAACAAAATCTAATCAAAATTGTTTGCATCTCATCGCGCCTGAAAGGCCGGGGCCCTTTGTGTTCTTTATACATTGTGGATGTGCACGCTCTCATCAAACAAGATCGCTATGGCAGTTAATCAAGGGTGTTCGAGTGCTTGCTCGATGTAAATGAACATCGGATATTCGCACCATCCGATGGAGAGAGGTCAAGAAATATTTTCACAGAACCCGAACCTCGGTTCTATACTCTTTTAATATCACCCGGACTATCTAGTGTTTTTATGGTCTATCACCTACTTTACTAGAAAATTCGGATGTCGATATTTCAAAACATACAAAAACAATAAATCTTTTTCAAGAAACAAAACGATTCCCGAGGTTCCCACACTCCTCTATGAACAACCGAGCCTAAGATGAACTCAGGTTGTCCACTTCCTCCTCTTGCTCTGGTGCCTTCTTCCTCTTGACTGGTTCTTCTTCTTCGTCCCCGGCCATCATCATGGTCTCCCCTTTGATAAAGAATTTTTGGAGTCCCATGGCATTTTTTGGCCGGTAGACCATCCGCGGAGTGAAACTGGGCTCATAGCCAAGCCCGTGTCTCTTTGGTCTTTGTTTGGCTTTAATGGGGTGCACAACCCCCTGCAACTCCTTTCCCAACCCCTTTCCTGGCTGATAGCCCATCCCTTTCATCATACGCCATGCAATTGAATCTGGAGGCGTCATCAATACCATGACCTCAGGTAGCTCTGTAGTTGAAACCAACGGCTGGACAGATTTTGATATTGGTAGTGCAGAAGAGGGGTCATCAACGTCATTCATAATGGGGATGTTGGTTACTTTGATCACCTGGCCCTTGTATGGGAACTTCAGACACTGATGATTAGTGGAGGCAACAACTCCTATTGCCTCAAGGTACGGGCGTCCCAAGATAGCTTTGAATGTAGGGTCCAATTCTAGAACGTGAAACTCGGCGGTGACAGCACACGGCCCGAGCCCTACTTTCAATGTAACCACCCCTCGTGCCGGCTTCCGGGAGTTGTCATATGCGGTCACCGTGACGGCAGAAGGCTCGATTTCTTCATCGGATATGCCACAAAGTTGCAATGTTTCTGGCGGCATGACATTTATGGATGCTCCGGTGTCAATCAAGCAGGACTTGATCTCCACGCCTCGGATGACTACTGCGACACGCAAGTCATACTTTCTGATCTCTGGCCGTGCCAACTCCTCCTGTGTAAATGTGAGTGCCGGATGTTCACTCCTCGGGGTCGTGACAAGAATGATCTTCTCAGGCGGGAGGTCCTCATTGACCATGACCCGCTGCAGATATTGTTGTAGGATGTCCTGATGGTTCTTTGACCTCTTTATCAGCTCAAGAATTGAAATCCGTGCCGGCATTTTGTCCAGATGCTTCAATAGGTCATATGCCGTGCCGGGCAAGGGTTCTTCTACCACCTCCTCTTCTGCCTGTTCCTGTGGTTGTATCCCGACCTGCGGGAAGACCCTTTGGAACATCCTCCCGCTACGAAGTACCGGCGCCAGCGTGGTAGGGGGAAGTGGTGATGATGGTGATGGTAGGGTTGGTTGGTAGGTTGAGGAGCCCATGGTAGGTAGGGGTGGTGAGGATCGGATGAGGAGGGGTCGTGGATTGGTGGAGGCCGGTATGTTAGGTGATGGTTGGGGTGTTGGTGGTGATGGTCTAATGATGAGGGGTCATGGGGTGGCAGCGACTGGTAGGTTAGGTGATGTCTGGGGTGTTGGTGGTGGTCTAATGATTAGACGCCGTGGAGGATTAATGGTGGTTGGTGGGTTAGGTTGGGGTGATGGTTGGGGTGCTGGTTGGGAGGCTGGTGGCGGTCTAATGATTAAGCGCCATGGAGGGTTAATGGTTGGTGAGGGTAGTGGTGTTTGGGTAGTTTGTGGGCTGGGGGCAGCTCTCGGTATGGAGAGTATGGTGCGGTCTGTAGGTAGGGTTGGTATGGCGGGCATGGAGGTGATTTGATCCTCGACCTGCCAACCCTGGGAATGGTGGGTTGACTCCTCGATGGCGGAGTGGACGAGGCCGAGTCGTTGGTTTGGTGGTGCTGGTGCCGGTGCTTGTATGGGTGCATGTACCGGGAGCGGATCTTGGACTATGCCCAGGCCGGGCTGCTGTTGTACTTGTTGTCGCCGTGGTTGATTCTGACGTGCCTTCATTGCTTGAATAGACTCCCCCATTTGTGCCCAGTCAATGTTCCCTTGATCATTAAGGTCATGGATGTAGTCTTTAAACTGGAAACATACATCCACCGTGTGCCCAGGATATCGATGATAAGAGCAGTACTTGATTGTGTCAACATTGGCCGGCCATCCTTCTCTCTCCTTTGGAAGTTCCAACTGCTGTTCAGCCATCAATGCATTAAAGATATCGGTGAGGGGGAATGGCAGTTGAGGATAGTATTCTCTCTTGGGTCCCCCCCTCCTAGGTCGGTTGGCTGGTGGTGGCACTTGGTTGTAGGCTTGTTGTTGTGGTTGGGGTCGGTTGTAGACATGTTGTTGTTGAGGCGCTCGGTTGTAGGCATTTGGTTGCTGGGGTGCTCGGTTGTAGGTGGGTTGCTGTGGTGGTGCTCGGTTGTATGCAAGTTGCTGTTGGGGCTGAGGAGCTGGTTGAGGAGCTGGGCGGTATTGTTGATTGGGTGGTGGGTTACGGTATTGGCTTTGGCGATACCCACCCTGGTTACCCATGGCATTGATGCTCTCATTGTTTACTACCCCTTCGGTAGTGGGTCCTACAGGTGTAGGCTTTCTAGTGTTACGGGGCTTGGTGTCGAACGGGTTGATCATGGATGCATCCTTAAAGTGGGCTTGGAGGTAGCGGGCACTATCACACAACTCACTCATGGTTGTTGGGCGGTGCATGATCAGGAGGTTGCGAAGGTTGGGCGTGGTGTTCCCTATGAGCATCCTCACCTGCTCCCCCTCTGAGATGGTATCTACTAGCCTCTCAGCCATTCTCCTCCATCGATCAGCAAATCTGGCAAAGTCTTCATCCGGCCTCATCTTTTCGGCAATCAAATCAGTTATCGAGTAGGCTGGCCCCACCCGATCCTTGTACCTCTGTAGAAACTTTGCCTTGACGATGTCGAAATCTGCCACCTCAATAGAATCAAGAGAATAGAACCAGTCCAGGGCGGATCCCTCCAATGACCGACGGAATAGGAAGGCAAGGGCTTTGCGGTCATTTTTCCGTAATGTCGAGTCGTAGAGAAAGCTCTTTAGATGGTTGAAAGGATTACCGGTCCCATTGTAACGTTGGAAGACCGGTATCTCTCGAAGGAGGAAGGTGCAGAACTGGGAAGGATGGGACAGAGATTTCAGGGATGGCTTTAGAATCGAGGCGGTGCCTCATCTCTTCGAAGCGCTCATATATCTGGCTGAGTTTGTTCATTAATGCCTGGGTGAGGCTGGATTCCTAAGCCACGGGAGAAAAGTGTTTACTTGATTGGGTTGGAAGAGGTGGGTTGGAAACAGGAACTAGTGCAGAATTGTGTGAATGCCCCACAACGGGGTGAGTAGAGACACGACAAGGTTGCCCAGGAGAAGAGATGAACAAGGGCCTGACTGCCGGTTGGGGTGGTGAGGGGGCTTGATTTCCCTCGATCGGAGCTTGATTGGCGGGCATCTTGCCCTTAGTGGCAGATTGAATAATTGCAAAGGTCTCGGGATCATGGTGAAGAGATAGATCCTTGAGAGCTTGTTCTATAGTATGTGAAGCGGATCGGTGAGCGGGATCTTGGACCTCAGGTTCCACCACGGCATTAACATGGCCATCTGGTTGGACCATGGGTTGCTGAAGCTCGTAGTGACCCGTCTCGTACTCCTCTTCTTGGCCGTAGTAGTCCGACATCCCGACGTGTCTTCCGGACCTTAGAGTGGGCATCCTGTCAAATTTCCTTACAAAATGGTTGAAAGAAAGCAAATGAAGGGTGTAAATGCAAAGAGAGTTTTTGTTTGGTTATGGTTGTTTGTTTGATTTGATTTGGTTTCAATTTGGTTGTTTGACAAGCAAGTTGAACATAAAAGTTAAAAGGGATTTTTTTTTTGGTTTTTTTTAGATGTTTTGAAAGAAGAAGAATTTTTTGGTTGTTTTCAATTGTTGTGAGCAAGCAAGTTATGCAAACAAGGTTCTAAAATGACTACTCGACAATTTTTGGGTTGAAACCTTAGATTAGATAGATTGTTAGCAATTGTTCACTCAAGTAGGTATGATTTCTATTGCTTCAATCTTCAAGACCTAAGGTTATCACTCAATCACCACGAGTAGGTACTTGGGTTCTTCGGGTTTTGAGAAGTGGTACAACCGGCCCAATCGTGCGGAGAGGAATACTCCACGGATGGGGACTTACGGAGGTCTTGATGGAAACCACCAAATCAACTAGGAAGGAATATCCCATAAGAGAGGTAGGAATCCACCAAGAAGGTGTTTGGAGGGTGAGGGTGTGTTGGGAGAGAGAGCCCCCGCCTCGAATGCCCTACGGATCGGAGCAAGTCCGGTACCTGATGCAAAAGCTAATGCAAAAATGAAAAATGGAGGGTAAGAGAAAAAGAAGCAATCAATATGCAAACATGAATGAAAGCTATTAAATAAATCAAACAAGTGAATGCAAGCAAGACATGCAATGATAAAGTAAAACAAATAACTAGCAACTAGCAACTAAAAGGAGGTTCACGCGGGAACCGGCTTGTGATGGAGTGTCCAAGTGGGGACAAATCTGAAGTAAAGGTAAAAGGATGGTCCACGCGGGGACCGATTTGAAAATAAAGTGGCTCACGCGGGAGCCGAGTTTTGAAAAAGTAGGTGGTTCACGCGGGAACTGGTTTTTGAAGGAAAAATGGGTGGTTCACGCGGGAACCGGTTTGTTTGATTGGAAAAAGGAAAGGAGGGCTACGTGGGGCCAATCTAATTGGTGCAAAGGGGTGGTCCACGCGGGGACCGATCTGAAAGTGAGTTGGTTCACGCGGGAACCGATTTAGAAAAGGGTTTGGTTCACGCGGGAACCGGTTTTAATGAAGAAAGGGGTGGTTCACGCGGGAACCGATGTAAGAGTTGACAAAATAGAAGGAGGGCCACGTGGGGCCAATCTAAAGGTGCTGTAAAGAGGCGGTCCACGCGGGAACCAATCTGAAAATAAGTTGGTTCACGCGGGAACCGAGTTGGAAAAGAAAGGTGGTTCACGCGGGAACCGGTTTATAAGAAGAAAAGTGGTTCACGCGGGAACCGGGTTGAAATGAAAGACAAGAAAATTAAGTCCACATGGGGGACAATCTTTAAGAAAGAGTAAATGGCAAGTTTAAAGGTAAATTGACATGGAAGATAAAAGACAAGCCGGTTCACGCGGGACCCAAGTTGGAAAACCACTAGTTGCACGGTTGAATCAAGCTAACACGGTTGAAGACATTAGTTGTCCCACCGTGGTCACCAAAAAGCTGTCGACTCCAGAAACGGGTTCCGGATCGGCACCTCAAGAGAAGAAGGTGAAAGATAGATGGAATAAGGGAGTGAATTGAAAACACTCGGAAAGCGGTAAAATGTCCTCACCTCGATCCCACACTCACATTGATCCCCGAACTTTCATCTCATGGCGTCGCTCGAGCACCGGAGATGGTTCGGGTCATGTAGGAGGAGAGTGAGGAGGAGATGAAATTAAAACATGAAAAATGTGATCGCCAGGAGCCGTGGGCTCTGCTTTATGAAATGAAAGCAAGATTGAGTTGATTTGACCGTGTACCTTAGTGTGGGAGATCGGGATATGGGTTCAACCTTCTTCTTCTTCGGCCGTCCGATGAAGAAGAGTCTTCAACCGATGCTAGCTTGATAGACCTGTGCAACTAGAACAATAAACCAAGTGAAGAGATTGATTAGAACTATGGGAAGTGTAGTAACTGTAGAGAGAAGATGAGAAAGAAGCAATCGGAATCGAACTCACCGGATTGGGGTGAGCCTTAACCCCTTTTTTATGTTTTTGATTATGTAAAAATGATGAAAATGAACTGAAATATGCTTTAAAACAATAAATAAACTGAGTTAAATGAGTTGAGAAAGCTTATGGAATGGATCGGCTTGAGTTGAAGCCGGGTTGGTTGAAAAAGGGCCGGTTCGGGTAGCTTTGCACCCTTATGGCGCGACTTCGGTGTAGAGGATGTTACGGACGACCCCGATGTCAGAATCGAGTTCTGTTTGTTGGAGTAGACGGAGGACTCAGAGAGGAATAGTTCCTATGTTTATGACTTCTCCGAAATCCTCCTGTATAAGTCAGTAAAAGTTCTGAAAGTGGGAGGATATAGAAAAAAGAACCTGGATGTGCGCCCTCAGTGTGGCAATCGCCACAAACAAACGGCAAGTCGGAATTGAGTGCCGTCAGTTGAAGATGAAAGAGGACGAAGAGAGAAACAATTTGTATGTTGAAGGCTTTTGCAGAAGAAGCCCCGGATTTTCTGCAGAAGTCAATGAAGATGGTTGATGAAGAACACCCGGATCGAGCCTTCTCCTTCACCTCGGGATCGATTTCTTGACTTCGGATCGCCTTTGGACGTCGGGACGGCTTTGGAGAAGAGCTTGGACGACCTCTGGACGAGCTAGGCACCGGGGGTTAACCTTGGGTCGTTGAGAATGACCCTCAATTTATAGGGGAAGGAAGCCGGTGCAAAATTTAGAAACTGGACCTACCGCGCCCCCGTGTTTCAAAGAGGACAAGGGCGCGCCCTGCGCGCCCTCAAACCAAGGGCGCGCAGGGCGCGCCCCCAGTTCGGGGCGCGGTCTGCGAGCCCCCCTGTTTCAAAGGAAGCGGGGGCACGTTATGCGTCTCACTGCTAAAAATCGACGAAAACTTCCGAAAATTGCTAAAAATCGACTTGACATACGTAACGCGCCCTCGAACCGGGGGCGCAGTACAAATGATCGAAAATCCTCCGCGGAAACTTTCCAAAAATCCGATTTAGAAGGTGCTAATCGGGGTAATTTGCGATTTAAAGAAACTGACCGCGCCCCCGCCTTTCAAAGGAACCGGGGGGGCGCAGGGCGCGCCCCCAGTTTGAGGGCGCGCCCTCCTCTTTCAAATGAAGCGGGGGCGCGGTACACTCTCTCTCTCTCTTACGCGCGTGTTCCGCGGCCGTATCTTGCAAACGGGATGTCCGATTTGGCTCCCGTTTGTTGCGTTGGAAAGAGGGCCTTCAACCGCACCTTCTCAAGTCGGTAAAACAGCCGGCCTGACTCCCGATATGTTCGCACGGGGCTTTCTACCGGTTTACCCTCTCGCGGAAAGCCGAAACCCGGAGCGAAGATCCGAAAGAGCACGGTTCCGATCGAGAAATCTCGGGTCTACTCGGGATGACTTAAAATGATGACCGAAAAAGTCCGGTACAATCGGACAATCCGAAGTCATCGAAAAATATGAGATTAACCCGGTAAACGTGAATCGAAAGCCGTAAAAGCCGCGAAACCCTAAAATTGACCGAACCGGATGTATGGCCCCGTTTGATGAAAATATTCGGTTAGAATCGACCCGGATGACCTGAAAAGACCCGGTGATGACTGGAAAGGCCTAACACGTGGTCCGGGATAGCCGAGTCAGCACAGATCGAAAAAGCCGTAACGAATGCCGTCATTGACCGACGCCTATCGAAATGACTTCTCGGAAACCCTGAATGTTACGGAACACATACGGGACTCCCGAGACCTTCAATTATGGAACATTCAAGGTCGGTCATCGAGCAGGCTTCGTGTTTTTACAGTTCACGTGCGACTCTCGCTTGAAGGTTACGACAATATTCCGGAAATCATTAGTCCATTCTCAACTAACAAGGGGGATCCACCAATGTCTTTAGCTCATCTCCATAAGGTAATCCGGATTAGATAACGGTCAAATAAAAGATATCACCTATGGAATAAGAGTCTAGGGCTCCGAATCAAGCCAATTTGGCGTGTCTACAGGGTCCATCGTCGCTCTCCAGCCACGTTGGCAACACACCCATGCATCTGTGCGTCTTCGTCCCTGCCTCCACATCTAACGGTTGTCGGCCCTGTTGCTGTTTGCTCGCCCGTCCATCGTCTCGCCATCCTGTCAACCTTTCGTCTACCTGCGCGGGAGACCCTCCTCATCGTCGCCTCATCGGCAAAGCACCTGGACGTGCGTTGGCACTGCCTGCAGCCGCCTAGTATTCGTGCCTGGCCATCGCACCCACCCGATCACCGCTCATGGGAAGCGCCACCATCGCGAGTTTTTTTTTAACTAACAAACTTTTTTTTTAAACTAACACGGTAAAACTTTCTTTTGTAAATCTAACACACTTTGGTCAAAGTCGAGTTTTCAAAACTTGACTTTGACCGAAGACAGTAAAGCACCCCGACTAATGACGGGAGAAGGGGATTAGTTAAAAGTCGAGTTTTTAAAACTCGACTTTAAACAAGGTTTTGTTTAAAGTCGATTTCTTAAAGTTTGACTTTAAAGTCGAGTTTTAAAAACTTGACTTTGGTTAGTTTTTACCCCCGACTTTCACCCCCCGATTCTACCCTACGCATTCACCGCGGCGCTGCACATTCACCCGGCTCCTCCTCTCGACGGCGGGTGGCTCTCCTTGGCGGCCCGCGGCGGCGGATCTCCTGGGCGGCGGCGGTGGCGGAGCTCCTGGGCGGCAGATCTCCTGGGCGGCGGCGGTGGCGGATCATCATAGACTGAGGTATGTGCATCGGGCCTTCCATATGGGTTGATCTCGAACTACATTGGATTTAATATGGAATGTGCATCGTGCCTTCCAAATGTGCATTTTTGATGTTGCTCATTGTCCGACATTGTATGTACGTCTACATAGAGTACATTAAAAATAGAAAGTAACATGATCGATCACAACCGTAAGGGGTAGGGTGCCTTGTGCGTTCGGGAGAGATCGTAAGGGGTAGGGGAAGGGAGAAATGGAGAAATTGGGAAGGGAAAAATGGGAGATCGATCACAAATATTACATTTATTTTGATTCTTTATATTTCACTATATTTTTATAGATATTTATTAAAAAAAATCGTTCACAACTAATTCTGGAACAATTTTTGTTTCGGAGAGTTGGTCAAAATTGGATCGAATCTGTCCGCCGGATCGGATCGATATCCACCAATCCCGATTTTAATCTTGATCATTCGATCATTGAATAAATACCTATCTTTGGTGTCATAGTTTATAGAATTGGCCGATCTGAATTCTGATCGGTTGATTCTTAAATTTGATTGGCACCTACTAATTGAGTTAAATTATATTAGAGGAATGAGTTATATCATAATTTCTTGATATAATAATTCATTATATAAAAATAAAGTAATTACAATTTATGCTTAATTTGGGATGGGGAGGGTTGAATTGGTTCGTAAACGGACTTGATTCATATTTTATAGATTTAGCGGATTCCGATCCAATTTTGTTCTGATTGGTTCGGAATCGGAAGCAAACTTGGGATGAGGGGGTGTGAATTGTTTTGGAATCGAGAGCAAATATGGGATGGGGAGGGGTGAAGAATTAAGGGTATAAATTCGATTAAGGGTAACAATCGTTTACATTCGATTAAGGGTATAAATTCTAACACTGTACTATTTTCAGGTTAGTGTGAAATAATTAAAAATATGGCATCGAGGGTTGTCAACGTCCGTATCATGTTTCATGGAATGATTTCCATGAGTAATGAGTATGTCTCTTACTATGGTGGATATGAACGGAATATGAAGTTATTGCAAGGATGTAATCACGAAGACTTGCTGAGCTTTATATTTGATGCAATTGGTTGTAACCCGGAGACAATGAGTCTAAGATTACTTTATAATTATTTTGATGGTGTGAACGCGGTTCTTGATGACAGTACCACCCAAACACTGTTGATGAGATGCCTTAAAGTACCTGATATTCTATTTTACATCGTAAAAGATTTTCAAGAAACCTGCAATCAGGCTGATGGTAGTACTTGGAATCAGGAGACATATAATCAACCATCAATGGGTCAATTGTTGTCTCAAGTTGAAAGCAATATTAACCCATGGAATGTGGTAGGTTCTCAGAGTAGTGAAAGTACATTGAATGAGCAGTACGATGTAGAAGATGAGCAAGATGAACAGTGTGATAGTGATGAGTCTGAAAGGGACAACGAAGAACTACCAAATGAGATGGTGAATAGTATTATGGCAGTCAATGCATATCATGGCGGCGAAGATATCACTTGGATCAATAATGCTGTCGCAAGCAATGTTTACATTCACACATATGCACCTATTCTCTCATAGATGCACATATCATGTACACAGACTTTCATTAGCAAGGAATGCGTCGTCTTGCCATCTCAACTAGCTATCACCAGATCTATCATATATAAATACCATATACTAATCGAAATCCCATAGTGCACCTAGGGAGTGGTGGCACGTAGGATGCCCACGGGATCTGGGATCTAAGGATGCACCAGACGGTTCTAACCCCTCGCTGCCCTCGAGTCACGACTAACTAGTCTGGTGTAGCTCAGTTTTCCATCACAGTTTCAATGCATCATGCATCCACCTCAATCATGACATGCCATGACCACCAATATGCAAGATCAACGAACATCAACAATACTATGCCATGACATAACAACACAAACTATTAACATTAACTTGAATATATACACAACCAAACTATGATAGACAACCATGCTCAAAATGAACTAAAATGAGACAATATCAACATACAAACACCTAAGCATGATTAGACATGGACATAACTAGATGCTGGAAGATTAATCACCATAACCTCTAATTTTTGTTAACCTATGATCACAAACATAACCAGGTTCACTTGTTCTATATACACTAATATACAACCGGATGACAAATTAAAAGAACCAATATTACACTACTACTAAGTATGATCTCATATATATATATATATATATATATATATATATATAAACAACGACAAGCACCTATCAACACATATTACTATGCATCTAGCTAATTAACCCATGTTAACTCACCAATTACGTAAAACGTAACTACACACCCCTTTAATAAAAAGGCCAATTCTATAGATCATGGAGAATTAAAATAGAAATTTTAATGATAGTAGACACGTCAAGGATGCCTACAGGAATGACGCTGGAAGAGTTGGAAATCGACCACCGAAGACGATACCGAACGTCAAGAACGCATCGCACAAATCAAACCATCAAAATAAGAGATCTATCTCCTTTGAGGCTGCTGAAAAAAAAGCGTATACACAAGGAAATATAAGCTGTTGGATCAAGGGAAAAATTTAGAAAAAATATTTGAAGAGAATAATATCAAGTATGAACAATAGATAGAAGAGTGAGGGTGATAGGATAGGAGAGAGAGAGAGCTCACGACGGCGGATAGGGGGCGGCGCACGGCAGCCAGGGGGGCGCACGGCCGGCAGGGGGGCGCACGGTGGCCGCGTGGGCGGCGTCGGCGCCGACCGCGCCGAGGGGGGCCGGTCGCGCGGAGGCGCGCACGTTGACCGGGGGCGATGCCGACCGGCACCGCGGGCGGCGGCTGGCCGCGCGAGGACGGAACGCGCACGCGCGCGCGCGAGGTGGCGAGGCGGCGCTTGGCGCCGGTGGACGACGCACGTGGCGACCGCGGCTGGCCGCGCAGGGCACTCGCGCAGAGAGAAAGAGCGGCGACGGAGAGATAGGGGGACGAGGGGGCCGACGGCGCTGCTCGCGAAGGCGATAACCAGAGGGGAAAAAATGATGAGGCAGCGACGGTTCGCGTTAGGGTATAGAATGGAGGAAAGAGGAAAAAAAACGGTAAATGTGGAGGATAATTAGGAAGGGGGTCTAAGTAAAATAAAAATGCTCCCAAAAATTAATTTAAAATAACCTTAACCTAAAAAAAACAAACGTTACAATCTACCCTCCTAACAAAAATTTCGTCCTCGAAATTCAACTAGATTCACCAAAAAACTATAGGTAAAGTCGCCTCATCTCTTTTTCTACTAATATCATCCTCAATGTAACCTTATTAGATAACAATATTCTCTCCACTTCAATCTCAAAATTCAAATATCATACAATAATGAAAATCAAATCTACAAAATCTCTAATCTATGAAAACATCTCATATCATATAGGCATTCTCCCAAATCACATATATCACCCAAATTCATTATTCTTACGTAGACCAGATGAATTGAACTAACTATTCTCATATCTATCATAAAAATCTTTTCAAAATTCTACCTTGCTACTGAATCTTGATATATGTTGACCAAACTCTCTATCCACATATCTATCAATCTAAATTATCTATATATATCTCTATCATCGAGTCACATAACCTCGTAGTCTTAATTCCGATGACCATTAATCCATATTAATATACCAAATCTAAAAATTTTGTAGATCAATATGATATGGATCAAGTATTCTTCACAAAAGTATTCAATAATCCAACATACCCTACATTGCTCAAATTAATAACCTTGTCTAAGATTGATAACATTGATCATCATCTATCTAAAATTTCAAATATATTCAATCTGAAAATTTTAACATCATAGCATACATCCCTGGTGCTATCAACGACACAATCTACTTATCTAACTAATAATCTAATTATGATCCAATATCAATTTAATTGATCCAACCAATATCCTATCTAAAGATTGATATGTCTCATCATCATCACTAAAATGATTGGGTTCACTAAATCTGAAGCTATATCATCATATTATTGGTATTGATCATATAATCCACAATATGGAAGAAATTTCCTTGGCTATTCCTCTTACATTCTCTTATCTAGAGATCATTTCTAATAAATTGCTGTCTAACTAATTCATCTACTACATTTAATCACAATATGACAATCAATCTATCATCATCAAATCATGTCTAAATCTAAGTATGCAAACTCTACTCCTGGCGATGTTTGAATATCAAGATTCAAAGAGAGGAATGAGTTCTTAATTAGATAAGTTAAACTCGGATCAAATAGGAAGAATAATTCTAGAGTTCTAGATCGATGGATAATAGATGATGATCTAGATAATATGATATGCTCTAAAGTTTATATCTGATCTTCTATAAATCTCATCCTCAATATCAAAAGATTATCAATGCTATGCTCATGCCTATGATCTCATAAATCTATTCCAAAATTCATATTGGTAATTCATTCTCTAAATTTGATATCTTCTCATCTCTCTCATACAAAGCTATAACAATTTCATTCAATTCAACACAATTTAATATTAATGTCATGTTCCCATTTAATCTCATAGCTAATGCTTCACGAAATAATGATGCCATAAGATGAAGTATAACTCAAGATTTATGTTATCCACTTATCCAAGTAATGTAATTATTCTTAACCTCTATATAATTCATACACATATGATCCCAAATATAATCACCTCATACAATCTATATTATATAAGTTCTCAAGATGACCAAATCTCTAACTTCCAAAGTAATTCTAATGAGTTACTACTTTTAACAATATTAACATCACTTAACCCATAATGATTCAATAATCAAGTATATCATCATAATCAAGAATAAATAAATTATCTCTAACCTTCATCATAAGAACAACATCTATTTGTAATCATATATAATCAGCAAAAGATTCTCACTCTTAATGAGTTCTCAAATCTCCTCTTCTACAAATCTATCTCTATATCTACCACTCTCACGATTCATTCTCATTTCTTCCTTAAAATAATTTTATATTCATATTCTAACTACTTCCAAACAATTAGCAAGATATATCCCATCATCATGTTATCTCTATCTAATCTAAAAGATCACCTCCAATAGACCAAGGTCCAAACTCCACATAAGATCAACCTATGAATGGTCACAACATACAATTAAGATGATCTAGAGTCAAGATTTGACTAGATTGATTAGACAAAATATAAAGAGATAAAAGAGTTCAAAATCAATAATGAAGATCAAAGATTGTGATCGGGAGAGTATAATTATAATATCAATCAATTGCTCGTACATTTCAACACCTATCTATAATCATACTAAAGTCGTTTATAATTCTCCAACTCATACTAAATCATCTAAATATCTCTCCTCACAACTTACACTTAATCCGAATTCCATCCTTGATAATATGAAAAATACCACTTATTCAAAGCATGATAAAATTCTCTTGATCTTTACTTTACAATTTCAAATTGATAATCTCATTCCTATGCCTCATTTCTTTTCCATTCAAAACTATATAGTGGAAGAAATACTTCAATCATCATTTCACTTCAAATTTGATAAATCTAATACCAAAATCACATGTCATCCCATCCTCATACCATACATTGATATTCCATTAGACAAAATAAATCATTATCATCATCCCATATAGATTATCTAATTAAATCAATTTGAAGATTCACTATTCTATCATTTATCTATTGATCATATGATATCATCATGATTCCAACCATTGAATTTACCATCAATCCAAATCACTAACCCTGTTAAATCTTAAAATCCAAACTTAAAGTACAAACCAACCGAACAATGATCAGGCTTCATATATCAATCATTCGATAATCTAACATATAAATCAAGAATCTTACCTTAAGATTATTAAAAGAAATTCTTGATTAAGCCAAACCACAAGATCGACCAAATCTGAAAATCAATCATCATATATTAATTATTCAATCTAAATCTTTAATGACTCAATCACCCTCTAATATTAAAATCCACAAATCCAATTTTGTAGTTTTATCCTATAAATAGTAACCCCAACTCCAA
The DNA here is from genome assembly GCA_036172225.1 of Cryptocoryne crispatula var. balansae. NCBI lineage: Eukaryota > Viridiplantae > Streptophyta > Magnoliopsida > Alismatales > Araceae > Cryptocoryne > Cryptocoryne crispatula. The sequence continues at coordinate 8,806,859 of CM069933.1, forward strand.
GATCCACTAAATCTGAAAATTAAATCAATTTAAAATGATATTGGCATTTATCCATTATAGACCTCTAATAATCCCACATCAAACTTCTAAGCCATTCAATCTAATAGATAATCTAAATTATTATGTCTGCCCAAGATCATTTTCTTCCAAACATCAATTCCGTCTAATCCAAACCGATACTATAAACTCGGGCTAGTCAAAAATAGACCTTAAGGCCGATTTAATGCTCTGATACCAAGCTGTCACGCCCCGGATGCTTTTAACTTGCACAACGGGATAATCCGATGACGCGATCGGGGAAAATTAACTCCGTAAAAACATCGGTTTGGGAAAAATGAAGACAACTAGGTCCCAGTTTATACATCCACAGAATCAAATTAAATACATTGCTATGCTATAATCTAAACAAATCTAATTACCATCTAAATTACAAGAACCATCCAATTTGCTTTCTTGGGAATCAATCCACCACGCTTCTACTGCGCAAAACCTGATTACCTGAAAATTGATAAGAGGATTGGGATGAGTACGACGACTCAGTAGACACCCCATCATCCCCCAAATCGGATAGCCAAAAGGCCCTATATGTTAATTAAATAGGTACCCAGACCTACACCAATCATATGCAAATATAGACTACTCAATATATTAGATATATGACTTAATCCATGTGTTTTACACCACCAACCAAAGCCTATAATCACACCAACCAGCACCTATATGCATCATAACATGACCTAGAAAGATGGTATGAACACATGCATAGACACCTACTATATGCTCCATATGATGATATACTACAAATGAGACACACCATACATACACCATGCAACATATCCTGATACTTGACAAAATAAAATACATCACTAGACCACCTATACCATACCATGCAAATACATCTATCCTCTAACAAGAATCACATTCACACATATGCACCTATTCTCTCATAGATGCACATATCATGTACACAGACTTTCATTAGCAAGGAATGCGTCGTCTTGCCATCTCAACAAGCTACCACCAGATCTATCATATATAAATACCATATACTAATCGAAATCCCATAGTGCACCTAGGGAGTGGTGGCACGTAGGATGCCCGCGGGATCTGGGATCGAAGGATGCACCAGACGGTTCTAACCCCTCGCTGCCCTCGAGTCATGACTAACTAGTCTGGTGTAGCTCAGTTTTCCATCACAGTTTCAATGAATCATGCATCCACCTCAATCATGCCATGCCATGACCACCAATATGCAAGATCAACGAACATCAACAATACTATGCCATGCCATAACAACACAAACTATGAACATTAACTTGAATATATACACAACCAAACTATGTTAGACAACCATGCTCAAAATGAACTAAAATGAGACAATATCAACATACAAACACCTAAGCATGATTAAACATGGACATAACTAGATGCTGGAAGATTAATCACCATAACCTCTAATTTTTGTTAACCTATGATCACAAACATAACAAGGTTCACTTGTTCTATATACACTAATATACAACCGGATGACAAATTAAAAGGACCAATATTACACTACTACCTATCAACACATATTACTATGCATCTAGCTAATTAACCCATGTTAACTCACCAATTACGTAAAACGTAACTACACACCCCTTTAATAAAAAGGCCAATTCTATAGATCATGGAGAATTAAAATAGAAATTTTAATGATAGTAGACACGTCAAGGATGCCTACAGGAATGACGCTGGAAGAGTTGGAAATCGACCACCGAAGACGATACCAAACGTCAAGAACGCAACGCACAAATCAAACCATCAAAATAAGAGATCTATCTCTTTTGAGGCTGCTGAAAAAAAAGAGTATACACAAGGAAATATAAGCTGTTGGATCAAGGGAAAAATTTAGAAAAAATATTTGAAGAGAATAATATCAAGTATAAACAATAGATAGAAGAGTGAGGGTGATAGGATAGGAGAGAGAAGGCTCACGGCGGCGGATAGGGGGCGGCGCACGGCAGGCGCACGGCGGACAGGGGGGCGCAGGGCCGGCAAGGGGGCGCACAGCGGCCGCGTGGGCGGCGTCGGCGCCGACCGCGCCGAGGGGGCCGGTCGCGCGGAGGCGCGCACGTTGACCGGGGGCGATGCCGACCGGCACCGCGGGCGGCGGCTGGCCGCGCGAGGGCAGAACGCGCACGCGCGCGCACGAGGTGGCGAGGCGGCGCTTGGCGCCGGTGGACGACGCACGTGGCGACCGCGGCTGGCCGCGCGGGGCACTCGCGCAGAGAGAAAGAGCGGCGATGGAGAGAGAGGGGGATGAGGAGGCCGACGGCGCTGCTCGCGAAGGCGATAACCAGAGGGGAAAAAAACGATGAGGCAGCGACGGTTCGCGTTAGGGTATAGGAAGGAGGAAAGAGGATAAAAAACGGTAAATGTGGAGGATAATTAGGAAGGGGGTTTAAATAAAATAAAAACGCTCCCAAAAATTAATTTAAAATAACCTTAACCTAAAAAAAACAAACGTTACATTATTGGTTACGTTAAGAATATGGTATTGAAATATTAATTTAAGTCTTACATACGTATCATTTAGGTTAATGACATGCAATTAAAACCATTACTAGTTTTGGAAGGTGTAGGACTACCCCCAAACAATTTTGCGTTGAATTCTCACATGACCTTAAAGATAAAAACTCTTGAAAGTCGCTGACACATAACACAGCACATAAACGTAGGGGCGCATTCACTACTTGATACCACCGGAAGGGTTAATATTTGCTGCGCAATCTGTCCGCCTGCATTTGAGGGAAAAAGTCATATCGGGCTGGAAAAATATATTTTTTAATTAAGTTTTGTGCTTTTATTTATGTTCGAAGATTTATACTATTGAGCGGGGACCTGTTTAATGTTATGTTTGGTTTTTCAATATCTTATTTTCTTAATGTCTTCCAAGCTAGACTACGGAAATTATAACATTACATAGTTGAATTCTACCTATCATAACTGATATTTTTACCGTAATACGTTTCAATAACAGAACTTGCACTCATACAATGTCTTATAATGTTGTATGCATGTCTTACAATGTTGGCTTCTGCGCATACACGTACAGGTTGATTTTTGTGGTTTTTTTAGGTGTGCAGGATGACTTTTGCCTTTTTTAAGCATGCAGATTGATTTTTTATGATTTCCTTATGCATACAAGTCTATTTTTGTCAACTTTTAATGTATGCAGGTCGTTTTCTTTGTCCTCTCACTGTATACATTTTTCTGTCGTCTCTATGCATGCGCGTTGAGTTTTGGCATTTTTTATGCATGCATGTTGACTTTTTTTGTTTCGTATGAATTTAAGTCTATTTTTATGCATACAAGTGATTTTTCTCCATTTCCGTCAAATTTTTTGTATGCAGATGATTTTTCTGTCTTTTTTTAAATTTTTCTGTTTTTTGTCGATTTTTTTTGGTTTGCAGGTGATTTTTCTGTCTTCTCTATGTATATATGCCTATTTTTTTGGACATTTGTTATGTATATAAGTCGATATTTTTTTACTTTTCTGATGGATGGATGTCTATTTTGTTGTATATAATTTGGTTGATTTGTTTCTATTTTTTATGAATAGTTGTCTAATTTTTTGGCAATTTTTCTCTGTACCGTTAGTTTTTATGAATTTTAATGTTTATGTCTGTATTATGACGATTTTATGCACATTCTCATACTTTTTTCTGATTTTTATATACTTAAAGTTTTATGTTTGGCTTATGCTGGTGACCGGCGATCTGTTTTTATACATACGGATAATTTTGTATGGTTTTTCTGTTTATGCATACAGGTGATGCTTTTATAAACATTCTGATAATCTTTTTGATGATTTTTCTGATGTTTATATACTTAAACTTTTATGTCTGCTTTACGCCGATGACCGGGGATCTGTTTATCAAGTTGAAAGGATAAAAATTCATTTTACATCTCCATTTGGCGCCTCCGTTGTGGAATCCGTGTAAAATGGAGTTAAGATCGTCAGAATGTGTGAAAACCGACCTAAGGTTAACATGACATTCGGACCGGAGTATCTGTTATACGGCGCCGGTTGAAACGGACGCGCCGTTCATTTACGCAAATAATTACCGGGAGAAGTTGATTGGAGGAATGCAACGTCTTACCCCCGATGACATGTCTCATTCCACCCTACCCTGTCAACCTGTAAATTTTGTGGGTATATTTGCAAGATTTGTGCATATGTCGTCAAATTATACCGTGCAATACGATCTTGTTTTTTCGTTGTTAAGTGATAATTGTAACGATTTAAAGTACTAAGCTAGTATGCACGCTTGTAGACGTAGAGTCTCCTGTAAAAAGAAAAAAAATCATTGACGAAAATATATAGATTTCTCAAGAGAAAATTCATAATAAGAAAGTAAGAGAATCTATCTCTGGCTGTAACTGCACATGGTAAAGATTGTCCGACGAGATCGACCAAGGTATGAGGTAATAGAGGAGGATTGTTTGGAAGGGAAGCTGGCATGGGCAAGGTCCGTCTAAGCGTAGGGATTGCTGGCAGACTCGGGCAACATCCTGGAAGCTGCCTCGCCTCCGGTGGGTGCCAGCGCCGGCGCATTGCCACCGCTGCCGAAAACGGTGCCCGGCAGGTCGTGAAACATGGAGCTGAACCATGTCTCCGGCAGCGAGTGCAGGGCGGCTTGCTGCCGTTGGAACACCTCGGCCCGCGGGTAAGGATCTCCGTCCTGGTGCACATGCCCGTCGTCGCAGAATGTTCGGTTGACGGCAAAACCATCAAGGAAAAAGTCATACTCCGTATCCGCCGGTTGGCAGAACGGGGGCACGTCGAAGCTTGGGATCCAGTTGGCGCCGCCGCCTGCAGCACTACAGCCGCCATGGCCGAAGTCCAGAGAGGACAGGGGAAAGACATCGGTCGTTAAAGAGCTGCAGGAGTAAGTGGAATTGCGGCTGTATTCAGCGGAATCGTCAACGGGGACAAGGGCGCCGAAGTTGCTGTAGGCGCCGCCGTCCTCGCGACTGATGCCCAGGTGGCTTAAACCTTGGCCGGCGGTGGGTGGCAGAGGCAGCAGATCAAAGCAGCCGTCGGGAATCGGCGGCAGCAGACAGTGGTCCGGAATCGGCGGCAGCAGATCGTGGTCATGAAAGTAGGGAGCTTGTGTCGAATGAGGGAGGATGTACGCCATCTCCAATCTGGGTGATTGCCAAGCGGGAACAGGGGCAGCAAGACTTAGGCAACTCGCTATTACGTTTTCTTCCTGTTTTACCAGGGCGAAGTTGAAGAAACCTTGGAGGCTGTGGCTCGGCCTGTTGCTGTCCAGGACGGCGCCAAAGGGCACACAAGGGGCAGCCGGAGCCATGCGCTGCAGCTGTCTGTCCTTCAGGAGCATCTGATGGCTGATCCTTTCGTCGATAGCAGCCAGCTTCGCATCCAGGGCCTGCGCTAGCTCTTTCAGGCAACGATCCGTCACACGCGGGTCTTCCAGCCAGGACGCGCGGAGCCGTGCAAGCTCCGCCTGCTGCCTCTTAAGGTGGTTCTCGAAGAAGGTGGCTATGCCGCAGCGGCGCTTGCCGCACGCCTCATCCAGACGGAGACCCCGAAAGCTGTCGATGCGGCGGCGCACCTCCTGCTGGTCCTCCGGCCACGTCTCGAGATGGCCCCGCGGGCCGTAGCAGACGAGAAGGGTGGAGACGTCGCAGAGCATGCCAAGCTCCATTGTTTTCTTCTTGATCACCGCCTTCCTCTTCATGAAGGTGGCATTTCGGTGCCTCTCTCCCTCTATCAGACTCAGGGGCATCCGGATGCGCACCATGACAGAACCTGCTGCAAGAGAACCTCCGGCTGCCGGGCTGCGTCTCGGTCCAACCGTTGGAAGTTGCCGCAGGAGGGATCGAAGGAGATATACGAAAAGAGGAGGAAACCTTCTTCCGCAGCGGATCTTCGGCGGATCCGGAACGATCTTGGGAGTTACCAAAACTCGCTCCGACTTGCCTTTGGCGCGGTCCGAGCGGCTCTAGGAAGCGCATCTGCGGCCCACGTACGACGCGGCGTTGGACATACCTAAATTTAAACCAGGTCCTTTTTTCGTTGTACTTTTCTTTACTAGAAATTAAATCAAAATTTAAATCAAACTAAACTAAAATAGTTCGGTAAAACCCTGGAGAAGACTCGGACAAGTAATCGAACAATTCACTTTACTTTTGTTCGTATCATTAATTGTTTTCACTGCATATAAATTAAAAAATAAGTTTTAAATAAAAGTTTGTTCCTATTTACAAAGTTAGACTAATTAAGAACCAACTCTGATATAACTTAAACAAGAGGTCGACTTAATTTTGAATGATGTTAACTTGATATCCTAATAATCAGTTTATAAAGAAGGTAGCATCTATCTCGTGAGAAGGCACGATGTAGGAATTGTTAGTAATCGTGTTTACAATCAATCATAATAGTGATGACACTATTACTAAATAAATAGTTTATTTTATGTAATGATCCAACATCATTCTGACTAAACATTTTCAAGATATTGTTAGATAATATATATACATGTCTATTAATTTGCTTAATGAAGTTTAAATCATAATGAGATTAATCACTATATTTACTCTTGTTGGACACGTATTCCAAATATTATTGGTCATAAGTTAGGCCCTCTTTATTTATGCTGGTCCATAAGAGGTTAAATATTTGGGAATGTTTGATAAAATATATGAATGTAGGTCTCTAAATTAGTTCTAATTGCTTGAGATGTGACATTTATTTTTTTTTCATTTGAATCTAGCCACAGGCACTCCTACCATAGCAAAAGATGTCGAAGATGTATTGGAGATAGCAATGGATTGATCGTCTATAAATTGATTGATCGTCTGTAAATTGTGCTTCTTGTTGTGAACTCTCTTGATCCTACCATCTTTTGCTTTTTGTCAAGAAGCACGCTACAAAATGCTATGGTTGTCCCACGTGATCTACTTGAGGTCTGTGTTGCGGCAATTTTGTGGACCAACACATCGTCTTTCCTTCATCTCTCTGCCCCTTCAGTGCATATATGTTGCAACAATCTTCATTGAGTTTCTCCACGGTTCTATTGCAGATCTAATCTCCTTCTAGTCACCTCTTCTTGTTCTCGTTGTTTGACGCTCAAATTCACATTTCCACCATGTTCAATGGGAAAAACATGAGTCTCGGAGGAGTTGCATGAGCATTTCTTGATTTATTCAACTAAAGACTCGTAGAATGGGAAAAGCTTGGTTGTGGTGGGAGGGGATTTTTGTTGATGAATGTCTCATCCTAGGTAGGCTATCGTCTGCTTATGGATGTCTCACCTTGAGTAGGCTACCATTTGCTCAGCATGTTGTCATTAGTTGGGATGGGATATTTTAGCAATTGAAAATTATCACTTATATCTTAATTAAATTCAACACTTATTTATTACAAATTAAGAAGGATAGAAGTGAGATTAAGAGTTAATATTTTCATATTATGTCAAAATAAATGCCACGTTGCTTGAGATAGATAATGAGTTAAACAAATAGATTGACGTACTATTTTTCCAATTATATGATGAAGACAATTAATCTTATAACTATTTATATGGGGGCAGGAGGTATGTGATAAAGTATTCATTAGAGAATGTGTTCATAAAATAATCCACTATTGAAACACTATGGGGTTATGTGATATTCAATTCTTAGATTGTGTTTTGTTGTTGACGTTTTATAATTGATCTATAGACAAGACACTAAGGATGTCTTATATGGATTTCAATTCTTTGAAATCAAATTTATAAGTTTTGTTAATCCAAGTTTAGCATAGACGATTATTGGGAATAATAATTGATCATGAGGATTAGGGAATAAAAGTTTTTGCAAGAGAATTTACATATGAGTATGACATCATTCAGATTATGCATGCATGTGACATATTGACCATACCAAATATACAAACTCGGGATATTGTATGGATGAAGGACTATAGTCACATAGTAACTATGGACACAAAGGTATAATAGATTGATATACATATTACCATATGGGGGATTGTGAGATAGTTGATATGACTCATGATCTATGAGTAAGTAAATTAATTTTAGAGATAATTAATTCACTAGTGAGAACGAATTACAATGTTTGCTCACATCTATCTTGGTATGGCACAAAGGGTCACACATAATGGACATAATAGACAATCAAATATTGATAGAGGATTAGATATTTGATATCTAATTAATTCAAATTAAACCAATAGATAAGTTTATTGAATTTGACTCTATAATGTTTTCTACTAAGAGATCCCTGAGATAGGGCATTAAGGATCTAGATAGATTGGTATACGTTGTGTCCTATCATAGAATAATAATGACTAATCTTATTAGTTATTAGTGTGGAGACACTGAGTCAAACGTATAAATACTCAATAATGATCTTATTTGCAAATAGGGTTTTCTATCGTCATGACTATATTGTTGAACCTTTGATCTCAGTCACCAAAGAGACTTACTAGATGTATCTTGTGGTTCTTTCTTGACTTAAGGATCATCGATGTGATAGCTCAGCCAATGGATTGCGTACAAGGAAAGTCTAACAAAGGTAATTTAATAGAATATAAGAGATCATTTTTTCTTGATAAGATGAAGGGAATGTCTTATTTAATGGTAGTCTAAATTTTGAGCTAGGGAATGTCGACTCAATTTTCCAATGTGTCCCCTCCCACACTTGTCCAATGACCCTCAACATCACTCTATCGTAGAGGACAAGTTCAAAGGGCATTGGATTGGTGGGAAAAAGAAAAAAGAATAAAAGTTTAGGGATTTATGTATGTGTGGTTGTTAGGAACAATGGGTTATAAATGTTAATAAAATTGAAACTTACCTACGTGCCATGGTACAAAGATGTTTGGTGTGAGTTCTAACTTTTTTACTCTTTGGCCAGCCGATGACAAGGAGCTTGATACATTTTTCATTGTTTAAAGCGATTGAGTGAGTGTTGTTGACTAAGAACAACTCTTCATGCTCTGTCTAAAACAAAACAAAAGATAATACATGATTAGAACTAAGAGTGTGAAGTAGCCATGAATGAAATGAATATAAAATGACAAGAGGAGTGGAATGGACTGGATTGGGATAATATTTTAACTCATATTTTTTATTTATTAATATGTATGAAGAAAAGAAATAGATTCTTGGATGCATGCAAAACTATGTTTAAATGTAACCTAATGTTGGGGCACCTAGTGCCTTGATGTGAGGGCACTTCTAGCTTTGGGACTATGCGCTAATAGAGGTCAGCTTCTTTCTCTTCTCTGAGCTTGTGCACGAATTGGGGTGTTGAAGAAGCTCTTTAGACTTCTCCTTATATGCTTGCTTCTTAAAGTTCAAGAATGGAATACAAGATAAAAAATATGTCTTACAAGCTTATCATATTTCATATGATTCAATATTCCTTAAAATATCTTATTTAAGTAAATTGGCATATCTTTGCTATTTGATTTTTTTAGATATGTATATCAAAATGAAGTCCTTGATCACATACATTGATTATTAGATAATGATAATTATATTAATCATCTAGAAGTATGTGATATAAATTATCCTAGTCATAGGATTTTTGAGATGGGATAGTAAGGATTTGGATAGATTAGTCTTTATGATGTATTCTCATATGTTGAAGATGACTGATCTTATTGTTCATCAATGTAAAGACATTAAGATGCATATACACATGTGCATTAGTAAAATGAGTTCACTGAACTGACAAAATTAGAAACTCAAAATGGTTTCTTACCTAATTGTCAATAAAGCTTTTCTGTTAACATGGTTGCATATTTGACTTGAGTCACTAAGGATATCTTACCAGACATATCTTATACTTTGACTATTGACTTGTGGATCATCGATTCGATGGTCTAATATAGTTAATACATCAAGTACAAGGGAAACATGGTGGAAGTAATTAAGCGGACAACAAGGAATCATCCATTCTCGATAAGTGAGAGTGAATGAATATGGGATATTACTCTAAATCTCTGGCTAAGGTAGAGAGAATAATCAGAAGATAAGTTTTCAAAGTGATCCAATACTGAGTACTGGGGGCGCATGGGTTTGATAATGCCCAAAATGGGGGCACATGGGTCTGATATTGCCCAATTTTTTTATTCATGCTGCATATTGATAAAATGCTTCTTTTGGTCGTCATATAGATGCCGGTCCTCCCCTCCCCCATAATGGGGGACATGTCCTTGGTTTGTCCCCCTCATAAGGTGAATTTTGGAGTTGATTTTGTCTTTTCTTCAATGCAAAGCTACTAATGCGAGCTTGTCTTCTTAAATATGGATGCATAGAAAGATTAAGTCATAGATCTTGTGGCTCCTAGTCAGAGTTGCCTACTTGGGCCTTCTATCTCTTCAACTGGACAAGCTAGATCGGATAGGCTTTAGTGTTCTACTTCGTGTTGAGCTTTTCTAGGAATATCTTGCACTGATCCAAGTGCTTTGAGAGTGCTTGTACCTTGCTACTTGCTCCTTCCTTTTCCCTAGGGACACATGGTCCTGTCTCTTAAGAACATTGTACATATCACATGTCTACACATTTACGGGCACCAATCACCTATACCACCTATGGTTACTACATAGCCATGACAATGGAGCTCCTATCCTTCACTCCTTGTTCTGACAAGGAATACGTACTAATCCTTACCCAACGCCAGTGCAACGATCTGGTTAGCTTGGGCATGGCCTAATAGAGGGGTGGAGAGGACACCCGTGACCTCCATTAATGCCTAGTTTAGCTATCAACTACTTACTTTACTGGCTATCCTAGCACACCAGATGTAGATTGGGACCTACACTGGTTCTTCTTTTCCTTTTTCGGCTACTTGTTGCTGGGCAACAAGACCTAGTGAGTTAACCTTCGATTTCTACTACTTCTTGCTAACTTGGAGGTGGTTGTCTAGTATGCTTGGGGTGTGGTAGTTCTAGCTCATCTATTTGCCAGCCTCTCCCTTGACTATGAGACAATTTTTATAGGTGGCTTCACTCCCTTTCTATAGGTATATTTGCTACTATGTGCTTTAGTTCTCTTTATTACTCTGGATGCTTGTGATACTAACATAGTGTTTTTCAAGTGTGGAGCTACCTATACCTCCCTCTCAACCATGCTTGGTTGGAGTACTCAGACTACCTTCCTCTGATGATGCACTGGTTGCCTATTTTTAATGTTTCTTCACATTCATACCAGCTTCTCTTGCTTCATCGTGACCTCTTGAGCTATCTCCCAAGTATGTCTTTGTAAGCTTTTCCTTGCATGTTCTAGTGTCAAATTTTTTTGTTTATCCTTTTCTTTCTTGTAGGTTTGCTGGTTCCCTTACTTTACCACCAATGAACATACTACAAAGTGGGTTGTTGGAGGGACCACCCTCTTTGGCAAGGGTATCCACCTTCACTATTTGAACAAGGTCGAGCCTCTTTAGTTCTTGGCACTCCTAGGAGTGGTGTCCGCCTTCTCTCTCTCAACTTGGTCATGGTACCAAGGCTCTACTTCATATAGTCAACTAGGAGGTCAGGCACTAATCGGCTATTCATGATTGGGTGTCAAGGGGTTCTTTGGTGTTTTTTTGTTGCCATGGATGATTCTGATTTCTTCCACTAGTACATAGTCACCTACGACCATCTCTTTGACTCCAACTCCTGTGTTAGATCCTTTCACAAGTTCCTTGTTATGACGAATTGTTTCTTTTGTGTCATATAAATTCTCTTTTTAGGACACATGCTCTTTGATGGCCCATTACCATTCCCAGATTTCTAGTCTTGAGAAGTAGATTTCTACACATCAGATGGCCCTGGAGGTTGAGGTATGAACCTTCTTGCCTCTTATGTTAAGTTTCTTTTGGAAATCTAACCATCTATTTTTATTGATCAGCATAAAGCACATGCAGATGGGGCTTCATCATCCTAAGTAGGCAAGGGGATGGTTGCTCTTCTTCTTAGGCTATCTACCATAGAGGAGGCCCTTGCTACTAAGGACATTGTGGTAATGCCCTTTCTTGTCATTTCTTTGTTCTTTTGTCCTACTATTTCAGTCTTTCATTATTCTTATGGTTGTATATGGCTGAGCTGTGGTCCCACCTAGATCCTTCCATCAAGATGGCATGGAGCTTCTAGCGTGGGATTGGAAGCACTTCTAGACACTACAAGGCATGGAGACCCATCATACGGAGACTCTACATGCTCACGATGTCACAATCTATTCCCTAAAGTAGAGCAGAGACTAAGTCTTCAGCCGAGAAAGGGTGGCCTTAGACTATAGTAGAGTGTTGGAGACAGCCATTGGCTGGGGCCACAGTCAAGACTTCATCCCGGAAGGCCCTTCATCTAGTGTTGCAGACGACAAGTCTTGAAAGGAATAGGTTCCATAGGGGGAATGCTAACTTTAGAAAGCCACATCTTTGGAACCAAGGTAGAAGGTCTAGTACCTTGCCCCCAGTAAACTCAGGAGTCTGCTGGTTGGGCCTCCTAGAGAGGAATAACTTGAGTGGTGAACTTGCCCCCGATTGGTGAAGCTGGATGCCGAGGCAATAGGTCAGCGATTAGGCTAACATCGACACTGTCATTGCGGCAGGCAACTATTGCCATGTCTTCATAGGCCAGACTGACCATACACATAAAATTCTTGAAAGGCAAGTGTTGTCACCTGTGGGTTCTCTTTAGCTAGGACCATTGGATAGTTCAAAGAGAGAAGGTGGACCAAGGGCTGGTCCCTCACCTGGACTGCTACCAAAGCTGTTGATCGGCTGAAGTCTTCAATCTTTGAAGGAGAGGGCTGCCCCCCCTCCATAGCATCTTCAACCACTAGCCAACCAGCCTTCTTGGGGTGGGTAGAAGGTCTAATCTTCTCCCACGTAGTTGGTACATCATTAGCAATGGGCATAGCATGGGCCCGGGAGTCATCCTCCAACTATCTTAGAGCAACAAACCAGTTGATGAGAGGTAGGACTATAAGCTACGATCGGTGGTGCTTCTCCTCCTTGAGCTCAAAAGGAGTCTTGATAAAAGTGGCCGGGCTAGCAGGTTCTAGGAGTTCATACATTATTGACCTTTAAATTGTGGTAAGAGCTGTTGCTTAAGACTCAGCTGTGCTAGTGTGGGCACGAGCCCAAAGTTGACAGTGATTTGGTTCACCAAAAATGACTCCTATGGAGGAGTCGACTAAGGCTCCTTTGGAAGGAAGGCCTCAAGGAGTGGAACAATGCCCTTAGAGGCAATATGCAACTATTGGAGGGGTGGACCTCCTCCTTGGTAGCGAACGGCTCCTCTAGTCTTGCCCTGAGATGGTCGGGATGCAGGACAACCATGGGGAAGCAACTGAATGTAATGCTGGTGGTGACGACACCAATGTTATGCTGGTTGAAATAGGACTCCGAGTAGCGGATGCCATTATCAAGCTCCATTTCACCTATGAAAATTGACAAGGCCAACTTGATCAAATGTAGAGAGTTTTTAAAGAGACAGTGGATGTGCACTTTCTCATATCACTATGGTAGAAAGATGAAAGGAAAGAGGGGTCCCACTGAGTATGTCAATTTCTGGGAACCTCATTAAATCTTTTTAAGTGTTTTTGTAAAAAGATTGTTTTGATTGTTTTAAAATATCGACATCAGAATTTTTTAGCAAAATAGGTGATAGTCTATAAAATACTAGATAGTCCGGATGATATTGTAAAAGTATAAAACTGAGATTTAAGTTATGTGAAAATTTTGTTTTGACTCTCTCTGTCGGATGGTGCGAATATCCGATGTTTATTTACATCAAGCAACTGCTTGATCACCCTTGATTAATAGCGATAGTGATTTGTTTTGTCAAGAATGTGAACATCCACAACATAAAGAACACAAAGGGTTTCAGCCTTTCGAACTCGATGAGATAAATTTTTTATTTTTTAAAGTGTTTTTAATATGTTTTTAAATAGTTGATTTTGAGTTATTTGATTTTTACTTTCTTAAGAAAGTTGATATCCGTTGAATTAAGATGTTTTGAATTGAATCTTTAGATTGCATTTAGTTTGATTTTTGTTGCATGCTTAGGCTTTAATGACCTATTTTAAGGTGTATTTTCAGATTGGTTAAGTGAGATTTCATATTTGATTTAATCTTGTTTATTTATGTTTGGTTTGCATCACATCTGGTCCGTTAGGCTAGCATCGATGCCCAACACATGCAATCGCGTTGGCACTTAAAATATTAATTGAATTTTTATGTCGGTGTGCATCTACTTTGGTAGTTCATATGTCATGTCCACTATTGTCCTAGTTAAGTTGTTAATGTCCATGTCCTTCTCATGATGTAAAGTCCCACAAGATCGAGAAAATTTTGGTAGCATACCATCTTATTTTTCAATCCATGTAAAATTTATCCATCTGGTGCATCAAGTATTTTGACTCATCATATTGTGTAAAGGATAGTTTGTAATGGGAGCCAGCTCATGCCTACATCCAAGTCAGTGTTCAAATGCATAGCTGGATGAGCTGCCTAAGGTGGAGCACCCACGTGGTGGTGCTAACACCTTAATTAAAATTGAAATTAAATGTCCAAGGACCAATGGGCCACTTCATGTCTCATGGCCTAACAAGGCCAACTTCATGTCATGTCGGCCTGATTTGGCCCACTTTTAGCTCCTTGGGCCCTGGCAGTCTGTTTTTCACCTGTTTGGACCAAAATTAATGGCCACCCTCTCATCCCTTGACCCATCATGTTAGCCAAGGGAGATTAGGTCATCACCCACCGGTCCTCACAAGGGCCTATTTGTAGTCTTGATCTGGTCAACATTTGTTTTGGCATTGGTTCAACACATGTTTTGGCCTTTTCCCCTCACTGCAGTAGTGGGCTAAGGGGATCACAAAGGGGCTGACAAGGGTCTGTTTGGATGCTGTTTGGAGGGGCTTTGAAGGGGACTAAATTGAGACAGAAAGGGGGCTATTTTGATGGGCCAAACAGGGGCTGACATGGGCTTTGTTTGGCTGTCGCACAGGTGGACAGAATTGGGGCCAATTGGATGACCAAAAGGAGAAGCCAAAGGGGCTGTTCATAGGGCCAACAAAAAGATTGGACAAGAGTTGATTGAGGGCCTATTTGTATAACCAAACAAAGGGCTGCTTGGCTGCTATTTAGGGGCCTGATTAAGGGAGGCCGAAGGGGACTGTTTATGTGCTCAAATGGGGGCTTGGTTTAGGACAAGTTTAAAGGCACTCAAAGGGGCCTGGTTGGGGACAACAAGGACCTAGACATGGGCCGACAGGGACCTATTTTGTTGGTTGGACAATGGCAAAGGAAGGGACGGTGCAAAGGGCTGATCATGTAGCCAAAATGAGGGCCAAAAAGGGGCATACAAGGGACTGTTTGAGGGACCAGCAAGGGGTCGGATTGAGACTGATTGAGGGACCAGCAAAGGGGTAAAATTGACTGATCTAAGGAGGCAGTTTGAGAGTACATAGAGAGGGCCTGATTAGGTGCTATTTGGGTAGCCTTAAAGATGAGGTCGAACAGGTGTTTTTGGGGTTTGATTAGGACCTCATTAGGAGATGTCTTTGGGGCTTGGTCAGGTGGCCATCAGAGGCAGTCTAAAGGACTGAATGGAGGGTGTTCTTAGGTATGCATAGAAGCTACTTGCAGGATGTGGTTTAAGGGGCCTGATTAGGAGGCTTAACAAGGGCGCATATGGGCTATTTTGGTAGGTGTGGGGACCTGACAAAAAGGGTGCACAAGGGGCCTGTGTAAGGGGACAGAAGGGGTTGTGTTTTGGCTATGAGAGGAGATGGAGAAGAGAAGGAGAAGGGAAGAAGAATGAATGCTACATCAAGGAGCTCCTCCTACCTTTTTTGCTGCAGATTCTATTGAATATAGAAGATAGAATCTCCCTCTTGTTCCTCTTGCTTTTGGAGAAGGAAGGCCACATAGGGGCCTGCTAGATATGGATGACTAGCTTACCCTCCTGTGATGCTTCTGTTTCTGTTGCTTGGAAAAGAAGGCCGCCAATGCCCTACTTAGGTGTTGCTGTGCACCATAACAGGAAGAGGAAAAAGAATCCTTACTGTTGCTAGAGATGAAGCAGGCACCTTCTCCTCCTCCTCCTCCTCCTTCTTATTTAGGTGAGAAAAGACGAAGAGGCAAGCTGCTATTGCACCAGGATGGAGAGAGAGAGGAAGAGAGCTTCGACCATATGAGGGTTGGTTTGTGTGCAATCTGATGGGTGGAAAGAGATGGCTAGCACACCAACCTTTCTATTAGCTAGGTCCCCCTTTTGAATGGGAGTCTCTTAAATCAAATCAGATGGAGATGATGGCTAAGAGTCCTAATGCAAGAAGAGATCTTGTGTGGGAGGAATTCTATCTAAGGGGGAGTCTCACTAGGCTGATGTATGCATGGGTGAGGTATTGGCGCACCAGCTCCTATCTTCTAGGTGCTTATGTGCACAAGTGAATATGGGAAGAGAGCAATTGGTGCACTTAGATGTGCTCTCCCCATCTCCCACTATTCAGGTAGTCCAAAGGATAAGACGGATAAGAGATAAGGTGATAAGGTAAGATAGGATAAGGGTAAAAGTCTTATCTTATGAAGAAGTCTTCCCCCATAAGAATTCCACCCGAGAATAGAATCTAGGAAAGTTGATGTTCACCCTGGGTTGGGCTGATGTGTGCACAAGGAGAGTGAGTTGATCCAGCTCATTGGTTTAAATGCTCTCAATCCGATGGATATTGTTAATTCTGTCATAGTCAATTAAATAAACCTTGAATTGGTCTGAAAAAAATCTAGAATATGCCCTGGTGGCCATTGATCTTGTGTTCTATTATGATGTGTAGACAAGATATCTTGAATTACATTAGACCTCTGATTTGTTGATTCCCCAGACCAGTGCTATCTTGGCCATCAATAATTTTGAAAATTGTAATTACATGCACTTAAATCATTCAGTTAGCTAAATTCTATCTTTAATACATTAATATTCTCGAGACTAAAGTCATGGACCGAGAAATTGAAATTTTAAGCTTGTGAGTCGATCTAGAAATTGATCAGACCACTATGCCCTTTAGGTGCCAGGGTAGAAACTTTTGTCTAGATTTGATCTTTTTTGAATAACTCTCCATTTGGTAGTCAGATTTGTGATTTATTTCGAGCGTTGTCTAGCTCTGTCTTATGCTGACAATGTCATGAAGTTAGATTTTCCCGATAGAGCCCTAACTTGTCCCAAAATGTTAGGGGCAAAATGGTCATTTTGGCCTTCTGGTATTTGTTTTCTATATTTTAAGCACCGTTACAAAGCTCTCAATTAAAGCTATGCAATGAGCTAATTGTCTTGGCCATTTGGGGCCTATTAAGCCATGCTGAGGTATTTTCAAAACTTGTTTATACCATCTGGTCCTTGTTTTACCAAATTTGGGTCAGACTTCGACATTGCTCGAACTCTAGTTGAGTGAGCTGAATGGAAAATTTTGGTGCCAACAACGACAAAATGAGCAATACAGTCCCATGCACCCCTAAGAGGGGGCACATGCTTGGAACTTAGCAAGAATTTGGTCTAATTAGAGCAATGTTTAGATAGGAATAAGAGGAAAGGGAAGACTCCATGTGCCCCCAAGTAACTTGGTCACATGTGCCCCCACCCAGGGGAGCATGTCCATGCATCCCCAAAGGTGGGCAAATGTCCATGCACCCTTTAAGAGGGGCACATGTGTCCCCACTCGAGGGCACGTGGATAGTTTAGTAAAAAATAATAATTATGGAGGCTTGGAGAAGGTTCCAGTTTCATTCAGAGAGGTAAAACAATGACCAGAGAGGTATGACAAGAACTACATGTAAGGAATCATTACATGACAGTGGAAAAATTTTGATTCCATAAAACCATGATCTTTGCCTTGGTCGATGCCGAACGAGTAAAATCGAGAATCAAATATGAAGTAGAATGAGAGTACCTCATAGGATTTACAAAATCCCTCACCGTGGATGAAGAGAGGACATTCCTCCTTGCTGAAAACCATTCACGTGTCCGGTCTCTAGCAGTATCCACACAATCTACTTCAATAGACGAGTTCTACCTTCCTTTGGGCCCCCAAAAACCTTCCATATCCAAGCTTGACTATAGGATATCACCTTCTAGAGGAGAGAGGAGAGAGGAGGGAGAGAGGTTGCTTAGGACGTGCTACAGCCCTATGACTTATTAGGGTTTGGCTTCATAAGCCATTTATATATTGAAGATGAAATTTTTTACAAAAACTCAAAACCTCTATAAAATTACATCTATGCCCTCATCTTATTGACCAGATCTAATGTGTGTGACCCACTAGGCCCAATAGTCAATTTGGTTGAAGCCTTAATTAATTTAAAAGAACAATTCCTTTAAATTGAATCAAAATCGTTATTCGATAATAATTTTTACGACTTTCTGATCATTAAGGGTACAAGTCACATCCTATGATCCCAAATGACTTAGGGGAGTTAAATAACATCCATTGAGCCTTTCCATCATCAATTACCACATGGATTTAAATCCTCGTTCATACAATGTCCCGGTCAGTCAGGGGTTCGGCACTGACTGTCAACCCCTAAATATTCCAACACTATGGGATCCTGTACTCAGATTTGGATCAATTGTTGGATCAATTGAAAAACTCCCTTTATAATTATCCTAAGTACCTTGGCCAAGGATTTATAGTACTATCCCATAGGACATTCTCTCTCTCTCCTACCGAGAGTGAACAATCCCTTGTTGTCCACTCAATTGCTTCCACCTAGTTTCTCTTGCACCCAATACATCAACTATACTAGACTATCAAGATGGTGATCCATAAGTCAATAATCAAAGTACAAGATATATCTGGTTAGACATCTTTGGTGACTCAAATCAAAGATCCAACCGTGCTATTAAGATGTAATAATAACCTGATAGACATTTTGGTAGGATACTGATCATGTTTTCCTAAATTGGTCAGTTCAGTGAGCTCATTCCACTAATGAGCACCTATGTATGTATCTCAGTGTCCCCACACTGATGACCAATGAGATCGGCCATTCTCATTACATGAGAAGACATCACACACACTACTTTATCCGGATTCTTGATGTCCCATCTCAAGGATCCTATGACTAGGAACATTTAGATCACATACCTCTAGATGATTGATCTCATTATCATGATCTCATCATGGTTCAATCATCATTGCATGTGATCAATGACTTCATTACTATATACGTTTCTAATAAAAGCTAGTAATGAAGTTTTACCTATTTAATTAAATGAGATGTTCCTAAAAATGTTTAATCATATCATATATGATTGGCTTATAGGGCATATATTTCTATCACTACAATGGCTTGATCTTTCCTATAAAAGTCTTAGGATGGCAACTGGTAAGACATGGTATTGATCTATTGTGACTAGATGACTATCAGAATGATCAGGAAACAATTGGAAAGGTGTGGTACGTTCATGAATGCACATGGTATAGTTGTAACCTTCTAGGATTGAGCTTGAATATCTATCATCAAGCTAGTTTTGTGTATCTATGTTTAACGCACAACTCTTTCTTAGAAGATATGGTTATATTCTAAAATCTTTAAAAAATTTTGGATTTCGAATATAATCAACAAAGCTCCTAACTCGACTTAGTGAGTCCTTGGACTAAGAAAAGAACTAGCATGATTTTTAACGGTGTAATAACATGTATCAATCTGTAGTATAAGAGTTTTAAGCTTTGAATTTAGTTGATTTTGTGTGTCTACAACTGTTCCTAACTTCTCTGATTGGCTTAAAAATATGAGAAATTTTCTCATTGCTGAGTGTATAGCCTATGTGCTTGAGAACCCAATTCTAGATAAACCATTTGATGTTGCTCATGCTTACTTAAAACATAAGGAGTATGAATCACCTGCCTAGTGCTACATGTTAGCCTCTATGAGCAATGAGTTGTAGAGGCACCATGAAAAGATGGATGCTAGATCCATCCTAGCTCACCTTTAGAAGCTGTTTGGAGCACATAGTAGAATGGAGTTGTAGACACGCAATTTTGGCCTACTTGAAGAGCTTGAATTCTTGTTTTCATGAAGAATATTTGAGTAACCTTTCAAGGGAACCGAGTTTTCCAGAAAAATTAAGGTCTTTGGCACATTTCAAAGAAGGCAAAACCCTGTGTATAAGGGCACCTGGCGCCCTACTTATAGGGCACCAGGCGCCCTATAAACAGGGCACCAGGCGCCCTATAAACAGGGCACCTGGCACCCTGTATACAGGGCACCAGGCGCCCTATATACAGGGCACCTGGATCCAAATTAAATTGATTTGACAGGCCGATTTGACCCCCCGCAGTGACTTGTCTTGTCGACCTGACATATCTGATGATGCTGGCGCCCCATATATAGGGCGCTATGCCACATGGCACTGCTTTTCGGAAATGGCCAAAGTGCCCTCTTTTGGGCTATAAATAGACCCCCATTTGAGACCAAGAGGAGGTTCCAACTTCGTGCCACCCTATAGCTCATCCAACACCACGTTTCTAAGCCATTCTCATCCCCCACAAGCCTTCAAATCGATCCAAAACCGTCCACCAAAAACCCTAAAAACCTTCTGTTTCTGTCACCCAGGAACAGGATTTTTCTCCAGCTTTGAGTGCCTCTATCCGTCTCTCCTCTAACATACAGCATCCTAACCACCTTTCATTAGCTTCATTTGCATATTGTCTACAAGGAGAAGCCCCTACTTCGTCCCGGAAGCCTCCCGGCCTCCGGAGCGGCGCCGCGAAGAGGAGAAGAAAATCTGTTCGGGCCAGACTTAGTGCCCCGTATACAGGGCGCTTTGACTTGGTCAACGCGCCCCATAAAGGGGGCACCTTCTCCTGGTGCCCTATATACAGGGCACCAGGAAGGACAGAAGCTTGTTTTGTTGTTTTTGAATTCCGATCGCCCGTTTAATCGAGTTTTTCGTCTTCCTCTTTCATCCTAGCATTAATCATTATGTTATTTGGCATGTCTTAGAACATTTTGCATCTTATATATGTTTAAAAACCTACCAAAATAGGGGTTGGGATTCCGTCCCAATCCGGTTAGTCCCCTTCCATTTGCATGTTTGAATTCAAATTTGAGCACGATACTATGCTTTCATTAGAACTAATCAACCTTTCACTTGTTTCTATGTTTTCTTATGGACATTTTTAGGTAAATCCGATTGAGGCGTAGCTTCAACCGGATCGAAGACAAAGGACTCACTAAGCTCTCTTCTTTCGGCCGGCCGAGAGAGGAGAAGTCGGAACCCAACAATCTCTTCTCTTCCAAAGGTACGACGGTCATTTCTCTATTTCATTTCTTTTCATTCTACTATATTTAGGAGCCTTTGGCTCCTGGCGACCACACCCACTAACATCCCATCCACCAAGTCACCAAAGCAAGCGTAAGGGGCCGGGAGGGGGAGATCCGCGGATGTCCCGTTTCGGGTGCTTACACCTTTTGGCGACCACGGTGGGACCGACTTTGCTTTAGTGAGTTCTTCTCTTCTTTCCTAAGAATGTCCACTTGAAAACATGCTTATTTTCACTTTAGTTCTCATTTAAGCCATTTCCATTTCCTTGCATTGCTATTTACTTGCTTACATGCTTGTTTGTTTCCTTGAAGCATCATCTTGTTTCTTCCAAGTTTACTTGCTCTCTGTTTATCTTTTTAAAAGCATATCGATCTGATTTCCAACTTTGTTAATCAACTTATTTCACCTTAGTATTTTAGATATCATCTTCTTTTATCCCTTGTTAAGCATACTTGCCTATTTCTTTCTAAGTCTAGTTCTCCTTTAGCAAATCTTTCAAAGCATGCTTAGTTAAATTAGTGCTTTCTTCTATCCTAGTTTAATTTCATATCATTGTCTCGTCCACTTGTTTCCTACAACATCTCATTAATCATTGTATGCTTTTATTTTCTTCTTGCTTGCTTCTTATTCCTTGACATTTCACTTGCATTTAGTTCGCATTGGAGTTTCGGGTTCGCCCATCTCCTTAGGACATCCGAGAAGGGAGGCTCTCTCCTCCCAAAACCCCACACATCCAAACACCCCTCTTGGTGGTTGCCAACTCCTCCTCCGGGGATTCCCTATCGGAAGGACTGGGTAGCTTCCATCAAGGCCTCCGTAAGTCCCCAGACGTGAAGGATTCCCTCTTCACTGATCGGGCTGGTTGTACCATTTTATCCCAAAACTCGGAGTACCTATTACCTATCATTGTGAAAAGAGTGACAACCTTAGATTGCTCGGCGTTGTGAGAGCATAGGGTCCTACCCATTTATTTGAGTGGACAATATTTCTCTTAACAAGCCTTTAATTTGAGGTTGAAACAAAAAAAATTTTGCGTTAATCATTCCAAGTCTTTGCTATTACTTGTTTGCAAACAAAAACTGAAAATTAAACAAAAATCCCAAAATCACCTAAAAAGAACCAAAACAAAAAATTTGCGTGAGGTTAATTTGCTTGACAACTTGCTTGTCCGACAAAAGAAAATCAAAACAAAAAAAGGGGTAAAAAATCAAAACTAAAAAATCCTTAAGCTTTTATTTGTCAACCTGCTTTTTCTATTGTGTTTATGAATTTAAGATCAGGTCGAGTTATCGGAATGGCGGATCAAGGATACGAGCAACTACAGTTGGAGTATGACCAATCTTATTTCTATCCTGATGCCGTGTGTGCCGTCAATGAACCCGAAGTTCTCCCCGAACCTAGTCAAAATTCTCCTCAACCCAATCCAAATTCACTTTGGGAGGCATTCTCTCATGCCGACCCTACCCAACTTCGAGGCTATCAAAGCCATCCTCAAGGGCAAGTCGCCCACCGACCACATCCCTCCCGAAGGTGGTCTTCACATCTCTACCCCTCGGTCAGGGGCACATCAACCCAATGTGCCCACTCATGGCCATTCTCATACCGGGCTTATGGCCCCAATTTCTCCTCATCCGGTGGCTAATCTAGATCATCCCATTCCAAATGTTGTTGTTCCTTCTAGACCACCAGTTTATTCCTCTAATCATCTCAACCCTACTCACCCTTTGGTGCATCCCCCAATGTACCCTTCTTATCCGGCCACTTCAGCCCATCAAGTCCCAATTCCGGTGCACCAAGCACCCACTTCTCCTCCTCCTCCTAGGGAACCTTCTGTCGATCAGGCCATGATTAACAAGATCAATCGCATGGATGATCAGTATAGAGAGCTTAGACGTTTGATCGACACAAAGGCAGCCCCTGAAACTTCTCTTCCTTCCCTCCCTACTTTTCATCTACCTCCCTCTGAGATGCCGGTATACCGTCACTACAACGGAACCGGTAATCCCTTCATTCATGTCAAGGACTTTCTTTATGAGTCGGTAATGTGGCAAAATGATCCGAGGGCCCTTGCTTTTCTTTTTAGAAGATCATTAGAGGGTTCAGCTTTAGAATGGTTCTACTCGCTTGACTCTTTGGAGGCGAGTAACTTTGAAACTGTCAAAGCTAAATTTTTGCAGAGATATCAAGATAGGGTCGGACCAACATATTCCATCACCGACCTCATGGCTGAAAAAAATGAGAAATGATGAAGATTTTACCAGATATGCTGATAGGTGGAGGTCCATGGCAGAAAAGCTTACTGATTCCATTTCAGAGCCGGAGCAAGTAAAGATGATCATCACCAATGCCACTCCGGCCTTAAAGAATATGCTAGCTTTGCATCACCCCACCTCCATGAGTGAACTCTATGAAAGGGCACGGTACATTCAAACACAGCTTAGGGACTCACCTATCATGAACTTGTTTGATCCTAGACCCCGAGCTATCAAGAAAACCACTTTTACCACAACCGGTCCAGTGACTGAGGGCGTAGTGACAAACGAAAACCTTAACGTAATAGGGAACCCACCTATAAATTATCAACACCAGTTCAGGAACCCTCAACAAAATCAACCATTTAGAAACCCTCGTCAACCTCAACCTCAACCTCAGTTCCAGCCTCGTCAACAACAAGTTCCGATCCCTCAGCGATCGCAAGCCCCGGTTCCCCAACCAGCGCGGCAACAACTGGCCAACTACAACCAAGCACCCCCTCCCATGGCCTATGAACCCCGAAAGGTTGGACCCAAGAGGAACGATTACCCGCCTTTGACGTACTCTCTCGTGGACATCTTTAATGCACTCATGGCGGCGGGGGCAAATTGCATTGCCAAGGGAGAAATTGGAGTGGCCTCGAATGCCAACACGAGAGAGATACTGTTTGTTCCATAGATATCCCGGGCACACCGTGGAAAATTGTTTTCGCTTAAAGACTATATCCACGATCTTAATGAGAAAGGCGGTATTGATCGGGACCGGATGGGGGAATACATCGAACGGTGAAAAATCAACCTCAACGGCGGCATGCACCAGCTCAAGAAGAACAACAACGGAACCCCGGCCACAGGGATTATCCAAAACCCTTTACCTCTACATGCACCCGCGCACAGGAATCAACACGTTAATCCCATCTTGGTCTCTTCCGAGGAGTATCATGATCGGGGCCGAATTGGCAAGTCGAGGGAGCCACCTCCGCCATGCATGTCAACCGAACCGTCCATTCTATACCCCAAGCTACATCGCCCAACCCCATTACTCCCAACCGGCCACCCATCATCCGAGCACCATCACGACCCATCATAACACCACCAAACACACAACTCCAATCGGGACGGACCCTAATCCGCCCGATTAATCCACTACAAACATCACCACCACTAGGACCCATCATCATCCCGCCCCGAGCAACTGCACCTTCACAACCTACCTACCCTACTATGCCTCAAACCACCATCATTACACCCATCGCAAGAGCTCCCATCATTCGACCTAACCCACCACCCACCACTACCACCCCAGCTATAGCTCCTCAACTTGCCACAGTACTTAGAAGTGGGCGCATGTTCCAAAGGGTATTTCCCCAGGCCGGCCAATCAGGGTTGGTACCAGAAACAGAAGAAGAACACATTGAAGAGCCGTTGCCTGGGACATCCTATGACTTGTTGAAACATCTTGATAAAACCCCGACACGGATCTCTATCTTAGAGTTGATCAAAAGATCCAGAGTCCATCAAGAGGTTCTCCAACAGTACTTACAGCGAGTAATGGTAAATGAGAGCCTCCCCCCAGAAAAAATCTCACCAGTTCTGGTCCCGAGAAGTGAGTACCCGGCCCTTACATTCACAAAGGAAGAGTTGGCCGACCCGGAAATAAGGAAATGTGCCTTGTGCATCACAGTCCACATCAATGGTGTAGGCATTAAGTCATGTTTGGTCGATACCGGAGCATCCATTAATGTTCTGCCACCAGAAACATTACATCTTTGTGGAATCTCCGAGGAGGACATCCGGCCATCTCAAATAACGGATCGCATATGACAATTCAAAGAAGCCCGCTGACGGCATGATTACATTGGGTGTCAAACTCGGACCTCAGACAGTCACTATCAACTTTCACATACTAGAGATGGATCCGACATACAAAGCTATTTTGGGACGACCCTACTTAGAAGCACTAGAGGCAGTCGCCTCCACCAATCACCAATGTCTTAAATTCCCTTACAAGGGACAAGTGATTAAGGTGACGAGCATGCCCTTAGACCATCCATCTTCTCCACCACCACCCCTTGGGTTGCCAAACGAGCCAATTTTGACAATCTTGGATCTTCCAGAAATAAGTAAGCAGCCCAGGCAAGTATGGAGAAGGAAAAGAGAAGAACATGAAACTATTGGGTGGCATATAATGAAGAGTTTGGGATACCAGGAGGGCCAAGGACTAGGCAAAGAACTACAAGGCATAGCTGAGCCAATCAATCCAGTGAGGTTACAACCAAAGAGCGGGGTTGGATATGATGGAACGACAGCCAATGGTCAAAATCTCAAAAGCAAATACTTTTCAGGATGCTTACAAAAGTTTTTCATCAAGAAAGAAACCATTCAACTGGCTGAGAACAAGGAAGAACAAGAGCTGGAGCAAGACAAAAGAAGAAGAACTGACGACCCTGAAGATGACGTGTATCCTGAAATATCTCTTTTGTTTTCCACTGATGAAGAAGGGTCAAGCAATGAACCACTCCAGGCTGAACCACCTGTCGACCCACCCAAGGGTCATATTGCCAAACCGACTCGAGAAAAAGTCCAACCAACTCCGCGAGGGCCTTCCCTCATTATCTCCTCTTTTGGGGCCGATGCCCCAACTCACTATGATGCTCTCCCCGGGCTTCTTGGCCCGATCCCTATTTCTAGGCCCTCAGGCCCAACTTATGGGTCCATGAACCCACTTGTTGCTTTTGGGCCACCGAGCCCCTCTACTAAATCTGGGCCTTTGTGCCCATTTCCTCCAACTCTTGGGCCATCGAGCCCCTCTATTGAATCTGGGCCTTTGTGCCCATTTCCTCCAACTCTTGGGCCATCGAGCCCCTCTATTGAATCGGGGCCTTTGTGCCCATTTTCTCCAACTCTTGGGCCACCGAGCCCCTCTACTAAATCTGGGCCATTTTGTGCCCATTTTCTCCAATTCTCGGGCCCTCGAGCCCATCTCCTAAACACAGGCCTTTGATCCCGCATTTTCCTCTTATTGGGTCCATGAACCCATCTTCCTCTATGATCATCCGGCCTGCGGCCCATCACCTCTTTCGTCAACATTGGGCCCGAAAGCCCCCTTTATCAAACATTACTCGAAGTCTTCCCCTCTTTATCAATATCTCCGCCTACTTTGGCTCCCGTAGGTGATCTCAACCCAAATCGGGCACCTGAAGCCCAATCTGTCTTTATGTTTAGCACTCCTCAAAAAACAACGTCCCCCTCGAAGCTCAAATTTTGATCAAGGAAACATCTAAACTTGCCTCAGAAGGGCATTCGACCCAAGAAGCCACCAGATCCTTGATTGACCTTCTTTGCCCTCCATCCTCTCCAATAAATTCTACTCCATCCACCTCCTCTTCCTCCTCTTATTTACCTTCTTCTTTAGAAATAGGACAAAAATTAGAGGTAGGAGAGTTCCAGAAAGATACCTGCATCAGTTAGCTCAAAAAGCTTAGAACACCATCTTAGGTGGAGTACTTTACAAAAAGAGCTTGGCCGGTGTTCTATTAAGATGTGTAGACGAAGAAGAGGTTGAATTGGTGCTTAAAGAAGCGCACTCTGGAGTATGTGGAGGCCATGTAAATGCTCATGCCCTCGCCAAGAAAATCATCAGGCAAGGGTACTATTGGCCTACTCTGGAAGAAGATTGCTCGATCTTTGTCCGGCACTGCCATCAATGTCAACTTCACGCCGACAAGATTCATTCTCCCGCATCTTCCCTTCACCCGATTCACGCACCATGGCCCTTCGCTATGTGGGCTTTTGATGTTATCGGACTCCTCGGTGAAACTCCACAAACAAAATCAAATCCTTCATTCTAACTGCAACGGAGTACTTCACCAAGTGAGCGGAAGCGGAAGCATATGTGGAGATCAAGGCATCAACAGTCTGCACCTTCATCAAGCGCAACATCATTGCCAGGTTCGGGATCCCAGGCGACATCATCACCGACAATGGACCGCAATTCATCTCTCAGGAGCTGCGTGACCTTTGCAACATGTATTGCATCGATTGCATCATTCATCTCCATATTATCCTCAAGGCAATGGTCGGGCGAAGCCACCAATAAAACCCCGATAAAAATCATTAAGAAGACTTGTAAGTCTAGCAAGTTCGCGGACCGGCCGGATAAGTTAGTTGATGCTCTATGGGCCTACCGCACTTCTATTCGGGTCGGACCCCTATGCCTTGGCATTTGGGATGGAGGCGGTAGTTCCATACGAAGTAATCATTCCTTCCTCCGAGTCCGGATCGATCGAGATATCCCGATGGATGAACGCCGAGATTCTCTTCTCGCGCAACTCGAACTCTTGGACGAAAGGAGACTAGCCGCTGCCGAACATGTTAAATCTTATCAGAATAGACTTAAAAGATTTTATCAGAAGAGGGTGGTAGAGAGAAAATTTGAAATCGGTGAGGTTGTGCTTAAAAGAATATTTGTTAAGCCAGGCGGTCTCCGCTCCAAACTTCAACCTAATTGGGAAGGTCCATATGTAATTTCGGCTGTTTATCCCGGTAATTCATATAAGCTGACTAATGCAGAAGGAGAAGAACTAGCTCATCCCTGGAATGGTGTATACCTCAAAAAATATTTCCCTTAAAAACAAAAGTCACAAAAAAAATCTATAAGATCCAAGGAGTGAAGGATAATGATAATATCTAACGCTTGCTTGTTCGGTGCACCAACTTGTCACTTAGGGAAATAAGGATAGGCATCATACTGCACACACTACACGTCTAGTCTTGAGTTCCGATGATCGGAAGTCAGAGAGAAAGCTAGGCAATGCTTGGCAAAGGAAGGTCAACCTAATCCCATTCTCTTCTTGTTTCGGTCCAAAATAGATAAAAGGGGTTAGAATGAGGAGTATCGAAAATGCCCATTGCCTTAGTTGGAAAATGACTCTGAAGGTCCGACTTCTCATTAAAAGAAAAAGGTGCCAAAAGATGGGCAATGACCCCTCAGGTCAGCAAAAGAATAGACCTGTCTGAATGTGTACCCACAAAAGCCCATAAAGAAAAAGGCTCCAAAAGATGGGCAATGACCCCTCAGGTCAAAATCAAGCAAAAAGAAAAAAAGACCTGTCTGAATGTGGGCCATCAAAGAAAATGGGCTAGAAGGAAGGACCCGAAGAGATCAAAACCCGAACGGGCAATGTGGGTATTAGTAGAGAAACAAGTTCGACATTCCTGAATTCTACTAAGGACTTACCACCAATCATCTTCCTTCTTTAACCTCAAAGGATAGGGTTGACCGACTAGGTCCAAGAAGAGCCATAGCCTATCAAAGGCAGAAGGTCAGAAGATCTCGGACTAGGCACTTTCTTACACATGATGCCTACTCTTAACCCTTAGGTAGCAATGAGAGAGGCACCTATAACAAGCAAAGCAAAGGATGAAACAATCGTGTCCCTCACACCAAACCAAACAAAAAAATCAAATATTTCAAAAATCCTAAAAATATGCAAAACACCAAAAATCATAAAAGTTCCAAAAACACCAAAAACATTATAAAACCATCAAAACCCAAACAAATCAGAAATCTCAAAACACCTAAAGATTTGCTTCTTAAATTGACTAGTTGCCTTTGCATTCATGTTTAATTTCAGTCTTGCATATTCCCTTTTGTGCATACTTATGTTTTTCTGTTATCTTTACCTTGATAAGGCCGATGTCCCTTGACAAAAGATCAAGGCAACTTTGCCCTCTCCTCGTAAGGGACTAAGCCAAAATAAATTTCTAATATTTTCTCTCGAGTGGATGCAGGAACAGGAGAAGGCATACCAACTTCATATCCCCAGACACTTAGAGGAAGCAAAAACAACAAAAAAATCAAAAATTGAAAAAACAAAAGTGGACTACCCCGACCCCTATTAGGACTTGCATTTAGTATTGCATCTATCAAAATAAATAATATTTAAGATGTTGAAGACCTCAAGTCTAGAGGGGGCTGAGCCTGAGAACCCCTTCAACAAAATCATTGAGGGCTCAGTCATTCCCTAGGCTTGCGGATAGGCCAAAGTTGAATATGCGGGGACGACGGTTTCTTCATGGATGTCCTGACCCGTTATGTTCAACCTATATCTTCAACTATTTTCTTATACTTATTTTTATTTCTTTAAACCCAGCATGCATCATGCATCATCACATGCGTTATCCCACCATAACCATCCCCCGCTTCCTAATAATGCTATAACCTCCTTCCAGTCGCATCATGCACCCTTTTAAAGATGGTCTTTTATAGCCCCTAGAGAAGGTCTTGATTTTTCAGAGAATTGGTTTCCAACGGGTTTTGATAATGATTTCATCGAAACAAGAAGCTTTTCCATGTCAAACTGAACCGGTATTTTTGAGTAAACCTCATGAATTTGAAGAACCCAACCTTTGTTGATTGGCTGTCTCCTCTTTACTTTTCGCAATTTACTTTTCAATGCATTTCTAGCGAGTCCAGCACACCATGCAGTTCGGGTCCTGGCCGGTAACAATTCTCCCCCACGTGGGATTTTAGTTATTTACTTTCTGTTCTTCTCTTTAACCAATCAACCAGAGGGAAGGTTTCGATAAGACAAAAGGTAATCTTGGAGTCCGCTAAAGTTTTATTCCACTCAATTAGGCCAGTGAGGGCGTGTCTAAATCTACACCTTGGCGTCACCTTTTCAGACCATTACCACTTCATTACGCTACGCCTCATTACGCTTCGCTACATTCGCCTACGCTTCATTCGTGTCACTCCTCTACAAAGCCGACGCCAAGGCGAGGCAAGCTGTAGACACGCAATTTTGGCCTAGTTGAAGAGCTTAAATTCTTGTTTTCATGAAGAATATTTGAGTAACCTTTCAAGGGAACCGAGTTTTCCGGAAAAATTAAGGTCTTTCGCACATTTCAAAGAAGGCAAAACCCTGTGTATAAGGGCACCTGGCGCCCTACTTATAGGGCACCAGGAGCCCTATAAATAGGGCACCAGGCGCCCTATAAACAGGGCACCAGGCGCCCTATAAACAGGGCACCTGGCACCCTGTATACAGGGCACCAGGCGCCCTATATACAGGGCGCCTGGATCCAAATTAAATTGATTTGACAGGCCGATTTGACCCCCCGC
The DNA here is from genome assembly GCA_036172225.1 of Cryptocoryne crispatula var. balansae. Classification (NCBI taxonomy): domain Eukaryota; kingdom Viridiplantae; phylum Streptophyta; class Magnoliopsida; order Alismatales; family Araceae; genus Cryptocoryne; species Cryptocoryne crispatula. Next base: position 8,837,571 of record CM069933.1, read on the forward strand.
AGTGACTTGTCTTGTCGACCTGACATATCTGATGATGCTGGCGCCCCATATATAGGGCGCTATGCCACATGGCACTGCTTTTCGGAAATGGCCAAAGTGCCCTCTTTTGGGCTATAAATAGACCCCCATTTGAGACCAAGAGAAGGTTCCAACTTCGTGCCACCCTATAGCTCATCCAACACCACGTTTCTAAGCCATTCTTATCCCCCACAAGCCTTCAAATCGATCCAAAACCGTCCACCAAAAACCCTAAAAACCTTCTGTTTCTGTCACCCAGAAACATGATTTTTCTCCAACTTTGAGAGCCTCTATCCGTCTCTCCTCTTACATCCAGCATCCAAACCACCTTTCATTAGCTTCATTTGCATATTGTCTACAATGAGAAGCCCCTACTTCGTCCCGGAAGCCTCCCAGCACTCCGGAGCGGCGCCGCGAAGAGGAGAAGAAAATCTGTTCGAGCCAGACTTAGTGCCCCATATACAGGGCGCTTTGACTTGGTCAACGCGCCCCATAAAGGGGGCACCTTCTCCTGGCGCCCTATATACAGGGCACCAGGAAGGACAGAAGCTTGTTTTGTTGTTTTTGAATTCCGATCGCCCGTTTAATCGAGTTTTTCGTCTTCCTCTTTCATCCTAGCATTAATCATCATGTTATTTGGCATGTCTTAGAACATTTTGCATCTTATATATGTTTAAAAACCTACCAAAATAGGGGTTGGGATTCCGTCCCAATCCGGTTAGTCCCCTTCCATTTGCATGTTTGAATTCAAATTTGAGCACGATACTATGCTTTCATTAGAACTAATGAACCTTTCACTTGTTTCTATGTTTTCTTATGGACATTTTTAGGTAAATCCAATTGAGGCGTAGCTTCAACCGGATCGAAGACAAAGGACTCACTAAGCTCTCTTCTTTTGGCCGGCCGAGAGAGGAGAAGTCGGAACCCAACAATCTCCCCTCTTCCAATGGTACAACAGTCATTTCTCTATTTCATTTCTTTTCATTCTACTATATTTAGGAGCCTTTGGCTCCTGGCGATCACACCCACTAACATCCCATCCACCAAGTCACCAAAGCAAGCGTAAGGGGCCGGGAGGGGGAGATCCGCGGATGTCCCGTTTCGGGTGCTTACAGGAGTGATATGAGATATCCAAGAGTTTGTTCAAGACAAGGAAGGGTGAAGGAACATCTTTGTAGACACATGTTCTCAAGATGAAAGACTAGGTGGAGAGGTTGACTGAGCTCATGTTCTCTATGAAAGAGGAGCTAGTTGTTGACCTTGTCCTCTAATCTCTACCATCTTTTTATTCCTAGTTCATTATGAACTTCAACATGAAAATAGCTAGAATGCTCTCTTATAGAGTTGCTTAACATTTTGAAGATAGCTGAGAGCACTATGAACAACAGAAAACCTCTAGTGTTGTTTGTTGGTAAAACCATTAAGAAGAGAACGATTTCTTAGATGGGGATGAAGGATAAGGCAAAAGTCAAGAAGATGACCAAGGAAGAGGCTAAGAAAGGACAAAAGATAGTGTTTCCATTGCCATAAGGATGGCCATTTGAAGAGGAACTACAAGTTGTATCTTATTGAGAAAGAAAAGGGGAAGCTTGAAGAAGTTTTAGGTATATTCGTCATTGATGTCAACTTGTCTTATAGATCCACATCATAGGTATTAGTCATTGGATGTGCATCTCACATTTGTGATGACTAATAGATTTTGACAACTAATAGAGGACTTCATAGAGAAGAGGTGGACTTATGGATGTGAAATGGTGCAAGAGTTGTTGCTTTAGCAATGGGAGAAGCTAGCCTCACGCTACCATTTGGAGGTATCTTGATTTTTTTTGAGTGTTATTATGTTCCTTCCATTGTCAAGAACATTATCTATTTCCTGCTTAAAAACTTTTGGATTTGTTGTGAGTTTTGGAAATGATTCATGTTCTCTTATTTTGAATGGTAAAAAGTTCGCCAATGGGAGCTTAGCAAATGATTTATTCATATTAGACATAAAATCTCCTATTATGTGTGTGGATACTTATTATAAGTGAAAAATGATTGATATTAATCAAACCCTACTTTGGCATCATAGGCTTGGTTAAATCAATGAGGAAAGACTCAAGAAGCTCCATAAGGATGGATGCCTTAGAATAAATGATTTTTAATCATTGCCTAGTTGTGAGTCTTGCTGCATGGGGAAAATGACCAACTCTTCATTTAGTGGACATGGAGAAAGAGCTAGTGAGTTATTTGAACTTATACATACCGATGTATGATGTCCTATGCCAACTCAAGTCAAAGGTGAATTCTCTTAATTCATTACATTCATTGATGATTTGTTGAGGTATTAATGTGTACTTGATGAAGTACATATCTAAGTCATTTGAAAATTTACAAGAATTTAAGAATGAAGTTGTGAAACAATTAGGAAAAAGTATCAAGACACCTCTGTAAGCACCCAAAACGGGATCCGTAGATCTCCCTTTTCCGGACCCTATGCTTGCTTTGGGGTCTTGGTGGATGGGATGTTAGTGGTTGTGGTCGCCAGGAGCCAAAGGCTCCAAAATATAATAGAAAGAAATAAAAATAAAGAATAAAAATGACCGTCATACCTTTGGAAGTGGGGAGACTGTTGGGTTCTGACTTCTCCTCTCTCGGCCGGCTGTAAGAAGAGAGCTTAGTGAGTCCTTCATTTTTGATCTGGTTGAAGCTCCGCTTCGTCCGGATTTACCTACAAATGTCCATAAGAAAAAATAGAAACAAGTGAAAATATCATTAGTTCCAGTGAAAGTGTAGAATCATGCTCAAATTCGAACTTAAGCATGCAAAAGGGAAGGAACTGACCGGATAGGGACTAAATCCCAACCCCTATTTTTGATAGGTTTTTAAAGAGGTATGAAGATGCAAAGGTGTGGCTTAATGCATGCTAAATGACATGTTAATGAAGGTTAAAATGAAAGAGGGAGTAAAGGATCAACCGGAAAGGTAAAAAAACTCAAAAAAATGCAAAACGGGGTCTACCCCTGCTAGTGCCCCATATATGGGGTGCTAGCTGTAGGTGACCCCTTTATGGGGCGTGTTGACCAAGGTTAAAGGGCCATATTTATGGGGCACCAAGGTCTGGCATAGGCAGATCTTCGTCCCCTCTTCGCGACGTCGCCCCGGAGTGTAGGAAGACGTCCAAGACGAAACGGGAGCTACTCCTTATAGCCAATATGTAAATGATACAAATGGTAGGGTGTTTGGTCATTGGATGTAAAAGGAATGGTGAGTAGAGGCTTTCAAAGTCGGAAGAAAACTGTATTTCTAGGTGGTTGAAATTGCAGGTTTTGGGGTCTTTGGAGAGTTTTGAGGTGATTTGAGGGCTTGGAGAGTGTGCTGAGGGCTTGGATTCGTAGTATTGGATGAGATGGGGGGTTGGACAGAGTTGTAATCTTCTCAAAGCTCCAAATAGGTGCCTATTTATAGCCAAAAAGAGGGCACTTTGGTCAAATATGAAAATCAATTCCACGCGGCAAAGCGCCCTGTATACGGGGTGCTAGCATCATAAGCTATGTTAGTTCGACAAGATGGGCCCCAGTGAGGGGTCAAATCGATCGATCGAATCGATTTGACCAGGTGCCAGGTGCCCCATTTATAGGGTGCCTGGTGCCCTATAAGTAGGGTGCCAAGTGCCCTATATATAGGGCGCCACCCTGTTTGAAATGCACCGAAAACCTCAATTTTTCTGGAAAACCCAGTTTCCTTGAAAGGATAATCACATATACTTCATGAAAACAAGAATTTAAGCTCTTTAACTGGACCAAAATTGCGTGGCTACAGCTTTCCTCATCTTGGCGTCGGCTTTACAAGGGAGTGACATGAATGAAGCGTAGGTGAATGTAGTGAAGCATAGTGAGGTTTAGTGGAATGAAGTGGTGATGGACTGAAAAGGTGACACCAAGGTGTAGATTTAAACAAGCCTTCATTATCCTAGTTGGGTGGAATAAAACTTTGCTGGACTCTGACATCACCCTTTGTCTTATCGAAACCTTCCCTCTAGTTGATTGGTTAAGGAGAAGAACAGTACTGAAAGTAAATAACTAAAATTCCACGTGGGGGAGAATTGTTACCGGCCAGGACCTGAACTGCATGGTGTGCTGGACTCGGTAGAAATGCATTGAAAAGTAAATTGCGAAAAGTAAAGAGGAGACAACCAATCAACCAAGGTGGGTTCTCCAAATTCATAAAGTTTTACTCAAAAATACCGGTTCAGTTCGGAGTGGAATAACTTCTTGTTTTGATGAAATCATTGTTAAAACATCATGGAAACCAATTCTGCGAAAAATCAAGACCTCCTCTAGGGCCTATAAAAGACCTTCTTTAAAAGGTTCATGATGGGACTGGAAGGAGGTTGTGGTGGGATTAGGAGGCGGAGAATGGTTGCGATGGGATGATGCATGATGATGTCTGAAATGATGCAAGCTGGGTTTAAAGAAATATAAATAAGTATAAGAAAATAGTTGAAGATGTAGGTTGAACATAACGGGTTAGGACATTCGTGAAGAAACCATCAACCCCGCATATTCAACTTTGGCCTATCCGCAAGCCTAGGGAATGACTGAACCTTCACTGATTTTGTTGAAGGGGTTCTCAGGCTCAGCCCCCTCTAGACTTGAGGTTTTCAAAATCTTAAATATTATTTATTTCGATAGATGCAATACTAAATGCAAGTCCTAATAGGGGTTGGGGTAGTCCACTTTTGTGTTTTATTTAATTTATGATTTTTTTGTCGTTTTTGTTTCCTCCAAGTGTCTAGGGACATGAAGTTGGCATGCCTTCTCCTATTCCTGCATCCACTTGAGGAAAAGAGATTAGAAATTTATTTTGGCTTAGTCCCTTGCCTTGATCTTTTGTTAGGGAACATAGGCCTTATCAAGGAAAACATAAGCATGCATAAAAAAATATGCAAGACTGAAATTAAACATGAATGCAAAGGCAACTAGTCAATCAAAAAAGCAAAATTTTTAGGTGGTTTCAAAAAATTTTGATAATGTTTTTGGTATTTTGGCATTTTTATGACTCTTTTAGTGTTTTGGATATTTAATTTTTAAAATTTTTGATTTTATGAATTTGTTTGATATTTTTGAAATATTTGATTTTTTCGTTTTTGTGCGGTGTGAAGGAAATGACCATCTCATCCTTTGCGTTGCTTGCCATCGTTACCCAAGGGTTAAGAGTAGGCATCACATGTAGGAAAGTGCCTTATTCATAATCTTTTGACCTTCTGCCTTTGATAGGCTACGGCTCTCCTTGGACCTAGTTAGTCGACCCTGCCCATAAGGATAAAGAAGGAAGAGGATTGGTGGTAAGTCCTTAGTAGAGTTCAGGAATGTCGTACTTATTTCTCTACTAGTGCCCACATTGCCTGTTAGGATTTGACCTCCTCGAGTCCTTCCTTCTAGCTCATTTTATTTGATGGCCCACATTCAAATAGGTTTTCTCTTTTGCTTGATTTTGACATGAGGGGTTCATTGCCCATCTTTTGGAGCCTTTTTCTTTTTTGGGCTTTTGTTGGTACACATTCAGATAGGTCTATTCTTTTGCCGACCTGAGGGGTCATTGCCCATCTTTTGGCACCTTTTCTTTTAAGAAGTCAGACCTTTAGAGGCATCCTCCTACTAAGGTGATGGGCACTTTCGATACTCCTCATTCTAATCCCTTTCATCCATTTAGAACCGAAATAAGAAGAGAATAGGATAGGGTCGACTTTCTTTTACCAAGTGTTGCCTAGCTTTCTCTTTGACTTCCAATCATCGGATCCCAAAACCTAGGTGTGTAGTGTGTGCAGTATGATGCCTATCTTATTTACCTAAGTGACAAGTTGGGGCACCGAACAAGCAAGCATTATATGTTACTACCATTCTTCACACCTTTGGATTTTATAGATTTTTTTGTGATTTTTGTTTTTATTTTAAGGGAAATATTTTTGAGGTATACACCATTCCATGGATGAGCTAGTTCTTCACCCTCTGCATTAGTTAGCTTATATGAATTACCAGGATAAACCGCTGAGATTACATACAGACCCTCCCAATTAGGTTGAAGTTTGGAGCAGGGACCGCCCGGCTTAACAAATATTCTTTTAAGCACAACCTCCCCGACTTCAAATTTTCTCTCTACCACCCTCTTCTGATAAAATATTTTAAGTCTATTATGGTAAGACCTAGCATGTTTGGCAGCGACTAGCCTCCTTTCATCCAAGAGTTCGAGTTGCGCGAGAAGGGAATCTCGACGTTCATCTATCGGGATGTCTCGATTGATCTGGACTCGGAGGGAAAGAATGAGTACTTCGTATGGGACTACTGCCTCCATCCCAAATGCCAAGGCATAGAGAGTTTGACCCATTGGGGTTCGAACAGAAGTGTGGTAGGCCCATAGAGCATCAACTAACTTAGCCGGCCAGTCTGCAAACTTGCTAGACTTACACGTTTTCTTAATGATTTTTATCAGAGTTTTATTAGTAGCTTTTGCTTGACCATTGCCTTGAGGATAATATGGAGATGAATGTTGCAATTTGATTTAATACCTGTTGCAAAGGTCCCCTGTCTCCTGAGAGATGAATTGTGCTCCGTTGTCGGTGATGATGTCGCCTGGGATCCCGAACCTGGCAATGATGTTGCATTTTATAAAGGTGTAGACTGTTGATGCCTTAATTTCCACGTATGCTTCCGCTTCTGCCCACTTGGTGAAGTATTTCGTTGCCATTAGGATGAAAGATTTGTTTTGTTCGTGGAGTTTGGGTCACCAAGGGGTCTCATAACATCAAAAGCCCACATGGCGAAAGGCCATGGGGCATGAATCGGGTGAAGGGAGGATGCGAGAGAGTGAATCTTGTCGGCGTGAAGTTGACATTGATGACAGTGCCGGACAAAGATTGAGCAATCTTCTTCCAGAGTAGGCCAATAATATCCTTGCCTGATGATCTCCTTGGCGAGGGCTTGAGCATTTACATGGCCTCCACATACTCCGGAATGTGCTTCTTTTAGTACCAATTCAGCCTCTTCTTCATCCACACATCTCAATAGCATGCCGGCCAGGCTCCTTTTGTAAAGCACTCCTCCTAAGATGGTGTATCTCTGGGAGGCTCTTCTGTTAGTTTTCTTTTCTTCAGCAGTTGCACCTGGTGGATATGTCTGATTCTAATAGTAATTCGCAATCTCATGATATCATGGTTTCTCACCTTCCTCTAATTCCTCCATCTCGACCAAAGATACCTCTTCCTTTTTCTCAATGGATTCCTTCCTTTCAAACTCTTTTTGGACCTTCAAGAACTGCGCATCTTCTATTGCCGGGATTGTTCATCGGCGGACATAGATTGTCCTAACTTGTCTTCCTAGTGGGACAGATAGTGAAGATGCCAGAGAGGCGAGAGCAACGGCAAGAATGTTTTGAGCGCGAGGGACATGGATAAATTCGAGTTTGGAGAATAAGTTGATGTAATAAGCGGTGAGTTCTTGATATGGTCTGAGTCTAAGATGAGATGTGCAGTATTTGGCAGGTACTTGGTGGAGAATCAACTGACTATCACCAATCACCCGCAGTTCGGTGGCACCATAGAAGTGAGCGGCCTCCAGTCCGGCCAGCAAGGCTCTATACTCAGCTATATTGTTTGTTATTGGAAAGTGGAGCTGAAAAGTCTATGGGATGGTGACACCTTCGGGTGACAGAAGAACAATCCCTATCCCTCTACCTTGAGAGTTTAATGCCCCATAAAAATATAAAGTCCATAGATTGGAAGATCAAATAGATATCAATTCTTCATCGGGGAACTCTGATTGGATAGGGTCAAAGACTCGGATGGGATGATGGGCCAGATGTTCAGCAATCGCATAGCCCTTGATTGCCTTCTGTTGGATGTAGGTGATGTCAAATTGAGAAAGAAAGCTTTGCCATCGTGCCAGTTGGTCAGTCAAGACAGATTTTTCAAGAAGAAACTTGATGGGATTCATGCGAGCAATGAGATTAACCTCATGTGCCAAAAAGTAATGCTTAAGCTTTTGGACCACCCAAATCAGGGAGGCACAGGTTTTTTCCATGGTTGTGTACTTCTTCTCACAAGGATCGAAGATTTTAGATAGATAGTATGCCACTCGCTCTTCCCTTTGTCATCTAATTGTGCTAATACTACTCCAAAGGATCCTTCCAAAACTAAGACGTATAGAATTAAGGGTTTGCCGGGAACCGGAGGTTTGAGCACAGGTGGGCTTGACAAGTACTTCTTTAAACCATCGAATGCCCCCTGACATCTTGAATCCCATCTAAATTCAGCATTCGCCTTGGTTAACTCATACAAAGGTTTACACCTTTGGGAGTCTTGTGAGATAAACCGACGAACAAATTGTAGCCTACTAATCAACCCTCTCAGCTCTTTCAAGTTCCTTGGTGGAGGCATGTCAATGATGGCTTTGGCCTTGGTGGGATCGATCTCAATGTCTCTTTTGCTGACGATGAACCCAAGTAGCTTTCCGGATGATACTCCAAACACACACTTCTTGGGGTTCATCTTAAGCATATATTCCCTAGCTCGCTGTAAAACCCTTTTTAACACCTTAGCATGCTCATCTTGGGTCCGAGATTTAACCACCTAATCATCCACCTACACCTCCACAAATTTATGCATCATGTCATGAAATATCGCCGACATGGCCCTTTGATAAGTTGCTTCGGCATTCTTCAATACAAAGGGCATGACGATGTAGCAATAAGTTCCCTGCGGCCGCATACAAAGCGGTTGGATAGATACTTATGGTCAAAAGACCAAAGTTTTATTGGACACCTTGATCCGCTCACTCCTTAGACTTGATGTTGGAGGATATATGTAAGGATCTTTAAATAGACAGGGTAGTTAAGCTAGCCCAGTTTATTTCTTCATTTATTTACAACCACAACTTTGTCCTTGCACTTATGAGGGAACACACCAAGGGGTGAGAGTTGTTACGGCCTGGTGCAACCTGGTTCGCCTCCCACTATATTTCATTAGAAAGTTTGTTGAGTCAAAGGAGAGCTCTAACTCAGATGGTCATTTCACCGAGTTGGGGTAGTTGGATAGCTAGATGTAACCAATTGGATAAGAGAAAGGGGAGAAAAGTAGAGGAGACAATAGGGAGTGGAGATTTTTGGAAAGTTGTAAAGAAGATGTTAGACATCATCCAACCCATAGTGAAGGTACTAAGGATAGTTGACGGAGATAGGAAAGTAGACATGGGGTATTTATACGATGCAGTTGAGAGAGCAAAGGAAGAAATCTCCAAGACAGTGTCTGACTTTGCCAAGTGGTGGGATATCATAGATCGCCACTGGGAACGTACTTTACATCAACCCACACATGCAGCAGGTATATTTTATTATACATTTACTAATCTTTTTTTTAATGTCAGATATGTATAAGTTGTTTACTAATGTTATTTGGTTCATAGGTTACTTTTTCAACTCAAGGTATTGCTATAGTCCACAGTTCAAGACAATGAACGAGCTATTAGATGACATGAAGAGCGTCATCCGACGCTTGCTCGGTGACGATGACCGAGCTATTATCGCATGCAACAAGATGTACGATTACAGAATGCGGAGTTTTCACTTTGGAACGAGTAGAGTTGAACGAGCTGTGATGCTACTAAGTCTGGGTACATAGCAATGTTTTTCATCACTTAATTAATCAAAGTTTACTTATATAATAATGTAAGATATTCAATTTATGCAGCTAATTAGTGGATGGACCATGGTAAAGTACTAGGGTACGAGGACTTGGCAGACGTAGCCATCAGGGTCCTAAGCCAAACCACTTCGACTTCGGGCTGCGAGAGGAATTGTTCTACATTCAGCTTGATTCATATTAAATAAAGAAATAGGTTGACATCATGGAGACTTGAAGAGCTCATGTATTGTCACTATAACATGAGGTTAAATATCACGCCCCGGATTTTCAAACACGCAGCGGAATTAATCCGTAGACGGGACCGGGGAATTAACCCCTAAACTACGTCGGTTTGGGAAAAAATTGAAGACTAACAGGTCCCAGTTCATAAACATGATTCAATCCACAAATAAATCATACCTTGATTCCATATAAATAATTCATAAACCAAATTCTCTAAGCCTCTTCTGCACTAAACCTAATCCACTACGCTTCTGCTGCGCTACCTGATTACCTGAAAAATGTTGAAGGAATAGGAGTGAGTCACACAGACTCAGTAGGACTTATACCCAACTATCCTAATATACTAACCAATCTAACTGCTAATTATAGGCATAAACCAGACTCATCAATTGCTATAATATCATATAGGCTAATTATCATATTTATTTATTTATTTAAATGAGATTTCTTTTACCAAATTTCCCATTTAAACATGCCTCTACATGAACTTGGCTACTAACTAAACTAAACTATATGTATATGCCATCTAGACCTGCATGAGCCAACTGTGCATGTTTCCATACCATTTCCATTCCATGTGTCTGAGTAAATCATATGCCATACTTGGACTTCTCAACTCCAGCTCTAAATATATATAAGAAGTACCATATAGTAAGCTAGATCCTTAGTACACCTAGGTAGGGCGTACTTAGGATAAACCACGGTATCCGGGATCGAAGGATGCACCGGATTTCACTACGTCATCTGCTGCCCCAGGACCACTAATGTAGGCTGGAGGACCTCAATAAGTAAAAGCCATATATTTACTCAGACATAACCAATTCAATCAACCAGATATGCCAATTATCAAGTCATGCACAACCATTCCATTATTTCAACTATTTATGCAATAGACCCAATCAGGAACATCATGCAAATATACCAAGTCATGTAGAAAAAAATTACCATGATTCACAATTTCATGTAATAGACCCAATCAGAAAAGAATATGCAACATAATTGGGCATATTAACTTCGATTAATCACAATTCCAAATCAATAAATCAAATAATGCACTTTACATGATCAGACAACTATTAACATTAATTAACCACGTTCCATAATTATCATGCCATCAATTTCCATTCCAATATAAGTATTAATGATTTAAGATCATTCTAAACATGAATCAGATATAATTATAATCATAAAAGATCACAAATCATTTCCATATAACAATTCATGTCATTCATAACATAAATCGGGTATAAATATAATCATAACAGGTCATATATCAAATTTTATGAATTAATACAGTCAATCTAATTAATCATCACAATATATCTAATTTAATAATTTACTAAACCACATTAATTCAAAATTATATCTGACTAATGCAAATCATGAAACTATACATGAATGACATGATAAACATCTAACTAATCACATGCGTACAATTAAATACATAACCATCATTTATTCATCATTTTCTAACTAATAATCTAATAATCATATTTTAACACATTAATTACAATATCATGTGCTAAGAATGAGTTGGGATGCCTACCTCGATGGAGGATAACCATTATCCTAAGTCCAAAGGAGCTGACTGGACAATGATCACAGAACAGTAGCAACAGACGACGATGACAAACTAGAAAGATATCAATAATTAATAAATTGTGAATATATCTAAATATCTCAAAATAAAATAGAATCTAGAAATACCGAGACTGACCTTGACGGATCAACGGGAAAATGGCACCAGCAACGGCTGCAGGCACACGACAACGTCAAGGCGACGCGGCTGGGAGCTTGGCACGACAACGGTTCACGGAGAATGCGTGTGGGACGGCGCACACGGAGGCGAAGGAGGAAGACAGCGACGCATAGCGCCGACGGGGTATGACGGCATGCCGTTGGCGCACAGGCCGCACGGAGTCGGCTGATGCCCGCCCGCACGGGTTCGCGCGGGGCGCGGGAGGCAAAGAAAAGAGAGAGAGAGAGAGAGAGAGAGAGAGAGAGAGAGAGAGAGAGAGAGAGAGAGAGAGAGATAAATGAAAGAGTGAGATGGAGAGCAGCGGACAGAGGGAGAGAGAGAAGAGAGAGTGTGAGAGGGAGAGAGCGCACGGGGGGGAGAGAGAGCATGTGGGGGGAGGAAGAGGAGAGAGAGAGGCGAGAGAGAGAGAGAGAGAGAGAGAGAGAGAGAGAGAGAGAGAGAGCGCAGGAGGGAGGGGGGGTGGACGGACAGACGGTGCATGTGCCACGGCGTGGCCGCGCGGGAGGCTTGGCATCACCCGCGCGCGCGGGTTCGCGCGGGGAAGCCCGCTGGGCTGGGAGAAAAGAGCGGGAGGGGGGGAGAAGAGAGAGAGAGCGGAAGCCCGAGGGAGAGTGGGAGAGGGAAGCACGCAGCGGAGAGGGAAGCACGGTGGCGGCGGCGTTCGATGGCGGCCCTCGACGACGCTGCGACGGCGGAAGAAGAAGAAGAAGAAGAAGAAGAAGAAGAAGAGGAGCGACCGGGGGGGTACGAGCAGGACGCGGCTCCGGTCGCGACGGCGGCAATGTCCTCGGCCAGGGAGAAAAGAGAAGAAGAAGAAGAAGAGGAGGAGGAGAGGCGGTCGCAGTGGCGACAGCCGCGGCGGGAAAGAGAGAGAGAGAGTAGAGTGAGGGGGGCACGGCCGCAACCGTACGGCGGCGTCGGGCACGGCGGCACAAGAGAGAGAGAGAGAGAGAGAGAGAGAGAGAAAAAAAGGGAGCCGACGGGACAAAGCGAGAGCGCATGGGGGGGAGAGGAGAGAGAGGCGAGGAGGGGACAGAGAGAGATAGAGGGGGTGTGGCCGGGTGTGCCCGGCGACGCACTGGGCGCCTTGCGCGACCGCGCGCGCGTGCGGCTAAAACAGGGCAGAGAGAGAGGAACAGAGAGAGGGAGCGAGGGGGGGGGGGCGGCTGGAGAGCAGGAGAGGGGTGCGGCGGGGGTGCGACGCCGACGAGGCACGACGACGGCGATGTCGATGGCGATGGGTGCGGACAGAGAAGAAGAAGAGAAGGAAGGGGGAGCGCGGGAGCGCGGCGACGGCAGCCCGCGGTGATGGCGGCCCGCGGCGACGACGACGACGCCGGCAGCCCGTGGCGATGGCGACGATGCGGCGGGGGTGACAGTGGCAGCGACCGCAACGGTGACCACGGCGGCGGGCTTGGGAAAGAAGAAGAAGAAGAGGAGGACGAGCGGAGGCGGAGGCGGAGGCAACAGAGGCGTCCACGCGGTGGCAACGGCGACTGCGGGGTGGATGGGGGGGAAGAAATCGGAGGAGAGGGAGGCGGTGGGAAGATTCGAGAGGTGGGGGAGGCGGTTCGACAAGGCGGCGAAGGGGAGGCGGTGGCGAGGGAGGTTCTAGATAGAGAGGGTTCTAGAGAGGGAAGGGCAGGGGAGGCGGTGAAGGAGGAGGGGGGTACGTGGCGAAAGGGAGGAGTTTTTCTCTTTTTTTTTAAAATTTGGCGGACGTTACATTAAAGTTGAAGAATTTAGAGAAAATGAAGCAGAACCAGATGGAACAAAAAAGTTGGATATCACAGGCAGTGGGACATTCGGTCGAGGAGCCGTAAATTGAAGAGGACATTGATTTGGATCAAATATTCTATGAGAAGAACTCCTTAGAAGCTTGGGTCAACGACCGAGAAGGGTTGGGAGAACCGGAGTTCAATGCAGACGACTGACAATGGGCTGAAGGAGTGCTCGATGATGTCCCTTTGGTCAAAGAATTCTAGATCCCTCCCTCCCTAGCAAAGTAACAGAGGACTAGAGAAGAAACTAGTCAAGGTATGCAAAGTAGGAGAAAATGTAAACAAGTTATGACTGATTCTTTTGATATTGCAGATGTTGATTCAGTCGAAGACGATCGAGAAGATACGCCGGACCGAACATCCGAGTGTAGTACCAGACTTCCAATGATTCGTCGTCAAAGAGTAGCAGCGATGATGGTGCTGGATACGAGGATGCGAGCATTTTATAAGTATAAGGGACCCCAGATCCTCATATCTCCTACAACGTTGCTACATTTTACCAGTGAGGAGTAATATACCCATGTGACCCAAGACACCGATCATGGTAAAAGGCCGCAAGGTAGAGAGGTCATCATAGCCATGGAGTTGGAACAAAATACCACGATGCCTCCAACTATGCATATGATTCATCCCAAGGCTCTTGGTTCCCTACATACGATCAAGAGTATTGTGGATTGAATTATGTGGAGTCATCAGATACTTCAATCCAATCGACCTATAGTTATGGCGACTCGTTTGGATCAAGTCTTAGGATAGTTTCTCGAGGGACTGACGAATATGCTCGTCATGTGTACATGTATCAAGCTGGGAGAGTACATCAACTACCTACAAAATGTAGAATACGTCACATTGGAATAAAGTTGATGTATTATTTATTTAAATCATGTCATTTATTTTTCTCTGATTTTTCTTTATTTTTTGATTTTTTTTGTATTTTTATTAAATTTTTTGAATTTTTAAAAAAAATAATAAAAAATGGGGTCGCAACCCAGGTCACGACCCTATCGCGACCAGGTCGGCCTGGGGGTCTCGCGACCCGGTCGTCACCCGCGACCCCAGCAAAAGGGCACCCTAGGTGGCCCTCTTGCTCAGGGCATCAGGCACTCCCTTTCCTAGGGACTAAAATTTCCAAAACTTGAATCTTCAAGCTGACAACCCTCATTTCATCATGTTTTCCATTCATTTACCATTTCCTTGTTATTTACTTGCATCTAGACATCATTTTACATACATTTGAGTATCTATTTGCATTTTCATACATCTTAAAACACCAAAAATAGGTACTGGGATCTACTCCCAATCTAGTTAGTATATATTCTTTTGTCATTTCATGCACATTGCTTCTACAGTTACTACACTCCTTGTATTTCTAATGTTGCTTTCACTTTGTTTCTTATTTTCTTTTGGATATTTTAGAAGAAGCCAGTTGGAGTAAGCTACATGTCATCCCGATCAGATTAAATAAAAGGAGCACTTCAAGCTCCTTCTTCTTAGCTAGCCGAAGAGAAGAAAGTTGGAATTCACAATATCAAGCACATCTTCCCGCCAAAATACACAAAGTCAAACTTCTCAACATTCCCATTTTCTCTTTCTTTTGAAGCCCACGGCTTATGGAAACTACAAACATCACACACTCCATAGTTCATACTGATAGAAATGTATGCCCTACAAGCCAATCATATATGATATGATTTGACATTTCTAGATATATCTTATTCAATTAATTAGGCAAATCTTCATTATAAGCTCTTATTAGATGCGAATATCATAATGAAGTCCTTGATCAAATACAATGATGATTAAATCATGATGAGATCATGATAATGAGATTGATTATCTAGAGGTATTTTATCTAAATGTTCCTAGTCATAGGATACTTGAGACAGGACATCAAGGATCCGAATAGACTAGTGTATGTGATGTCTTCTCATGTGATGAGGACGACCGATCTCATTGGTCATTAGTGTGGAGACACTGAGATACACATACAGGTGCTCATTAGTTGAATGAGTTCACTGAACTGACCGAATTAGAAACCCTGAATGGTATCTTACCAAACTGTCTATCAGGGTTTTCTATCATCACGGTTGCATGGTTGGATCTTTGACCTGAGTCGCCAAAGATGCCTTGTTGGGTGGAACTTGTGCTTTGACCATTGACTTATGGATCACAATTTAGATGGTCCTATATAGCGATGGAGGCAATTGAGCGGACAACAAGGGATCGTCCACTCTCGGTAAGTGAGAGTGAATGTCCTATGGGATAGTACTCTAAATCCCTGGCCAGGGTAGATAGGATAATTGGAAAAGGAGTTTTCCAATTGATCCAATTCCGAGTACATGATCCTATAGAGTCGGTACGCTAAGGAGTTGACAGTCGATACCGTACTCCTTTCCGACCGGGACATTGGATGGATGAGGGTTTATATCCATGTGGTAACTGATGATGGAAAGGTTCAATGGAGATGAGATTATCCCATAGCCATTTGGGATCATGGGATGTGGCTTGTACCCTTCATGATCGGTAGGCCGACTAATCTGTTATCGGATAACGGATTTAATTAAATTAAATAGAATTGTTCTATTTTATTTAGGCCTCAACCAAATAGGTTATTGGGCCTAGTGGGTCACACACAAAAGGACTTATCCACAAGTACAGGGGCAAGGGCGTAATTTATAGAGATTTTGGGTTTTTATGAAAAAATCCATAAATCTCTATAAATACCAATGGTTTCAGCCAAACCCCATCAAGCCAAGGGTGAAAACCACGTCCCTAGCTTCCTCCCTACCTCCTCCTCTCTCTAGAAGGTGTCCATGGTCGATGGAGCTCCGTTCGGGAAGAGTTCTCGAGGCCGGCGTGAAGGTAGAACCTGTTGTGGATGAAGTTTGTGTGGATACTGCTGGAGATTGGACGCTTTAACGGTTTGTAGAGCTTAAGAAGCTTATCTCCTTCCTCTCCATGGGATTATATGAATCCCTATCAGGTATATTCGAACCCGATTTGATCGGTTTTCCATTTACGTCGTTCGGTTCTGATTGAGACGGATTCTAAAGGAATCCATAGTAATCGTCGCTTCCGTTGCTCCAAACTTTTATGGACGATTCCTTACAGTGGTATCAGAGCCCGGTTCAAGTCTCCATCAAAACCGACTTCGAATTGATATTATTTCATGTTATTTATGTGTTCCCGAATCTGTGCAAACGTTTGTTTTGACGAGGCCACCATATTCTATGTATGACTCAGATAAAATATTTGTTGGCTCCGGTAGAATATAGTGATATAGGGATTTCCAACGTCGCAAACCGTTTGAAGTTTGTATCTCTGTAGTGTTCGGGAGAAACGTCAAAAGTTGGTGTTTCTATCATGCCCGAACCGACACCCGGATTTGGGAATTTTGTGAAATCTCCATCCACAGAAGAAATTGAGGCTTGTAAAAGGTTTATAAGATGGGTAATATGATTACCTAGACTTTACCTTTGATATCCAGCTTTGAACGACGGCAGAGGGGGAGAAATTTTGAGTTTTCCGACGAACTAGGGTTCTGCGGAGTCTGGCGGCGCCGACTTCTTTCTTCCTGATTTCCCGTTGATAGAGAATTTTTCTTTGACGGGATATATACATATTTGGAAACATCATTTGATGAGGATTCTAAATTGTATTTTTGGAGAATATTTGGCTTCCGGGATAAGGAGTTATCTTCGTTACAAAATTGAGATTTCTGCTACGGAATCTCGGTGACCACCGCCTCTTCTTCCTCATTTTTCGGTCGATTGGGATTTTTCCTGGGATTCCTTATTCGATAAGAATTCCAACGCATATTTTTCCAGAATTTTCGGAGTCCGGTATAGGGAGATAAGGACCTGCTTTAATTGGATACTCTCCTCCGGCTGAACAGTGCACCGGCCACCATCTTATCGGGCGGAGAAGAAGGGTCCGAATCGGACCCGGAACCGGATCCGGATCCGGGTCAAACCACGGTTTGACCGGGGCTCGCGCGCGCACCGCGCCGGCATAGACGCCGTGGCGGCGGCGGCGGCGCAACGCGCCAGCGCCCGCGGCGCACGCTGGACGGGCGCAGTGCGCCGCCATACGCGGCGCAATGCGCCAATTCTTTTTCAAATGTTCTTAAATAGTTTAAAATCATAGAAAATTCTGAAAAATTGCCAGAAAATTCCATAAAAATTCTTTAAAAATTCTATAATATTATTTAACATGTTTTAAAGTGTTTAATGACATGTTAGATGATATTTAGTTCTATTTACATAGATTCACTCTTGGTTAAACTTTAAAATTGTTTTAAAGGTTTAACTTAAATTATTAGTGTCTTAATTAATTCTGTAAAATGATATTTTACAGAATATAAATTGGGACATTAATTTTTGACCTTGCACAGTATTGGGAATGCATGAATGTTCTAAACAGTTTAGTTTTGTATGTTCATTTCATATAAATTGTTTATATGTTATTGTCATGTTATTTTCATGTTATTTATTTCATGAAAAATTCGACATGCATGAAATTTAGAATTTTAAAATAAATTATATAATTTTATGCTGATATATATGATATATCTCATATAATTATCACGTATGCACTCTATGTTCATGTGATGAATGTTTGTGTGTATGGAGGTGATCATGGACTTAATTGTGCTTGGCTTGTGATTGCTTTTAATTATGTTGGTTATGTTATTAAATGGGGCCTGCGTGTGCCTCCTCTCTCTCTATACAATCTGATTGTACATTCTACCTCCCTCCATTAATGTACTCCCCTAGGTTAAAACCAAGGTTTCTTATTGAGTTATGTACATTTGTGGGGTCTGTGTACCCTTAAGCCGCTTGTAAGAGTTAGAAGCCGGTTCGTGGAAGGTTGGAGAGTGGGACCACTTGGAGAAGCACCCTTCTGAAGTGGGAGCATGCCAACTCAAGCATCTGAAGCAAGGATTTGCACCTATAGGGGTGCCTTAGGTGCATGTTTAGGGTTAAGTCCTTGATCACCTGATTTTGTGCATATTTGATATGTGGATGTGTGCTACAGGTTATACCTTAGATATATGATATTCCAAAGGTATTATATATACTTAGCACATATTATTGATAAGACTAAAATAAAATCCCTCCTTGTCATAATTAGGTTGATAAACGTGTGACATTAAGAATGACTCACGTAGCCTTCCGTTGTTATGGTCTTGATGAGCCAATCTTAGATTGGATGGGTTTGTTGTGCTACCACAAGTCTCATTCAACATGGAAGTGGTGATCATGGCTAAGGCGTTTGCCGAACCTTGGGGTGGACCATTTGCATGGCTTTGTTGTGCTACCACAAGGGCTGTGTGAAGAATCCATTCTCATAACGTAACAAGCGGGTTTGACCTAACTAGAGTATATGGCTTGTTGTGCTACCACAAGGTCATAACTCTAGAGGCTAAATGACTAAGAATTGCAAGAGTTACAACTGGCAATAGTTGCCTACCTATTAAGTATGGGGTGATTTGTTGTGCTACCACAAGGTCATCTCCATAAGGTTAATAGGGTCTTAGTCCCCACTAGGATTTCATCGTGATATCCCGTCTTTGCATAATGAGGGTTATGCAAATTCGTCGAAAATTAGTGGGAGTATAAATTAGGATCAAAGACCATATCTTAATTTTAATGAATGTTTGCAATGTTATATTGATAAAATTATATCTCTGATGTAGAATACGATGATAAACCACCATTTGTATGGCATATTAGATGCCATATAGCTTAATGGCTCACACTTCTTAGACTGGTTTAGAACTAAGAGAATTGTTCTCATAGTTTACCAATTAACTACTCTACTTGAGAAGTAGGTGTCTTCTAAATTATCTAGTGATATGAAAGAAAGATAAGATCTTATCTCATAGACAAGATGCATTGTTTGCCTTAAACTAGATGTTAGTCTCTATGAGACATAATTATAGAGACAACATGAATAGATGGATATGAGATCCATCATGGCTCATAGTGATGAGCTAACTAAAGGGGAACTTAGATCAACAATACATCTTAATTACTTCTTGTTGGTGAGACCAATAGTAAGAAGTAAAATCATTAGATAAAATATGAGAGAGTTAATAGTAAAAGAAGGTGATCAAGATAATAAAGCCAGAATAAGACAGGATTCTTACACTGTCATGATGATGATAAGTGGAAGAGAAAGTACAAAGTGTTTTGTATATAATGCAAAGGTGGAGCTTGAGAAGCTTCATGTATCCAAGTCATTGGCACTTACTTGTTTTAAATATACACTTAATAGTATTAGATACTATAGGTGTATATCATAATATTAGATACTATGGATGCATCTAATGGTATGAGATACCAGATATGCATCTAAGATCTACAAGGAGTTGTAGATGATGACAAGTAAATGAAGGCTTAATAAAGAAGATGTTGACCTACATATAAAATGGTGCAAAAGTTGCATCATTATTAGTGGGAGGTGCAATTCTTTAATAGCCTTATCAAGATGTCTTAATAATTAAGATTGCTATTATATCCTTCTACAAGAACCTTATATGATTTCCTGCTTGAATAAATGTTGATTTATTCTAAGCTATGGAATTGATAAATGTTCTAATAGATTGAATGGCAAAGTGTTTGCCAGTGGGAGCTTAATGAATTGTTAATCATATTTGATATGTTAGCTCTCATGTTATGTGTGAATATTCCTTTTAAGAGGAAATGGGTTGATTTAGATCAATCTACACTTTAGCTTTATATAGACATGGAGAATGGGTTAATGAGTTATTAGAACTCATACATCTAGATGTATGTTAGCCCATATCTAGTAAGGCTAAAGAAGAATATTTCTACTTCATTATTTCAAAGATGATGTCTCTGGGTTTGGAAACATGTACTTTATAAAGTACAAAACTAAGACATTTGAGAAATTATTTGAGATTAAGAATGAAGTAGAGATACTAATGGAAAGAGTATTAGAACTCTTTGATGAGATCAAGGAGGGGAATACTTAAGTACATAATTTACATATAATTGAAGGATAATAGAATCTAATGGACACCTCTTTACACATTTTAGCTTAATTGAGTAGCTAAAATGAGAAGTCATATTATGTAAGACATAATATGAACAATGACAAGCTTTGGCAATTTTCTCTTTGTCTATTTTTGGTTAAGTACTCGTTATAACCACTTGATTTTAAAAGGTACCTTTTAAATCTGTTTTGACTATTCCATATAGGATATGGAAAAGGGGTTAAAGCTTGACCTTAAGCAAGTTAAGGTTTCAGAATGTCCGACATGGTGAAGAAGTATAACTCTAACAAGTTGGAATATAAGACTATGAAGTGTTGGCTTGTGGAATATCATAAGGAAACTTTTGGATATTAAATATACGACCCTTATGTATAAGGGTATGTGTTGCTCAGCTCACTATATTTCTAAAGGAAAAGTTCCTTCTTAAGAAAGATAGTGGGAGCAAGGTATATATGGAAGATGTTCCAGTCCCACAACCCAATAACACTTCTATTAAGGTGCTAGTTAATAATTACACAAGGACAAATGATAGGTCTTTACTTGTGTCCATTCTACTTAAGAGATATGTGAGACATATCTCCGATAGATGAAATGAGGCATAAGATAATAAGGATATTGATCCTAGGATCTATATAGAACCAATATGAGATATTGATTCATTAATGGGAAGAGACAATAAAATCCGATATAAACTTTATCTATTCTAATCAAGTTTAGAACTTGATAGATCCACCTAAGGATATAGTATCCATAAGGAATAAATGGATCACTAAAGAATAGATTGGAGTGGATTAGAAGGTAGATACCTTCAAATGTGAGAATAGTTGAAAAGGATATCATTGAAGTCAAATGGTTGACTATGATGAGATCTTTTACCTATTCCATTAATTAATCCATTCGGATTTTGATTGTAACACTCTATGATTATGAGATAAGCTAATTGGATGTTAAGATAGTGTTCCTCTAAAGTATTTTGAGGAATAGGTGTATATGATACAACTATAGGGAATCAAGTCCCAATAACATCCAAGAAGAGTGTGTATTAAGTTCATTTATGGACTGAAGTAAAAATTTCCCATAGATCATATATAAGGTTTAATGAGATTAAATCTTATGACTTCGTTAAGAACGAAGATGAGCCTTGTGTATTCAACAAGATAAGTGGGAGTGCTGTTACTTTCTTGACATTTTATGTTGATGACAAACTACTTATTAAGAATGAAGTAGGTGTGTTATCATAAGTGAACCTAGCTATCAAATTGATTCTCCAAACACAATTTGGGTTTTGAGATCTATGGAGATAGATCTAAAATCAATGCCCAGTTAATGTACATAGTCACCATAGTCAAAGGGTTTGACATGATAAACTCCAAGATAGGTTTCTTACCTATGTGGTGTGGAGTTGATCTCTGTAAAGTGTTGTCTTTGTAGACTTCTTGAAAGATAAAGAGATCACATAAATAGAACCCTTATGCCTTTGTCATAGGGTCTATTATTTATATGATGCTACGTACATGATGTGATTAATGCTCTAAGTGTTATGAGCATTCATCAAGAAGATCCAAGTGAGAGTCATTGGATAGTTTAGAGATATATCATTTGGTACTTGAGAAGCACTGAGAATGTATCTCTATACACTGGAGGATAAGACTTTAAGTCTTGTAGTTTTACAAACACAAGCTTCTAATCAAATAAGTTTGATATTAAGTCAGAATAATGGTGGTGCAGTAAGTTGAAAGAGTTCTATGTGATAGAACACTGTAAGTTCTACAACATATGTAAACAAGTTTACATAGTAGTTGCACACTACTTGAGAAGTAGTCTAGATGAAGTTTTTCATCTACATATTTCATATGGGATTATCTCAATTTTCTCTGAAAGTGTATCATTGTTTTGAGAAAACAATGGAGTAGAGCCGATGTCTCATCAGAAGTTTAGAACTTATGTGGCGATACCATACAATCAGAGAGATTGCAACTTATAGAGATATAATTAAAGATAAAGTATTTACCATTAATAGCATTGTAAATCCACTAACTGAAGCAGTTACTCAAAGAGTGTTTGAGCTTCACCTCGAGCTGATATGGATCAGCCAGATGGGTGATTGGCTTTAGTGCATGTGGGAGATTGATAGAAATGTATGCCCTACAAGCCAATCATATATGATATGATTTGACATTTCTAGATATATCTTATTCAATTAATTAGGCAAATCTTCATTATAAGCTCTTATTAGATGCGAATATCATAATGAAGTCCTTGATCAAATACAATGATGATTAAATCATGATGAGATCGTGATAATGAGATTGATCATCTAAAGGTATTTTATCTAAATGTTCCTAGTCATAGGATACTTGAGACGGGACATCAAGGATCCGGATAGACTAGTGTATGTGATGTCTTCTCATGTGATGAGGACGACCGATCTAATTGGTCACTAGTGTGGAGACACTGAGATACACATACAGGTGCTCATTAGTTGAATGAGTTCACTGAACTGACCGAATTAGAAACCCTGAATGGTATCTTACCGAACTGTCTATCAGGGTTTTCTATCATCACGGTTGCATAGTTGGATCTTTGACCTGAGTCACCAAAGATGCCTTGTTGGGTGGAACTTGTGCTTTGACCATTGACTTATGGATCACAATTTAGATGGTCCTACATAGCGATGGATTGGGTACAAGGAAAATCCGATGGAGGCAATTGAGCGGACAACAAGGGATCGTCCACTCTCGGTAAGTGAGAGTGAATGTCCTATGGGATAGTACTCTAAATCCCTGGCCAGGGTAGATAGGATAATTGGAAAAGGAGTTTTCCAATTGATCCAATTTTGAGTACATGATCCTATAGAGTCGGTACACTAAGGAGTTGACAGTCGATGCCGTACTCCTTTCCGACCGGGACATTGGATGGATGAGGGTTTATATCCATGTGGTAACTGATGATGGAAAGGCTCAATGGAGATGAGATTATCCCCATAGCCATTTGGGATAATAGGATGTGGCTTGTACCCTTCATGATCGGTAGGCCGACTAATCTGTTATCGGATAACGGATTTAATTAAATTAAATAGAATTGTTCTATTTTATTTATGCCTCAACCAAATAGGTTATTGGGCCTAGTGGGTCACACACAAAAGGACTTATCCACAAGTACAGGGGCAAGGGCATAATTTATAGAGATTTTGGATTTTTATGAAAAATTCCATAATTCTCTATAAATACCAATGGTTTCAGCCAAACCCCATCAAGCCAAGGGTGAAAACCACGTCCCTAGCCTCCTCCCTACCTCCTCCTCTCTCTAGAAGGTGTCCATGGTCGATGGAGCTCCGTTCAGGATGAGTTCTCGAGGCCGGCGCGAAGGGAGAACCTGCTGTGGATGAAGTTTGTGTGGATACTGCTGGAGACCGGACGCTTGAATGGTTTGTAGAGCTTAAGAAGCTCATCTCCTTCCTCTCCATGGGATTATATGAATCCCTATCTGGTATATTCAAACCCGATTTGATCGGTTTTCCATTTTCGTCGTTCGGTTCTGATTGAGACGGATTCTAAAGGAACCTATAGGAATCGTCGCTTCCGCTACTCCAAACTTTTATGGACGATTCCTTACACATACACCATGTTTCATTCATTTTATTTTTATTCCCTCTTCTCTTTTTTTCATCCCTCCTTCCACACAACTCGTTGTGGTTCTTCAGTGTCTGAGTGATACCAAAAGTTAAACATCTGGGAATCATGATGTTTGTGGAACAAAGAGGAGGGGAAGAAAGGGGTATTTCCATTCTAGCACCAAATAAGTAACCCCTCAAAATTCAAGCTCACAATATAATTTCTCATTTCTTGTATTATTTTATTCGATATTAATAGTATTATCTTCATTGCTTGCGCTATCCAGTTACATCTATCATAATGAAGTCTTAGGTTGCATGCAATGATGGTTGAATCATGATGAGATCATGATATTGAGATTAATTATTTAGAGATATATGATCTAAATGTTCCTAGTCCTAAGATATCTAAGATAGGACATCAAGAATTTAAATAAATTCTTGTATATGATATTTTTATATATGTTGAAGATGGCTTATCTCATTAGTTATTAATGTGGAGATAATGAGACACATGTACAAGTGCTTATTAGAGGAATGAGCTCATTAAATTGACTAATTTAGAATCCATAAATGGAACGTTACCTAACTATCAATCACGGAATTATATCATCATAGTGGCATGGTTTAATTTTTGACCTAAGTCACTAAAGATGCTTTATCGGGCTAATTTTTACTTTGACTATTGATTTATGGATCACTTAGTTCTATGGTTCAATACATTTAATGGATTGGATACATGAAAAGCTTGGTGAAGATAATTGAGTAGACAATATGGGATTATCCACTCTCGATAGGGGGATAGAGAATGTTTTTTGAATAACACTTTAAATCTTTGGCCATGCTAGATAGCATAATTGGAAAAAGTATTTTTTTAATTGATCCAATTCTGAGTATAAGATTTCGTAGTGTCAAAATATTTAAGAGTTGACAGTCGATGTTGTACACCTATTCAACCAAGACATTAAATGGATAAGGGTTTATATCCATGTGATAATCGATGATGGAAAGACTTAATGAAGATTAGATCATCCCTAAAGTCGTTTGGGACCATGGGTTGTGACTTGTACCTTTCATGATTGGGTGGCCATTAAATATGTTATTTGATAACAAATTTAATATAAAAAAACCTCTTTTATTTTGTCCTCCACCAATTGAGTTATTGGGCCTAATGGGTCACACATAAATAGACCTATCTATTTGTCAGGGGTATGAGAGTTATTTATAAGAAAGGGGGGTTTTGTGAAAAACCCCACTTTTTATAAAAACCAATTAAGTGAACAAGATATCTTACAAGCCAAGGATAACACATTTCGTCCTTTCTCTCCAACACCTTTCTACTCTGAATATCACTCTTTGTTGGTGGAGCTCCAATTGGGATGACTTGTTGAGGCCTATGCAAAGGAGAGCCTGATGTCGGATGTAGTTCATATGGATACCACTAGAAGTTGCGTGTTTGGGCAACTCCACTAGTGTGTGTACCCTCAATCATCTCTGATCTTAAGGGGTTACCTGAATCCCACAAAGGTGCATTTCAAAATAGTTTTGATTTTGCGTTCAATTCTCTTGGTTAGTTTAGATTGAGACCAAGATAAATTATATATGAGGAATTAGATTTTTTTTTCATTTTGCCATTTGATATGGATTGATTTCTTACAATAGATAAGATACTATTTAGGGTTTTTAAGTTCATAAGCTTAGTAAACTCATTCTATTAATGACTACACATATATCTCAATGTCTCCACATTAATAAACAATGATACTAGTCATCATCATCTTATGAGAAGACATCACATACGCTAGTTAATCTGGATTCTTTAGGTCTTATTTCAAAGATCTTATGACTATCATTATTTAGATCACATATTTATAGATGATTGATCTCATTATCATGATTTCATCAAGATTTAATCATCATTCCATATAATTAAGGACTTTGTTATAATATACACATCTAAATAGTACAAGTAATAAAGATATGCCATTTATATTAAATAAGATATTTTAAAAAATGTCTAATCATATCATATATGATTGATTTATAAGACATATTTCTATCAAATAAATACCAGGTGTGAGGAATCAATTTCCATCCTCACTCAATGTTAGAAAAGGATTTTCTCTAATCATGCACAAAAATATAGTCTAGCCACATAGATAGCATTTAATTGGGAAGTGTCTGATAGGTAAATTGCAAGTTGATTAAATAATTGAGTAGATTTGCATAATTGCATGTGACTTGTGAAATAACAAGACTATTTGTTCTTAATTGTCTCTAACCTCCTAGTGGAAGGTGTTGAAGGTTTCAAATTATTTGATGAATCTGAATCAGAATATCAATGAAAACGGAGCTTTTAAACACCTTTCTTTACAGACCCTCTTCCATGCTAACATGTTGTGTCCTTGTTTTAGTCGTCTTGGCTCTTAGATGAAAATTTATCGACTAAATAAAGAACGTCATATTTATGTTTCAGTTCATCTAGAATGCTCCATGTCAATAACATACAAACTGAACAGGGATGCCATATTTGACTTGGGTGCGATAAATATGAAATTTAGACACTGAATAATGTTATCATATTATTAGACATATGATATAATATAGACAAAATCAACTCCCGCCTCCAATCTCTCAACCGGATTTATTTTCTAGTTCCATGGTAAGGCCAAGTTATTTATTACTTCTAAGACAAAAAATCATGTAACTCCCACCCCATTTGTAGTTTGACCGTAGAAACCTCTCCGATTAAATAATTAAAATACCATTTTTATCCTGGACAATGCTTGCTCTCAGCGAAATGTCACTCTATTCTCTAAGGGCCTGTTTGGCACCAAATTTTTTTGGGGATAAACTAGGTTTATCCCATAAATTTTGGGGATAAACCTGGTTTGTCCCCAAGTTATCCTTATACCAATCATGGCCTAAAGTTTGAACCAATGACCTAGTGAAATTAGCATATAGGTTGAGAAGTGGGAATTTCTTAAAAATTTGATTTCAGTTGTCAAGCTATAGATGAAAAATGTGATCTATTTGTCCTTAGGTAACTTAAATATTTTTTAATATTTCTTTAATTATTTATACTTTTTTATTGAATATACTTATATTAATTTAAATACATATAAATCACCCTACAAAACACATGCTTTACGAGTAAAAAATAATATATATTTTAAATAAATTGTTTTTTAGTTATTAGTAATTTATTTGCTACTATAAATTACTTACATAATAATATCTAACTATTAAAAAGATAAAATATGTAAAAAAAAATATTAATAAAAAAATTTTAAAAATAGAAATTTGATAATAAACAAAAAAGATAAAACTATTTATTATATTTTAAAAATGGTCTATTAGGTATGTATAATAGTTTAATATTAGTAGAGTGATCATATTTAATGTGATTTTCAATGGTTTGAACAAGTAATTTTTATTTAGTTTCTAATAAAATATTTTAAATAATAATTCTATTATTTTAATATAAAATATTTTTAAATCTTACGCCATATTATTTTTTATAATGTCTCTTCAAATATATCTTAGTAAATAATATTTTATCCAGAAAATATATTATTTACTTAAATGATAAGTTCATGAAAATGACATCCCTTCCATTCCGTGCTCCAAAATCAAGACCTTATTAAATACGTTGGGGGGTACGTCTTGTGGTCGAAGGACAAAAAAATGGTATTTAAAGTATAAATAGACAGATGGGAAATAGACACTTTTGGGGCCAAGAAATAACAACAATGAGATATAAAAATAATATTTTTGTATATTTAGAACTGAAAATTGCAAACTCCTTTAATATATCACAATCTCATTTCTCATGTCACAGGTATAAATATATAACAAAGAGCATAAATCATCTCAATCTTCGAGTGAAAGGAGTAGCCATAGTCTTCAATCAGAAATGGTCGTGACATCAAGCTAACTAATTGACAGCTTGTTAGCAAGTTCGGTGAACCTCAATGGAAATGGCTGAATCATTATTAACACATTATCTGTCGATATTAGTTTAGTATTTCTCAGTAACGAGTTAGTAAATCATCGGTAACAATTCAACAACAGTTCACTATCTCGTTAACTAGTTATCGAAAAAAGTTAAACCGCTTCTTGCACTTTATAACTTAGACACTGAATAATGTTATCATATTATTAGACATATGATATAATATAGACAAAATCAACTCCCGCCTCCAATCTCTCAACCGTATTTATTTTCTAGTTCCATGGTGAGGCCAAGTTATTTACTACTCCTAGGACAAAAAATCATGTAACTCCCACCCCCATTTGTAGTTTGAATGTGGAAACCTCTCCGGTTAAATATTATTATACCATTTTTGTTCTGGACAATGCTTGCTCTGAGCCAAATGTCACTCTGTACTTTAAGGGCCTGTTTGGCACCAAAATTTTTTGGGGATAAACTAAGTTTATCCCATAAATTTTGGGGATAAACCTAGTTTGTTCCCAAGTTATCCTCATTCTAAACATGGCCTAAAGTTTGAACCAATGACCTAGTGAAATTAGCATATAAGTTGAGAAGTGGGAATTTCGTAAAAATTTGATTTCAGTTGTCAAGATATAGATAATTTTAATTAATTATTTATAAATTATTTTTATTGAATATACTTATATTAATTTAAATACATATAAATCATCCTGCAAAACACATGCTTTACGAGTAAAAAAATAATATATATTTTAAATAAATTGTTTCTTAGTTATTAGTTATTTATTTGATTTTATAAATTACTTATATAATAATATCCAACTATTAAAAATATAAAATAAGTAAAAATATTTTAAAAATAAAAATTTGATAATAAACAAAAAAGGTAAAACTAGTTATTATATTTTAAAAATGGTCTATTAGGTCTATATAATAGTTAAATTTAAGATGAGTTATCAGATTTAATGTGATTTTCAATGATTTGAACAAGTAATTTTTATTTATTTTCTAATAAAATATTTTAAATAATAATTCTATTATTTTAATATAAAATATTTTTAAATCTTTTTTTTGTTCACGTGGCCCAGTGGCCAGGACTCTCGCTGGCGCCGCGGGTGGCAAGGGTTCGAGACCCCTCGAACCCCACATGTCGCCCCCTGGGGACGCCCGGCTAACTACCGTCGGGAGGCTCGAAGCACAGACCTGCGCCCCCAGGCGCAGGTCCCATGCCTGTCGAGCCACGCTCGACCGACATATTTTTAAATCTTACACCATATATTTTTTATAATGTCTTTTGAAATATATCTTAGTAAATAATATTTTATTCAAAAAATATATTATGTACTTAAATGTTAAGTTCATGAAAATGACATCCCTTCCATTCTGTGCTCCAAAATCAAGACCTCATTAAATACGTTGGGGGCGCGAATCAAGTATATGTCTTGTGGTGGAAGGACAAAAAAATGGTATTTAAAGGATAAATAGACAGATGGGAAATAGACACTTTTGGGGCCAAGAAATAACAACAGTGAGACCTAAAAATAATATTTTTATATATTTAGAACTGAAAATTGAAAACCCCTTTAATATATCGCAATCTCATTTCTCATGTCGCATGTATAAATATATAACAAATAGTTTAAGTCATCTCAATTTTTGAGTGAAAGGAGTAGCCATAGTCTCTAATCAGAAATGGTCATGACATAAAGTTAACTAATTGACAGTTTAATAGCAAGTTCAGTGAACCGCAATTGAAATAGGCCGAATCATTATTAACACATTTTCCGTCGAAAATAGTTTAGCATTTCTCAGTAACGAGTTAGTAAATTGTCAGTAACAATTCAACAACAGTTCACTATCTCGTTAACTCGTTATCGAAAAAAGTTAAACCGCTTATTGCACTTTATAACATAGACACTGAATAATGTTATCATATTATTCGACATATGATATAATATAGACAAAATCAACTCCTGCCTCCAATCTCTCAACCGGATTTATTTTATAGTCCCATGGTGAGGCCAAGTTATTTATTACTCCTAGGATAAAAAATCATGTAACTCCCACCCCCATTTGTAGTTTGACTATGGAAACCTCAAAGGTTAAATAATTAAAATACCATTTTTGTCCTGGACAATGCTTGCTCTCAACGAAATGTCACTCTGTTCACTAAGGGCCTGTTTGGCACCAAATTTTTTTGGGGATAAACCTGGTTTGTCCCCAAGTTATCCTCATACCAAACGTGGCTTAAAGCTTGAACCAATGACCTAGTGAAATTAGCATATAAGTTGAGAATTGGGAATTTCTTAAAAATTTGGTTTCAGTTGTCAAGATATAGATGAAAAATGTGATCTATTTGTCCTCAAGTAACTTAAATATTTTTTAATATTTAATTAATTATTTATAAATTATTTTTATTGAATATACTTATATTAATTTAAATACATATATATCACCCTACAAAACACATGCTTTACGAGTAAAAAAATAATATATATTTTAAATAAATTGTTTCTTAGTTATTAGTTATTTATTTGCCATTATAAATTACTCATATAATAATATCTAACTATTAAAAAGATAAAATATGTAAAAATAATATATTAATAAATAAAAATATTTTAAAATAAAAATTTGATAATAAACAAAAAAGATAAAACTATTTATTATATTTTAAAAATGGTTTATTAGGTCTATATAATAGTTAAATATAAGATGAGTTATCACATTTAATGTGATTTTCGATGGTTTCAACAAGTAATTTTATTTAGTTTCTAATAAAATATTTTAAATAATAATTATATTATTTTATATATAAAATATTTTTAAATCTTACGCCATATTATCTTTTATAATGTCTTTTGAAATATATCTTAGTAAATAATATCTTATTCAGAAAATATATTATTTACTTAAATGATAAGTTCATGAAAATGACATCCCTTCCATTTCGTGCTCAAAAATCAAGACCTTATTAAATACGTTGGGGGTACGTCTTGTGGTGGGAGGACAAAAAAATGGTATTTAAAGGATAAATAGACAGATGGGAAATAGACACTTTTGGGGCCAAGAAATAACAACGGTGAGACCTAAAAATAATATTTTTATATATTTAGAACTGAAAATTGAAAACCCCTTTAATATATCCCAATCTCATTTCTCATGTCGCAGGTATAAATATATAACAAAGAGTTTAAGTCATCTTAATCTTTGAATGAAAGGAGTAGCCATAGTCTCTAATCATAAATGGTCATGATATCAAGCTAACTAATTGACAGTTTAAAAGCAAGTTTAGTGAACCGCAATTGAAATAGGCCGAATCATTATTAACACGTTATCTGTCGATAATAGTTTAGCATTTTTCTGTAACGAGTTAGTAAATCGTCGGTAACAATTCAACAACAATTCATTATCTCGTTAACTCGTTATCGAAAAAAGTTAAACTGCTTCTTGCACTTTATAACTTAGACACTGAATAATGTTATCATATTATTAGACATATGATATAATATTGACAAAATCAACTCCTGCCTCCAATCTCTCAACCGGATTTATTTTCTAGTCCCATGGTGAGGCCAAGTTATTTACTACTTCTAGGACAAAAAATCATGTAACTCCCACCCCCATTTGTAGTTTGACTGTGGAAACAACTCCGGTTAAATAATTAAAATACCATTTTTGTCCTTGACAATGCTTGCTCTCAGCGAAATGTCACTCTCTTCACTAAGAGCCTGTTTGGCACCAAATTTTTTTGTGGATAAACTAGGTTTATCCCATAAATTTTGGGGATAAACCTCGTTTGTCCCCAAGTTATCCTCATACTAAACATGGCTTAAAGTTTGAACCAATGACTTAGTGAAATTAGCATATAGGTTGAGAAGTAAGAATTTCTTAAAAATACGCAGCGGAATAAATTCGGAAATCGGGACAATTTAGGAGAACAAAATAAATCCACATCACCAAATCCGAACAATTTAAAACAACCTTCAATGACCCGATCAAACTCAAAACTCGACAAAATCCCATAAGTAACCACATCCAAACAACCAAAAAGCACTCAACATAGAGTCTGCAAACTGCTACATAGTCAAACCAAATATAATAAACCACTTGCAACTGAAGGGAAATTCAAACAACCTAAAAATAAATGGTGATCACTCGTCACCAAACTCCTCATCTACTGGGTCCTCAAGCAGCTCTAGATCACCTCCAACGTCCTCCTCGTAATCCTCTCCAAACTCCTCCTCGGGAAGAGGCTCCTCGAAATCTGCTGAAAAAGTTAATAATGGGAATGGGTGAGTCACCACAGACTCAGTAGGTCTTACACCTGGACTACCCTACTATACTAGTTATTCTCTACTGATTTTAGTAGTAATAAACCTAAAAATTCAGATTATAATATATCGGATTTATATTAATTCTATATCTTCAATAGACTGATTAAACTGTCTTTCCACTATCCCATGAGCTAACATGATTCAATAAACATTTAACCAGACATATCCTGAACTTTAAGAAAACTAGGTATGCATGCATTAACCCTATCATAACAAAATGACCAATCTAAATCACTATCATATATGCCAAAATGCATAATAAACCATCTGTCTGAGTAAGTTATATGCTCCACTTGGACATTGTAGCAAATGTCACAAAACTAACACCAGATCTATCATATATAGAAGTAACATATAGTAAGCTAAATCCCATAGTACCTCATAGGCAGGGGAGTACTTAGGATAAACCGCGGTATCCGGGATCGATGGATGCTCCGGATTGTTCTAATTCATCCGTCGCCCATAGGTCCGAACTATAGTCTGTGAAGTAGAATTCCATTATAATGCAGCCCACTGCATACTACATCTCTCAAGATGAAAGCATATACATAACTCAGACAATCAATCAATCAAAGTAACCATGGACATGTGCATGATAATCTAAACATGGTTCACATAGTTGAACGACCATAACTGTATACCTCACATATGCATACCATACCAAAATCAAACTCAAAATATACCAATTGACTAACATCATGATACTCTAAACTTTGAATCATGCAATTCTAACAAACTATCATGATGTATACATGTAAAAACAATAACTATCTATCTACTATATGAATTAACAAAGCTGAAATTTAAATACATCAATGCCATAACTCCTACTCCGGCTATTTATTAAATCGGGTTATCGTTTAAGGTCATCGAAATGTTAACCATGCTATACTAACACAAAACATGATATTTAACATGCTAACATGCATTCTAATCTAATGTCTAACACGATGAAAATGCATGATCATTCAAACCAAATAGGCATATATGACAAATCAAGTTTAACTATATCTAAGTAAGCTAATAAACGAATAACCCACCAATATTTTTATTCTTCTAACCAGAGTTAACTAATATCGTTTTAACGGTTTAAATTAATCATATCGGAATGCTAAGAATAGCCGAGACGCCTACCTTAACGGCGACGACGAACGGCGCACGGAATTCCAAAGAGGTTGACTGGACGGCGAGTGTGTCGCGATCGCGACAGTGGCGGAAAATTGATTCGGACAGTACCTTGACAATCTACTGGAACAAAGAGGATTAATGATCTAACAAGAAGAAATAGGGACAATAGGAGAGAGGTGATAGGAGAGAGAAAAAGGATAGAGGAGAGAGAGAGGAAGAGAATACCACGGAAGGGAGGGGAAGGTTGGCGCACGGCGCGCGCGGGCGGGCAGCGCTGTCAACGCACGGGCGGTGCGCGGCGGGGACGGCTGAGGTCAACGGGGAGGCGGCGGGCGGCGCTCGGCGGGGCCGACACGCGGCGGGCGACGGCGGGAGGCCGCGAGTGCGGCGGGTGGTCAACGGCGACCGGACATGCGGCGGGCCGCGTGCGTGCGGGCGCGGTGATGCGGCGGTCGCGGACGGCGAACGGTGCGGCGGCGGCAACATGGCGCATGCGGCGGCGGCAACATGGTGCATGCGGCGGGCGGCGGCGGCGGGCGCGGTCACACGGGCGGCCGCGGACGGCAACGGCGACTGAAGCCGCGGGTGGGATAGGTCGCGCGGGGCGCGACGACCGAGACGGCGGGGGGTGACGCACACACGCGCGGCAGAAAATGGAGGCGACAGGCGACGTCGCGCAGTGCGACGGCGGCATCCTAGAAGGGGAAAAATTAGGGCGCTCTGGGGAGAACAAAAAAACGGCAGACGGCTTCGATGGGGAGGGAGGGTCCGAAGGGAAAAATAAAAGGGAGGGATAAGGAAAATAGCAATAATAAATATATCAGCTTATTTTTTATTATTTTTTTAAAGCAGTAACGTTACAAAAAAAATTTGGGGATAAACTAGGTTTATCCCATAACTTTTGGGGATAAACCTAGTTTATCCCCGAGTTATCCTCATACCAAACATGGCCTAAAGTTTGAACCAATGACCTTGTGAAATTAGCATATAAGTTGAGAAGTGGGAATTTCTTAAAATTTTGATTTCTGTTGTCAAGATATAGATGAAAAATGTGATATATTTGTCCTCAGGTAACTTAAATATTTTTTAATATTTAATTAATTATTTATAAATTATTTTTATTGAATATACTTATTTTAATTTAAATACATATAAATCACCCTACAAAACACATGCTTTACGAGTTAAAAAATAATATATATTTTAAATAAATTATTTTTTGGTTATAAGTTATTTATTTGCTATTATAAATTACTTATATAATAATATCTAACTATTAAAAATATAAAATATGTAAAATTAATATATTAATAAATAAAAATATTTTAAAAATAAAAAAAGATAAAAAAAAGATAAAACTATTTATTATATTTTAAAAATGGTCTATTAGATCTATATAATAGTTAAATATAAGAAGAGTTATCACATTTAATGTGATTTTCAATAGTTTGAACAAGTAATTTTTGTTTAGTTTCTAATAAAATATTTTAAATAATAACTTTATTATTTTATTATAAACTATTTTTAAAGTTTACGCCATATTATTTTTTATAATGCCATGTCTTCTGAAATATATCTTAGTAAATAATATCTTATTCAGAAAATATATTATTTACTTAAATGATAAGTTCATGAAAATGACATCCCTTCCATTTCGTGCTCAAAAATCAAGACCTTATTAAATACGTTGGGGGTACGTCTTGTGGTGGGAGGACAAAAAAATGGTATTTAAAGGATAAATAGACAGATGGGAAATAGACACTTTTGGGGCCAAGAAATAACAACGGTGAGACCTAAAAATAATATTTTTATATATTTAGAACTGAAAATTGAAAACCCCTTTAATATATCCCAATCTCATTTCTCATGTCGCAGGTATAAATATATAACAAAGAGTTTAAGTCATCTTAATCTTTGAATGAAAGGAGTAGCCATAGTCTCTAATCATAAATGGTCATGATATCAAGCTAACTAATTGACAGTTTAAAAGCAAGTTTAGTGAACCGCAATTGAAATAGGCCGAATCATTATTAACACGTTATCTGTCGATAATAGTTTAGCATTTTTCTATAACGAGTTAGTAAATCGTCGGTAACAATTCAACAACAATTCATTATCTCGTTAACTCGTTATCGAAAAAAGTTAAACTGCTTCTTGCACTTTATAACTTAGACACTGAATAATGTTATCATATTATTAGACATATGATATAATATAGACAAAATCAACTCCCGCCTCCAATCTCTCAACCGGATTTATTTTATAGTCCCATTGTGAGGCTAAGTTATTTATTACTCCTAGGACAAAAAATCATGTAACTCCCACCCCCATTTGTAGTTTGACTGTGGTAACCTCTCCGGTTAAATAATTAAAATACCATTTTTGTCCTGGACAATGCTTGCTCTCAGCGAAATGTCACTCTGTTCTTTAAGGGCCTGTTTGGCACCAAATTTTTTGGAGATAAACCAGGTTTATCCCATAATTTTTGGGGATAAACCTGGTTTGTCCCCAAGTTATCCTCATACCAAACGTGGCTTAAAGCTTGAAATAGTGAATTTAGCATATAAGTTGAAAAGTGGGAATTTCTTAAAAAATTGATTTCAGTTGTCAAGATATAGATGAAAAATGTGATCTATTTGTCCTCAGATAACTTAAATATTTTTTAATATTTAATTAAATATTTATAAATTATTTTTTTGAATATACTTATATTAATATAAATACATATAAATCACCCTACAAAACACATGCTTTACGTGTAAAAAAATAATATATATTTTAAATAAATTGTTTCTTAGTTATTAGTTATTTATTTGCTATTATAAATTACTTATATTATAATATCTAACTATTAAAAAGATAATATGCAAAAATAATATATTAATAAATAAAAATATTTTAAAAATAAAAATTTTGAAAATAAATAAAAAGATAAAACTATTTATTATATTTTAAAAATGGTCTATTAGGTCTATATAATAGTTAAATATAAGAAGAGTTATCAAATTTAATGTGATTTTCATTGGTTTGAACAAGTAATTTTTATTTAGTTTCTAATAAAATACTTTAAATAATAATAAAAAATTTTATTATATAATATTTTTAAATTTTACGCCATATAATTTTTTATAATGTCTTTTGAAATATATCTTAGTAAATAATATTTTATTCAAAAATTATATTATTTACTTAAATGATAAGTTCATGAAAATGACATCCCTTTCCTTTCGTGCTCCAAAATCAAGACCTCATTAAATACGTTGGGGCCCGAATCAAGTATACGTCTTGTGGTGGTGGAAGGACAAAAAAATGGTATTTAAAGGATAAATAGACAAATGGGGAATAGACACTTTTAGGACCAAGAAATAACAACGGTGTGACCTAAAAATAATATTTTTATATATTTAGAACTGAAAATTGAAAGCCCCTTTAATATATTACAATCTCATTTCTCATGCCGTAGGTATAAATATATAACAAAGAGTTTAAATCATTTCACTCTTAGAGTGAAAAGAGTAACCCATAGTCTCTAATCAGAAATGATCATGACATCAAACTAACTAATTAACAGTTTAATAGCAAATTCAAAACCGCAATTGAAATAGGCCGAATCATCAGTAACACGTTATCGGTTGATAATAGTTTAGCATTTTTCGATAACGAGTTAGTAAATTGTCGGTAACAATTCAACAACCGCTCACTGTCTCGTTAACTCGTTGTCGAAAAAAAATAGATTGTTTCTTGCACTTTATAACTTACTACTACTATTATTTGATGGTATAAAATCGTAACTATTTTTTATTGAAGACTGAGACTACACTTCACCCCGGAGATTGGCGTAATCCCAAACACATATCCAAACTTCTACGCTGTTATTATTTCTTCGATTGATACCATCTCACGGGGGCGTGTGTCGCGGGTTCGACCGGCCGTTGAGCTAGCTGTCCGAGAGGGCAGTCTCCAATGATTTCGAGCAGAGGCTCGATCGACAGTGACCGAAAAAAAAGTTATTATTTCTTAGTCCAAAAACTGTATCTTCGGCCGAGGGCCGCACAGATCGGCAATTGAATGACGCGCAATTAATAAGGTCCACGATTCAATCGGGATTTGAAGAGCAGGAATCACCGTCTACGGGCGGAGGACCGAACAGCTGCCGCGAACAGTCGGCTGCGGGGCGGCTGCTCCCACCACGGAATTGAATAGCCAGAAACCGGAAGCCTCCCCTCTGCCACGCCGGCAGGGAATTGAATACGGTCATCCCAATAAAGATGTAGTTGGGGTTGTTGATCGCCCAGCTGCCGGCTGGTGTGCTCATCGTTACCCGCGCCTGCGTGCGGACTGCGTAGATCGATCCGCCACCCAAGTCTTTAAGTTTGGCCGCCAACCTCCCAACGGGTGCTGTACAGAGAAGCGCCCTTTAAGCTCTCTGCCTTCGACAATTTCAAGCGCCTTGTCCGGGCTCTCTCTCCGTTGGGTCGACCGTCGAGTAGTTCCGGCGCCGGGCATGGCAGAGAGGCAGGGCGGGGGACGGCAGCCCGCGGACGGCGCTGATCAGGCCGCCGGCGGGAGGAGATACGTGCTGCCGGATTTCCTGCAGTCGGTCAAGCTGAAGTACGTGAAGCTCGGTTACCACTACGCCGTCACCCACGCCATGTACCTCGTCTTGGTGCCACTCCTCTTCACCTCCTCCGCTTACCTATCCGTGCTCACGCCCGATGACTTGCGCCTGCTCTGGGACCATCTCCGGTACAACCTCGTCGCGGTCGTCGCCTGTTCCGCCGCCGCCGTCTTCCTCGCTACGCTCTATTTCATGTCGCGGCCGCGCCCCGTCTACCTGCTGGACTTCTCGTGCTACAAGCCCGTCGACGACCGGAAGTGCACGCGCGAGATCTTCATGGAGCGTTCCGGGCTTGCCGGCACCTTCACGGGGGAGAACATGCAGTTCCAGAAGAAGATACTGGAGCGGTCGGGGCTGGGGCAGGACACCTACTTCCCGGAGGCCGTGCTTCGCGTACCGCCGAACCCGTGCATGGCGGAGGCGAGGAAGGAGGCGGAGACGGTGATGTTCGGTGCCATCGACGACCTCCTGAAGAAGACAGGCGTGAAGGCCAAGGAAATCGGCATCCTGGTGGTGAACTGCAGCCTCTTCAACCCCACGCCCTCCCTCTCCTCAATGATCGTGAACCGCTACAAGCTCCGAGGCAACATAGCTAGCTACAACCTTGGCGGCATGGGCTGCAGCGCCGGACTCATCTCCATCGACCTCGCAAAGAAGCTTCTACAGGTTCGTTGTTACGGATAAAGCGTTCCATTTGTTGCTCGATTACAAGTTTTATTTGAGCTAATACTTGCTTTTCTTCTATATATCAGCTTAATTAAATGACATAAAAAATACAAATTATTTTGAGACTCAACTATGGGCTTGATCGATGCGAAGAGGACTTGATGGATGCAAAAGTTAAAGCTAAATAGCCATTTCAAACAGTATTTAAACAACCTGAAGTGTCTAACCCTTTCACCCAGTATGAGGTTGTCCCGTACTTACGACACTCATTGGTTCACCCAGTAGTAGGCTTATGTAAGAGAATCTAAAAGGTTCTGAACCAACATATCCTCAATCATACACATGAGGGTGACAAATGTAGAATATCAGGTTAAGCAGCTAGAGATAAGAAAACATCTTGATCACCTTCGACGAAGGTTGATGGTGGGTTAGCTTGTCCTAACAGGGCTTCCTTCGACCAGGAAGGTCCCACTCTTGTTGTTGGCAGTTTGCCGTATTTGTCGAGCTAGATTAGACATGCAATTAAGAATCTTTTTTCAAATAAATGCACTTTCCTTTTCTTAAAAAAAATAGCACCGTAAAAATAAAGATTAGCAAAAAAGCACTTTTCTTTTTTTTAAAAAATAGCACCGTACAAACTAAGATTCGCAAAATAGCATCTTTAGTTGGAAGTGAGACATAAAAGTGTTGTTTGATATGGGGATAACCTGGGTATAAATCTGAGTTATCTCCAAAATTTAGGGGATAACCCGGGTTTATCCCCTAAATTTTATCGTACCAAACAGACCCAAAAAGTCCAACTTCCAGCCAAATCTGAAGGTGGGTTTTCACCAAAAAATTTAAAGGGGGACTTACAACATAAGTATTAAAGTCAGAGAAAAAATTTTTGATTTGAACTTTGAAGTCGGAGATACGTATATAACTCAACTTTGTTTAAGTAGACAAATACTAAATTTAAAGTCGAACTTTGAGTCCTACTTTCATTTATGCTCAACTTTCACCCAAAGTATGTTATTCCACTACTTATGATTTTTACCGTGCTAATTTATAAAATAAAATGGGTTATTTTAAATAAAATGGCTAAAATTTAAAGTTGGACTATCAATAGAAGTATTAAAGTCCGACTACAAAATCTGATTTTAACTTTATTGTTAGAAATACGTACTCCCACTTTGTTTAAGCGGACAAATACTAAAGTTAAAGTCTGAACAAAAAAAGTCCAACAACTTTATTTATGTTCCACTTTCGCCCGACGTTTACGATTCAACTAATTTTATCTTAAGCATTATGTTTTATAAAATAAAAAAATAAAATGGGTTATTTAAAAAACCGGTGCATTTAAGGCGCGCGTCAGCGTTCCCACAGGTGTATAGTTGCGAGGCAGAAGCGGAGTCGTCCCCGTCATTGCCTCACCAACACTCAATTGCCCGTCTATCAAAACATATATTTGCTAATATATTAAATAATTATGTTGGCTTCTAGAATTGCTGTATTAAAATTACTTATTTTATAAATATGTCCTAATAATTATCTCAGTTTTCAACAGGCCGTTGTATTCTTGATATTTTTTAACCTTTTAAATTAATCCTGTTAATTTCCTTCTAAAATTAGTTCATCGGACAATATTGTAATCTGAGTATAAATTAAATAAACTTAACTCTACCAAATGACTAGTCTACTCCATCAACCTCTAATTTGAAATACCTAGTAATTTCAATAGTATAACGTTAAACTAAAAATATTTACTAGATCATTATATCGTCTGAAATAGATGAGACTAAAATAAGATATTTTAGTAAGTATAATAAAGTTAACTGAAAATAATGATAAAGACTAATAGAGTTAAATAGGATATACTAAATAGATATTGATTGTTTTTTAAGAACTAAAAAAATCAAGAATATAGGAACATATTCAAAATTAAGATAAATCATATTGATGGTTATGTAAACAAACCAATGAATAATATGGGTAACACAGGATAACCACATGTTTCCGGTTGGTTTTGCCTGCAAATCTTGCGTTGTCCATATTTACCGGGTTATGTGTTCAGGTGCATCCTAGCTCATACGCGCTCGTGGTGAGCATGGAGAACATCACACTCAACTGGTACTTCGGAAACAGCCGTTCCATGCTCGTTTCCAACTGCATCTTCCGAATGGGCGGCGCCGCCATCCTCCTCAGCAACCGCCGCTCGGACCGCCGCCGCTCCAAGTACCAGCTGGTCCATACGGTACGCACGCACCGAGGTGCGGACGACCGCTCCTACGGCTGCGTCTTCCAGGAGGAGGACAGCGTGGGGAAGGTGGGGGTGGCCTTGTCCAAGGACCTGATGGCCGTGGCGGGGGAGGCCCTCAAGACCAACATCACTACTCTGGGTCCCTTGGTCCTCCCCATTTCGGAGCAGCTGCTCTTCTTTGCCACGCTCATGGCTCGGCAGCTTTTCAAGATGAAAGTAAAGCCCTACATCCCCGATTTCAAGCTTGCCTTCGACCACTTCTGCATCCACGCCGGGGGACGCGCGGTGCTGGATGAGCTGGAGAAGAACCTCGGCTTGAGCGAGTGGCACATGGAGCCGTCCAGGATGACCCTCTACCGTTTTGGGAACACGTCCAGCAGCTCCCTCTGGTACGAGCTCGCCTATACCGAGGCCAAGGGTAGGATCCGGCGGGGTCACCGCACCTGGCAGATTGCGTTCGGCTCTGGCTTCAAATGTAACAGCGCCGTGTGGAAGGCTCTGAGGACCATCGACCCGGCCAAGGAGAAGAACCCCTGGACGGAGGAGATCAACAACTTCCCGGTCGACGTGCCGAGGGTCGTCTACATCGCGAACAAAGATAGTTGATCCTTATTTCCATAACCCCTGGACGGAGGAGATCAACAACTTCCCGGTCGACGTGCCGAGGGTCGTCTACATCGCGAACAAAGATAGTTGATCCTTATTTCCATCTGAAGCCCTAGCTTTGCAAATTAAGATGCCGGATAGAAATAACTCTCGAAGCAAATTCTCACGCCCGTAAGTCTGTTTGCTAGTAGCCCGACAGTGGTCCGTCTGGGGACCATTTCATCAGGGAGCGTCAGGATTAATCCGCTGTTTGGTATCACGATAAAAATGGTTACAGTGTTGTTATATATCTTCAGCTGGTTGTTGTTTAGTTCATAGTACAATAGTTATAAGTTTAAAACTTGTATCTAATTTGGTTTAAAAGGATAGTGATATGAAAATCGCCGACCGAGCGTCGCTCGGTTGGCATAGCCTCGCGCATGGGGTGCGAGGTCCGGGTTTCACCTCCCAGCGGCTGTAAGCCGGGCGCCCCCATGGGGGGCGACTTGTGGGATTCGAGGAGTCTCGAACCATCGCCACTCATGCGCGGCGGGTCCTCGGCCGCTGGGCCACCACTGTTCAAAAAATAAAAAAAAAGATATGAAAATCAATTTTTGCATTTTGTGAACATATGACATAATTATATTTAATATATTAAATCAACTCATTATATCTCCAGATAACAAAAATAGATGTTTTATAAGTGATATAATTTATATTTTTAACTTATACTGTTAATCGGTATTTATTAAAAATAATTTTTATATTTTTTACAACAATATGTAACCAAATTATCTAATTTAGTACTAATGGTATCAAGCATATCCTAACAAAATGATGATTCTCTTCAAATGAGATAGACATACTCTATGTAGTTTATACTTGTTAGTTAATTAGTTTTCTAAAAAATATGAACATCTTATTCTATAATATAATTGTATTCTAATATATGATAATCTATTATGAGAAATAAGTTTTTTATGTAATAGTAATTTTTCATTTCAAACATTAGACCAAACCGTTAAATCATATTAAATCAAGCCGTGGCCTTTTGGATTAAATCAAATCAGTAAATCAATTTGGTTTAATTTCTAAGATTTTTTCAGATCAAACCAAATTAGTGGGTTATATGGCTTTTTAAATCAAACCAAATGGGTAGGTTGGTTTGATTTGGTTTCTCATCAGTGGCCTTTTTGCAAATAACTTAATAATTATTATGTTGTATTACATGATAGATGAAGAAATTTAGTAAAAGTCAGATCATTATATCTTGTGGTTGTTGTTTGGTTCATAGTACAATAGGTATAAGTTGAAACTTATATCTAATTTGGTTTAAAAGAATAGTGATAAGAATATCAATTTTTTAATTTTGTGAACATAAGACATAATTATATTTAATTTATTAAATCAATTCATTATATCTCCCGATAACAAATAGATGTTTTATAAGTAATGAAAATTATGTTTATTGACTTATACTATTAATCAGTATTTATTAAAAGTAAATTATATATTTTTATAACAATATGTAACCAAATTATCTAATTTAGTTCTAGTGGTATCAAGAATATCTTAACAAAATGATGATTCTTTTCAAATGAGATAGACATACTCTATGTTGTTTAAACTTATTACTTTAGAATAAATTAATTTTTTAAAAATATGAAGCATTTTATTCTATAATATAACCATATTCTAATATATGATAATTTATTATAAAAAATTTAGTTTTTCATATACAATTAATTTTTTATTTCAAACATTAGACCAAATCGTTAGATCATATCAAATCAAATTGTGGCCTTTTGGATTAAATCAAATCGATAAATTGGTTTGGTTCGATTTCTAAGGTTTTTTAGATCAAACCAAATTAGTGGGTTATGTGCCCTTTAAAATCAAACCAAATGGGTAGATTTGTTTATTTTGGTTTCTCATAAGTGACCTTTTCACAAATAACTTAAAAATTATTATGTTTTGTTATGTAATAAATGAAAAAACTTAGTAAAAGTCGGCAAATATCTCAAGTCGCTACACCATCTTAGCCAGGCTAATCATAGATGTCACTCAAGTGGATATCATTTTTAGAGAGATTCACCCCTTAGTACATCTTACTTAAGCAGGTGTTTCTCAACTTAAACTGGGGACACCTATTGAGCCTGGACTATCTTGGGCATTAATTTCTTAGCCTACTCCAATGGCACTTGTATTTTCTATCGTCTTAAATATATATTTTATTAAATCTTTTAGAATCATTTTATATATCACTTTCTAATATACTTTTATTTTGTCGTTAATTAGTTACATCAAGTAGACATAGAAGAGGTCCAATCAACACATAATGTGAGAGTAGTAAGCTCTAGAGAAATGTTGAATGTCATATTGGTGGGGCGTTGGGTGTAGGCTCGCATGGTCAAACTTTTATCTCCTACATTAGAGTTTGCAACATAGTGTACTATAATTTATAATAACAAATTGCATCATACGCTATTTTGTGAGATCTTGATGTAATATTGATTATATTTATAATTTTAATTTATACATGAAGTTAATAGTGTACTTTTTGTTATTACAAATATGGTTATTATGCAACCACATTTAACAATTAAGTTGTCTGTATCCATAAATGTAGATATTTTAAGGCATGCGGGAGATACAATGAAACCAAAAAAACTTTCTGAAGAAGAAGATAATGGCATATGTTAGTTTTTTTTCATTCCTGCATATTAAAAATAACAAAATTTATATTTTCAATATTTTTAAGATGATTATTAGAGTCAGTCCATGAGATTGTGTCTCCACAACTTCCACATTGTGATCTTGACCAGTGACATCATATGTGTGACATATGAGCTATAGCTAAGAATAAGGTAAACAAATCATATTCATTTAAATTCTTTTTCAATTGAGCATGATATTTTATGCATTATTAAACTCTTATAAATTTTTTTGTAG
Organism: Cryptocoryne crispatula var. balansae; assembly: GCA_036172225.1. Lineage (NCBI taxonomy): Eukaryota > Viridiplantae > Streptophyta > Magnoliopsida > Alismatales > Araceae > Cryptocoryne > Cryptocoryne crispatula. The sequence goes on from CM069933.1 coordinate 8,882,141, forward strand.
GCCGTGGGTTAAAAAAATAAAATCAATAGAGTTGGTCTCCAATGCCTTAAACAAGTGAAAGAAAAAATATTTATTAGTTGGAGATAGATTTTGTAAGTATTTAATTCAATTGTTATTTGTTATTGAGTAGAGTTTCAATGCATTTTAATGTTCTTAACTTATACTTTGAATAGACACAAAAGGAATAATGTTGCTCTACCTATCTAGAGGTCTTCCAGATGATGTAAATGCATGAATAGGCTGATGAATCACTTGTCCAAAGAAATGAAGAAAGTCATCAAATAATGGTAAATATCTAATTTAATTATATAGATATCATCTTTCACTACAATTATATTTTTAGAAAATTAACTTTTTCTTCAATGCAAATAAGCATCTTCAATAGACAATCCAATGTTAGAATGTCTAAAACAATAGATCCATTTTTTCAAAATTTTATAACTCCCGCTCCACTTTGGCCATCTAATGTTATGAGTGTAAGGAATCGTCCATAAAATATTGGTGCAGCGAAAGTGATGATTCTTATGGATTTCTTTAAAATCTGTCTCAATCGGAACCAAACGACGAAAATCAAAAATCGATCAAATCGGATTCGAATATACCTGATAGGGATTCATATAATCCCATGGAGAGGAAGGGATGAGCTTCTCAAGCTCTTTAAACCGTTCAAGTGTTCGATCTCCAACAGTATCCACACGAACTGCATCCACAGCAGGTTCTCCCTTCGCATCGGCCTCGAGAACTCTTCCCGAACAGAGCTTCATCGACCATGGAAACCTTCCAGAGAGAGGAGGAGGTAGTGTAGGTACGCGAATTCGGCCAGATTACAGAGAATACAATTTCATTCCTATAGATAACACTTGTATTTTCTCGGTCAGGGAAGTCGGTTTGACATAAAAATGACCAAATTTTAGAATAATCTACAAGCGTCCTGATACTGCGACGCCAGGCATCGTGACGTTAGAGTGCCTGGCATTTCCCGCCTTTTTACCCCTTTATCCGACCGGACAACGTCGTATTCAAAGTCGTACGACGGTCCAAGCGCTCCCCTGCCGGGATGCCTGCATTTCCTTCCGTGATAGCCGGCTTTTCAGGACGGTCAGTGGTGTATTGTCGAAATTGTACCGAGGATGCAGGCGCTCCACTGCCGGAGCTCCTGGATCCCCGCCGGCCAACTGACACCGCAGGCTTTGCGTGTGCCGAATTTGCAGTGTGTCAGCCGTAGGTTGTAGGTGCTCCACTGTCAGAGCATCGGGATCTCCACTGACAACCGGTGCCTAACACCCAGGGTGGTAGGTGGCGACCAGTATGGTCGGACGTGCTGATCTGCTGGTTTGTCGGCGGATTAGTAGGCGCTCCGTGGCCGCGACGCTAGGCGACCTTTTGGCGGAGCGCCTAGGTCACTTCCGAGGATCTATAAAAGGAGACCCTTCTCCCACATTTAAGAGGTTCCAAAAAAAAAAAGATTCCCAGAGCTATAACTCCACAGAGAGACCCTTCTTGAGCATACTAGCACCCTCCCATCACCCTCCAAGCCACACTAGAGTCCACAATCACATTCCCAAGTCATTCAAGCTTCCCATTACACCTCTTCCACTCCGTCCATTCCACATAACCGAAAAGGCATCCCAAACCTCCCCATACCACTAACAGCCATTGAAAGCCATCCCAAAGAGTCTCAAGAAGTCTCCAAAGACGGGTTAGAAATCCGACTCCCTTTGTTGGAACCAGGAGAAGATCGTGTCAAAAACTGCCTCAGAAGGACCAAAGCGCTCCTCCGACGGGACGCCAGGCGACCTAGAATCGAAGCGCCTGCAACCTCCAGAAGCCGGCTGGCCCCGAACTCACCAGCGATCTTCTTCCTTATCTTATCCTCGTTTCATTTTCCGTTTGGTTTCATCATGCATATTATACTAGCATAGCCTAATGCATTTTTAGCTTTAGGTCATTTAGATCCTCCTTAAGAGGGGTTAGGAGTTAGTCCTAATCTGGTTCGTTCAACCCCTTTTGTCATCCCTCTTTTTTCTTACAAATAGTTGCTACTTTCTACTTAGTTCTAATCGTTGTTTTTCGTGCTTTCATTCTTAACTTCTTTTCAAGCAAGCGAGTTTCTCCAAGGCTCTTCTTCCCCGGCCGGCCGAAGAAGGAGAAGAAAGAACCCATCACAATCTCCTCATTCAACGAGGTAACCGGTCACCCTTCCCCCTACTAGTCCATCTCTTTTCTTTTAATCATCGGAGCCTCTTTGGCTCCTGGCGACCACACAATCTCTTCCTTTTTTTGGTTCATAGGTTAAGTTAGTGTTGATAATGCCACCCACTGTCTGATCTTCTTACCCTTCTAGTCTCCTCACGACCCGGGCTAGTCCTTCGATGCCCAAGTGGCATCAAGGGTTGAGTAGTCCGGGGACCAAGGTGATTGTGGAGAAAGAAAGAAGAAGAAGAGGTGGGTAATAGGCCGGTTTGTTGGAATCATCCACAACCGTGTCTATGGCGTGATTAACATAAACTGACCCTATCAGAACCGTAAGGAAGAGGAAATACACACACACCATGAAAACGTGCGCGCACCGTGGGAGGACGGCACCCTCCACGGCGTCCACAGAATCTTTTGGCGGCCACGGTGGGACCTCTAAGAGAAAGTCGCTTGTTATGCCTCTTTGAATGAAAGCATCCTCCATCATGTAAGCCCTTTATTCACTCTCTTTGTCTTTATGTTCACTCGCATTTAGTTTCCTTTCTTTTAAGTCGGAACCTCTTTCGCTCACCGCGTGGGCCACTACTCCTTGGCTCCCGCATGAGCCATCGTTCATTTCCCCGCTCACCACGTGAGCGGTATATTATCGTCCCCGTGCGGCCGTCTCTTTCTGTTAATCCCGTCAGAGGGACACTAGGCACTCCCCTGACTAGAGCATTTGCAAACCGCGCTCCGCGAGCTCGAAACCTCTACAAGCATTGACTCCCGCGCGAGTCGACTTTACTTTTTAGCACTCTCCACTTATCAAGCATTGTTCTTTACTGCGCTTCAGCATCACATCACTTTTATGTCCCCACAGGACCCTTACTTTCTAGTTGCTTTTAAAATTTGCCAGCTCACGTTTAAAACGTCCCGATATCGCGACGCCTGGCCACGCGATATCGGAGCGCCTGCAACTCCCCGAAACTGATTTCAGTTCCTGTTTCCTATCTCACTCACAACCCCCGTCGCTCTTACTACCCTTTAATTTTAAGCATGCAAACTTGTCTTGTTGTTTAAATCTCGTTGCGCACTATCATCTTTTAAGCTTCTTTGTTTTTCTCTCAAGTTGTGTTGCTTTTACTTTGTTATTGCTTGCTTCTTCATCCTTGCTTATTCTCTTGCATTAGCTTGCATCGGGGTACCGGGTTCCATTCGGCCCCATAGGTCATCCGAGAAGGGGGGCTCACTCTCCTCCCAAAGCCATACACATCTAAAACACCATTCTTGGTGGATCTCGACTTCTCTTTCGGGGATTCCCTCTCGGTTGACTAAGTCGGTTTCCGCCAAGGCCTCCGTAAGTCCCCAGACGTGAAGGACTCCCTCTTCACCGATCGGGCTGGATGTACCATTTCCCCAAAACCCGAAGTTAACCCATCACCTACCCGTGTGAGAAATCGTTTCACCTTACGTTGCTCGGCGTTGTGTGAGGATAGGGTCCCACCCATTTATGTGAGTGGACAATATTTCTCTAAACAAGCCACTAATCTAAGGTTGAAACAAAAAATATTGCGTTAAGCATTCCAAGTCTTTGCTTTAACTTGTTTGTGCAACCAAAAGAGAGAAGAAAAATCAAAGGAGGGAGGAGACTCTCTCCTACAAAAAAAAATCTAAAACCACCAAAAGAAATTATTTCTTTGAGGTAAGACTTCTCTGATCACAACAATCAAAAGAAAACAACCTCTAAGAAACAATTCCCAAAAAAATACTTTTAAAGAAAATTTTGCTTTTGGTTAAAAACTTGTCTTCTGGAATTAACAACCCGGAAACCAAAAAAAATATTTTCAGACTAAAGAAAACACCAAAAAGAAGAAACTTCATCTTCTTTTTTTCCTTGCTTTATGCCTGTGTCGCTAAGGTCCGGACGAGTCATCATGGATCAACATTATGAGTAAGCAGAGTGTGAATAGGCTTATTTTGGGGCAGAAGGCAAGCCGTCACTCCTTCCCGACGCCGTCTATGCCATCAACGAACCGGGGGCTCCCGCCGAACCGGATCAAATTTCCCCTCCACCCAATCCGGGTTCTCTTTGGGAGGCATTCTCTCATGCCGACTGTAGACACGCCAAATTCGCCTAATTCAGAGCATAAAACTCATGTTTTATATGGTAACATGTGTTATTGACCTTATAATGATGCCGGGTCTTTTAAAAGTTGATTTGGAGCTTCGCCGAACGAAATCAGATGTTTTCCGACGTTTTCCGCAAAAAGCCGTAATTTCCGAGCGAAAGCCACCCGTAAATCGTGTAAACACGGAAATTGGCTGAATGACCAATGCCTAAAGATCTTGCATTGAAGGTTATGGTCATATTCACACTCCGGACAAGTTTTGTTGCGTTCCGTGCCTTTCCGGTTTGCCGTCGAAGTCATTTTGACCAGTATCGGATCTTCTATTCACTGCCCTAACTTCCGGACAAAATTCTGAAGTTTTGGAGGGTGTTATGGCTGATCTAATGCCATATAAAGCTCTTTCGGCCTGTTATCTTTCCAATGCAACAAACGGCGTCGAATTCCGAGTTCGGGAGTGTTCGCAATGGCTTTCGGAAGAAGGACGCGCGAAACCAGTCCCATGCGCCCGGGTTCCTGGTCACATGCACCCGGGACCCAAGGCACATGCCCATGCGCCCTACCAGTGAGGCACGTGACCTTGTGCCCTCACTTTAGGGCACATGCGCCCCACCCTGGAGACACGAGGGACCCAGTTTTTCACTGGGACTCTACCACTGAACCGATGATCGGATAAGGCCTCTTTCCTCGGGATTTGTGCCCATGCGCCCTGCACCAGGGCGCATGCGCCCAGGGGTGGGGCGCAAGGCCCCTTTTTTTTAGCCCGGATAACGCCGTCTGTTCTCCTATAAATTAACTCTGATTCCGGTCATTCCAAGGGCATGGGCACGACCCCCCAGGCATCTCAAGACGTCCAAACACCCTCCTGCATCGATTTTGTGATTTTTAGAGAGAGAATTTCGTGTTTTTAGAGAGAGAAAAGTCGGTTCAAGAGAGAGGAAGGCTGTTCTGCAGGTGATCTGCCAAGTCTCTCTTCTTCGGCCTCTACATCAGTGTGTGGACGTCTTCTTCTAGTGCTCTCTTCATTAAAGTTATTAATCTCCAAGTTTTATTGAGTTAACAATCAACGGCACTTGATTCCGAGGTCAGGGCTGGTCGTGACGAGCGCAGAAGCAAAGTCGCGCCTGGCAGATCCTGGACTGCTACTCGACGTTTTCGACAACACAGATTTTGCTATATCTTTCTCTATTCAACTCAGAATCTTTCAGTTCTTTTTCCTATATCTTTATTTTGTGATTATCCATCCTCCTATCATTTTTTTTTACATTTTTTGCATTACTTTTACTCTGTTATTCCGAAAATTAAAAAACAGGGTTAGAGATAACCCGAATCCGGTCAGTTTCTAGTCAATTGTGTGTTTTTATGTTATTCTCTTTACATATGCTCCACTTTGTCTAGTTCTAATAGTCCTTTTCACTTGTTTATTTGTCTAGTTGCACAGAATATCAAGCACCCACCGCGTTGAGGACTCTTCTTCATCGGCCGGCCGAAGAAGGAGAAGCTTTAACTCACATTCTTCACGCTAAAGTACACACGGTCATTTTAATTTCATAAATCGGAACTCACGGTTCCTGGCGACCACATGTCTTAATTTCTTTCTTCTCACCCTCCTCCCACATGACCCGAACCGTCTCTTTGGTGATCGAGCGACGTCAAGGGATGAAAGTTTGGGGATCAATGTGAGTGTGGGACTGAGGCGAGAGTTGCTTTCCGAGTTGATTTGGAGCTTCGCCGAACGACATCGGATGTTTTCCGACGTTTTACGCAAAAAGCCATAATTTCCGAGCGAAAGCCACCCGTAAATCGTGTAAACAGGAAAATTGGCTGAATGACCAATTCCTAAAGATCATGCATTGAAGGTTATGGTCATATTCACACTCCAGACAAGTTTTGTTGCGTTCCGTGCCTTTCCGGTTTGCCGTCGAAGTCATTTTGACCAGTATCGGATCTTCTGTTCACTGCCCTAACTTCCGGACAAAATTCTGAAATTTTGGAGGGTGTGATGGCTGATCTAATTATATAGAAAGCTTCTTCGGCCTGTTATCTTTCCAACGCAACAAACGGCGTCGAATTCCGAGTTCGAGAGTGTTCGCAATGGCTTTCAGAAGAAGGACGCGCGAAACCAGTCCCATGCGCCCGGGTTCCTGGTCACATGCACCCGGGACCCAAGGCACATGCCCATGCGCCCTACCAGTGAGGCACGTGACCTTGTGCCCTCACTTGAGGGCACATGCGCCCCACCCTGGAGGCACGAGGGACCCAGTTTTTCACCGGGACTCTACCACTGAACCGACGATCGGATAAGGCCTCTTTCCTCGGGATTTGTTCCCATGCGCCCTCATTGAGGGGCACATGCACCCCTCAGTGGGGCGCATGCACCCTGCACCAGGGCGCATGCGCCCAGGGGTGGGGCGCAAGGCCCCTTTTTTTTAGCCCGGATAACGCCGTCTGTTCTCCTATAAATTAACTCTGATTCTGGTCGTTCCCCAGGCATGGGCACGACCCCCAGGCATCTCAAGACGTCCAACCACCCTCCTGCATTGATTTTGTGATTTTTAGAGAGATATTTCGAATTTTAGAGAGAGAAAATTCGGTTCAAGAGAGAGGAAGGCTATTCTGCAGGTGATCTGCCAAGTCTCTCTTCTTCGGCCTCTACAGCAGTGTGTGGACGTCTTATGCCAATGCTCTCCTCATCAAAGTTCTTCATCTCCAAGTCTTATTGATTTTGAAATCTACGTAACTTGATTCCGAGGTCGGGGCTGGTCGTGACGAGCGAAGAAGCAAAGTCGCCCCTGGCAGATCCTGGACTGCTGCTCGGCTTTTTCGACAACATAGATTTGGCTATATCTTTCCCTATTCAACTCAGAATCTTTCAGTTCTTTTTCCTATATATTTATTTAGTGATTATCCATCCTCTTATCATTTTTTTACATTTTTTGCATTACTTTTACTCTGTTATTCCGAAAATTAAAAAACTGGGTTAGAGATAACCCGAATCCGGTCAGTTTCTAGTCAATTGTGTGTTTTTATGTTATTCTCTTTACATATACTCCACTTTGTCTAGTTCTAATAGTCTCTTTCACTTGTTTATTTGTCTAGTTGCACAGAATATCAAGCACCCACCGCGTTGAGGACTCTTCTTCATCGGCCGGCCGAAGAAGGAGAAGCTTTAACTCACATTCTTCACGCTAAGGTACACACGGTCATTTTAAATCGGAACCCACGGTTCCTGGCGACCACATGTCTTAATTTATTTCTTCTCACCCTCCTCACACATGACCTGAACCGTCTCTTTGGTGATCGAGCGACGCCAATGGATGAAAGTTCGGGGATCAATGTGAGTGTGGGACCGAGGTGAGAGTTGCTTTCCGTGCTTTATTCCTTTCTTTTCTCATCCCCTCTTGAGGTGACGATCTGGGTTCACGGACTTCCCTGAAAAGGAGAGAACCCCGTCGAATTTTCAGAGTTGACAGCTTTGTGGCGACCACGGTGGGATAAGCAATGTCTTCAACCGTGGTTGCTTAGTGTTTTGTTTGCAACTAGTTCTAGTTCTAGACCGGTTCCCACGTGAGCCTTTCCTTCTTTCCACCTTTCTTAAACTTCATGCCATCTCAAAATTTCTGATTTCACCCATCTTTCATCAGATCTGAAGTGCCAAGTATGCCATTTAATTTCTGTCATTTTATTTAAACCGGTTCCCACGTGAACCACCCTTTTCCTTTTAAACCGGTTCCCACATGAACCAATCTCTTTCTTTACTTCGGTTCCCACGTGAACCAAAACCCTTTTTTCCATATCTATCCCAACTTGGATCAGATCTTTATTCACCTTTAATTGGCCCCACGTGGCCCCCCTTTTGACCATTCAAACCGGTTCCCACGTGAACCACCCCTTTTTACCCAAAACCGGTTCCCACGTGAACCACCTTTACTTTTTACCCCAGTTCCCACATCGGTCCCCACGTGGACCACCCTTTTGCTTGGCTATCATATCTGAACCCTCTTATTTCCATCACTTTTCACTATCTCCATTTGGCTCACATAAGAAACAAGTCTAGATTTTAGTTTCTAGTTGCTTGTCTAGTTTCTAATTGCTTGTCTGGTGTTGATTGCTTGTTTATTTAAGTTTATGCTTTGCTCATTACTTGTTTTATTACTTGATTGCATTCTCTGCTCCTTCTCTCTACCTCCGTCTTTTACACTTTTTTGAGGCGGGATCTCACTCTCCCATTTATCCCTCCCATCCAAAACACCCTCTTGGTGGATTCTGACCTCTTTTCTGGGATATTCCTTCCTAGTTGACTTGGTTGGCTTTCATCAAGGCCTCCGTAATTCCTCATACGTGGAGTATTCCTCTTCATGATCGGGTTGGTTGTACCACTCCCCAAAACCCGAAGCATCCTACGTTACCTACACATGGTGAGATTGTGTGAAACCTAGGTCATTGGAGATTGGAGTTAGGATCCTAACCCATTTGTTGAGAGAATAATTCTTAACAAAATTCATAAACCTAAGGTTTAATCAAAATCATTGCGTAATTTTGCTTTCAAGTGTTTGCATAACTTGCTTGTCAAACAAAAATTCAAACCTCTAACTTTTTGCAAAATACTAAAAAAACCAAAAAAAGTTCTTTGTTTACTTTGTCAACTTGTTTGTTCCTTGAAGTTCAATGCAATTAAGGTATGGAAGACACGTTGGAATGGCGGAACAAGCTGAACATCGAGAACATGAGATGGGTCATCAACCAAATCCGTCAGATGGTCGTGTTAATCCATTATTTGAGTCACAAGCGCAAGAGGTCCCTCAACCATCTGCTCCTCGTGATGTTGAACAACTCTTTAGGGAGTTATCTCTCTATACTGACCTAGAAACCTATGCTCGCATACAATCCATGGTGAAGGGCAAAATGGCCTCAGATCAAGCTGAAGTTAACTAAGTTGCCTTATCTCCTCGTCCTCAACCACCACTTATTCAATCACCCTTTGTTCAACCTCCTGTTGTTCAACAATCTATGAATCAACCATCGCTAGCACAACCATCTGCAGTTCAACCCTCTATAGTTCAACCATCTGTGGTTCAACCCTCATTTGTTTAGCCATCTTATTTCAACCATGTTGCTCCCTTGGCCCATCAAGTCATGGGACAATCTTCAAGTCATGCTCCTCAATTTCAAAACCATGTCTCTAACCACATACCCTCACCAGTAAACCAAGAACCTGCTCTCACCCAGGCAATCATGGATCAGCTCACTCAGATAAATGAACGTTATGAAGAGCTGAGATGTCGTCTGGACTCCAAGTCAGTTCCTGAGATTTCCATTCCTTCTCTGCCAGTCCTACACCTGCCACCTTCTGAGCTACCAGTTTATCGCCGCTACAATGGTACTGGCAATCCTTTTCTCCACTTAAAAGATTTTCTTTACGAATCCTCGTTCTGGAAAGATGATCGTAGGGTTCTTGCCTTCTTGTTTCGTCGATCATTAGAAGGGTCTGCATTGGAATGGTTCTACTCACTCGACTCCTTTGAGGCAGGAGACTTCGATATTGTAAAGACAAAATTCTTGCAAAGATACAGAGACTGGGTGGCACCAGCATGCTCCATTACAGACTTGATTGCTGAGAAGATGAAGCCCGAAGAGGACTTCATAAAGTTTGCTGATCGTTGGAGGGGAATGGCGGAGAAACTGACAGATGTGATTTCTGAAGGGGAACAAGTGAAGATGCTTATTGGAAACACTACACCTGCCTTGAGGAATGTCTTAATCATGCACCGTCCTACCACAATGAATGAACTCTATGACAGTGCCCGATACTTGCAAGCCCACTTCAAAGATGCCACCATGATAAACCCTTTTGATCCTAAACCTAGAAACCTCAGGAAAACCCCCTCTGCACCAGTTGGTCCTACAACCGAAGGAGTGGTCAACAACGAAGCTATAAACACTGTGGGGAACCAGGGAGGGAACCGTCAAAACCAGTTTAGAAACTCACCACAAAACCATTCCTATTACCTCCCTCAACAACAGGTTAGGCCACAACAACCACGACAACCACAACAACCACCTCAACCAGTAGCACAACCCCAGCAACCTCGTCAACCTGCCTACAATAGGGCACCGCCACCACCCAATCAAGCACCACGAAGGGGAGGTCCTAGGAGAGAGAACTACAAGCAACTCCCTTACTTCTTGACCGACATCTTCAATGTACTCATGGCAGAAAAACAGTTGGAATTGCCCAAGGAAAGAGAGATTTGGCCAACAAATGTAGACATGTCCCGATACTGTGCTTACCACCGGTGTCCTGGTCACACTGTAGAAGTGTGCTTTCAATTCAAGGATTACATCCACGATCTGAATGACCAAGGCAGCATTGATTTGGTCCAAATGGGGGAATGCATACAGGTAATGAAGGCTAGGCAACAGCAGCGGCAGCGTCCACCGGCTCAACCCCAAGAACAACCTGGCTTGGGAATTGTCCAGAATCCGCTCCCATTACATGCTCCCGCTCCAGCGCCGGCACCAGCACATCCAAACCCAGTAATTGGTCTAGTACACTCCATTGTCCAGGGAGATGCCAGCCGTGCTCAAGGTTGGCAAACCACAATACAACCATGCCTGTCAACCCGGCTAGGCCTCCTGCTAGGAACCCTCCTAGACAGATAATCCGTGCACCTGCTACTCCACAACTACCACAAAGATCAATAACCCAACCACTGGCCGCCACTTCTTCTCGCCGGCCCATCATTAGGCCAGCCCCCTCTCTAACTACACCTCCTTCAACCATTGCTACACACCGGCCCTTGCTCATCCGACTACCACAATCACCATCAAACCTGAACCCCCAGCCTACGAGCTCTACCACTCCGAAACCCCAACCTATCATACCACCACAACCAATCCCACAACCTACACCTTCATTAAACTCATCAACCACTCCTGCACCCCGGCCTCTTCTTATTAGGCCACCGGTATCACCATCACTACCACCTCCAGATCCTACCCCTCTATCAACTAACCCCATCATCCCAGAACCATCGATCCCATTACCTATCATACATGCACCTACACCACCTGTTCCACCACAACCCACCCCAGTTAACCCGTCACCTCTACCCGACCGCCAAATAGCCCCGGTGCTTCGGACTGGGAGGATGTTCCGGCGGCACTTTCCCCAAGCTAGTACTCAACCGCAGGATCAAGTGGAGGAGGAACAAGTGGAAGAACCATTGCCAGGCACAGCCTATGATCTGTTAAAGCATTTAGATAAAACACCGGCCCGTATTTCCATACTTGAGTTGATCAAAAGATCAATGGTGCACCAGAAGATTCTACAGCAGTACTTGCAAAGGGTCATGGTGAATGAAGATCTCCCACCTGAGAAGATCACTACAGTGTTAGCCCCTAGAAGTGAGCACCCAACACTCACTTTCTCTCAAGAAGAATTAGCAGATCCAGAATTTAGGAGTTATGCTTTGCATGTGGCTGTGGTTATCTGTAATATTGAAGTGAAATCATGTTTGGTTGACACTGGAGTTTCCATCAACGTTATGCCGCCAGAAACTTTGCAGTTGTGTGGCATTTCTGAGCAAGAAATCAAGCCATCCTGTGCCATGGTGACAGCCTATGACAACTCCAAGAAGTCTGCACATGGGGTGGTCACTCTAGAAGTCAAACTTGGACCATGTACGGTCACAACAGATTTTCATGTTCTAGAATTGGATCCAACTTTTCGGGCTATACTTGGGAGGCCATACTTGGAGGCAATAGGAGCTGTAGCTTCAACAAACCACCAGTGCATAAAGTTTCCCTTTAAAAACAAGGTGGTCAAGGTGACTAGGATGCCTATAAGGGACGAGCTGAACGATGCTTCTTTACCCCTAGGTCTATCAATACAACCCCAGATCTCAGTGGGAGAATTGCCAGAAGTCAGATGCATGACCGCCTCTCTACCAGACACACTGGGATGGCGGATGATGATGAAATTGGGCTATCAGCCTGGAAGAGGTTTAGGCAAGGATCTTCAAGGGATCACTCAGCCAATTGAAACCGTGAAAAGGCCACGCGAGCGAGGGGTTGGGATATGAAGAGGGTTCCATCCCAAGGAGGATCTTCCAGCCAGGATATGCCATGGGGCTCCATACACTCTTTATCAAAGGGGAGACCATGATGATGGCTGAAGATGGCAAAAGTTCCGTGATAGCTGTCAAGAGAAGAAAGGCTCCAGATGAAGAAGAAGAAGAATTGGAAGACTTATGCTTATCCTTGACTCGTTTGTTCTCAAGTGGGGAAGAGTATCAAGAACCACCCAAGGGCAGACCAATTTTGGATCATCTAGTTAAGCATACCACCCAAGTCAAAACCATTCCACGAGGCCCAAATATAACAATGTCATGTTTGAACCTCGTACCTTTATTTTTAGATCTTTTGGATGGGCTTCAGGGCCCACTTACCCACTTTGGGCCCATGTGCCCTCTTCAACCTTCTACTCTTACTGGGCCAGCTTGCCCATTTGCTTCCCTCATCAACTTCATAACTGAGGGCTTTTCTCAAAATGGGCTCACATGCCCATTTATATCTGAAATCGGGTCCACGTACCCGTTTACTTTTTTCATCAATTTTGGACCCATGTGTCCACTTTCTGTTACTATTGGGCCCACGAGCCCCTTTTTCCCCTTTATTCTTAAATTTTTTTCTCTATTAATTCAGTCATCTTCTTGCAAGCCTCGAGTCACTCAGGCTCATTTTATCTTTTTACTTGAGAATCCCAAAAAAAAACGTCTTCTCTGAAACTCACATTTCTATCGAGGAGACGTCTCTACTCATCCTAGAGGATGCTCCCAATCAGGGATCCCTCTTTTCTGAATCATTGATCGATTTACTCGATCCTCCCTCCACTGTAAATACCACCTTTCCAGCTTTATCTTCAGTAGGTCAAGTTAGGTTAGAAAATAGGAAAGTCAGAGATAAGCGAGTTCCAAATAGGTATCTGCAACAATTGGCATAGAAATGCGTAGAGTGTGCAAGGCTGCCAAACTTTTTAGATGATACTATCCAGCTTGATGAAATCCGATATGAGGATGAGCACATAGATCATACTTTGGGAGTATATGAGGTGGTATCAGAGAAGGATCCCGAATCCGAGGATGAAATCGAGGACTTGGCTGATGCATATGCATCTGGACTTAGAAGATTTGAAGAACCATCAGCCACAGGGAATGAACCGACCAAGGAACTGAATTTAGGAACCCTGGAAGATCCTAGGACTATCCTCATCAGTGCAAACCTCACTCCCTCAGAAGAACAACGTTTGATCAAAGTTTTGGAAGAATATAAGGACACGTTCGCATGGACATATGAAGATATGCCAGGATTAGATAATTCACTGGTTGAACATAGATTAACCTTGAAACACAGGAACTACCCCGGTTAAACAAAAGCTCAGGAGGTTCCACCCTGATATTGCACTCAAAATGAAAGAAGAGGTCGACAAACTACATCAAGCAAAATTTATTAAGGTTGTCCTATATCCGCAATGGGTGGCTAACATAGTCCCTGTTATGAAGAAGGATGGGTGAATTCGGATTTGTATAGATTTAAGGGACTTGAACCGAGCGTGTCCTAAGGATGATTTTCCTTTACCTCATATCGATGTTTTGGTTGATAACAAAGCTGGATTTGAAATGCTTTCATTCATGGATGGCTATTCTGGATACAATCAGATCCAGTTAGCTGAGGAGGACCAAGAGAAGACCTCATTCACTACACCTTGGGGAACATATTGCTATGTTGTCATGCCCTTTGGGTTAAAGAATGCTGGTGCTACATATCAGAGGGCTATGATGGCTATCTTTCATGACATGATGCACACCCTTGTAGAAGTGTATGTGGATGATTTGGTTATCAAGTCCAAGAATTGGGAAGATCATTCTGAAGTGTTAAGAAAATTTTTGCAACGAGCTAGAGAATACAAGCTGAAAATGAACCCTAAGAAGTGTATCTTTGGAGTTTCATCAGGAAAGCTACTTGGGTTCATAGTAAGCAAAAGGGGCATAGAGATCGACCCAAACAAGGCCAAGGCAATTATTGGTATGCCTCCTCCGAAGAATATGAAAGAACTTCGAGGATTGATTGGGAGGCTACAATTTGTCCGCCGGTTTATCTCACAACATTCCCAAAGGTGTAAACCTTTCTATGAGTTAACCAAGGCGGGGGCCGAGTTTAAATGGGATTCGAAGTGCCAGGAGGCGGTAGATGGGTTGAAAACATACCTGGCAACTCCCCCTCTACTTATACCACCAATCCCCGACAAGCCCTTGGTCCTCTACATTTCGAGTTCTTGAGAACTCTCTTGGGGCGATCCTTGCACAAGTTGATGAAGAAGGGAAAGAACGAGCTACTTACTACTTGTCTAAGATGTTTGATGCTTGTGATCTGAAGTACACTGCGATAGAAAAGACCTGTGCTTCTCTTGTTTGGGTGGTTCAAAAACGCAAACATTATTTTCTCGCTCACCAAGCCAAGCTCATTGCTCATATCAATCCTATTAAGTTTCTGTTAGAGAAGACAGTCTTGACTGATCGGTTAGGGCGATGGCAGAGTTTCTTATCCCAATTTGATATCACTTATGTCCCACAGAAGGCAATTAAGGGCTATGCTATTGCTGAACACCTTGCCCATCATCCCATACCCGTCTTTGACCCAGTCCGGTCGGAGTTCTCGGATGACGAACTAATGTCAGTCCGATCTTCCAATCTTTGGACATTATATTTTGACGGGTCTCTGAACTCTCATGGTAGAGGGATAGGTATTGTCCTTCTGTTACCTGAAGGTGTCACCATTTCACAGGCTTTTCAGCTTAACTTTCCAGCAACCAACAACATAGCTGAGTATGAAGCCTTGCTGGCCGGGTTGGAGGCCGCTCATTTCCATGGTGCCACCGAACTAAGGGTGATAGGTGATAGTCAATTAATCCTACGCCAAGTCCTATCCAAGTACCGAACTTCTCATCCAAACCTCAAACCCTACCAGGAGCTCACCACGTGCTACATCAAGCTATTCTTCAAACTCACCTTTGTTCATGTCCCCCGCTCTCAGAATATCCTCGCCGATGCCTTAGCTTCACTAGCTTCATCTCTATCTGTCCCGCTAGGCAGGCAAGTGCGGACTATCCACATCTGTAAGAGAACAATTCCAACAATTGAGGATGGACGTTTTCTAAAGACAAAATTCTTACACAATCATGATGATGATAAGTGGAAGAGGAAGTAAAAAGTATATTGTATATAATGCAAAAGGTGGAGCTTAAGAAGCTTCATGCATCCAAGTCATTGATAGTTATTTGTTTTAAATATACACTTAATAGTATTAGATACTATATGTGTATATCATAATATTAGATACTATGGATGCATCTAATGGTATGAGATACCAAATATGGATCTTATATCTACAAGGACTTGTAGATGATAACAAGTAAATGAAGGCTTAATAAAGAAGACGTTGACCTACATATGAAATGGTGCAATAGTTGCATCATTACTAGTGGAAGGTACAAATTCTTTAATAGCCTTATGGAGATGTCTTAATAATTAAGATTACTATTATATCCTTCTACAAGAACATTATATGATTTCATGCTTGAATAAATGTTGATTTGTTCTAAGCTATGGAATTGATAGATGTTCTAATAGATTGAATGGAAAAGTGTTTGCCAGAGGGAGCTTAATGAATTATTTAATCATATTTGATATGCTAGCTCTCATGTTATGTGTGAATATTCCTTTTAAGAGGAAATGGGATGATTTAGATCAATCTACACTTCAGCTTTATGTAGACATGGATAATGGGTTAATGAGTTGTTAGAACTCGTACATCTAGATGTATGTTAGCCCAGATCTAGTAAGGCTAAAGAAAAATATTTCTATTTTATTAATTCAAAGATGATGTCTCTAGGTATGGATACATGTACTTTATGAAGTACAAATCTAAGACCTTTGAGAAATTATCTGAGATTAAGAATGAAGTAGAGATACTAATGGAAAGAGTATTAAAACTCTTTGATGAGATCAAGGAGGGGAATACTTAAGTACATAATTCACATATAATTGAAGGATAATAGAATCTAATGGACACATCTTTACACATTTTAGCTTAATTGAGTAGCTAAAATGAGAAGACATAATATGAACAATGACAAGCTTTGCAAAATTCCTCTTTGTCTAATTTTGGCTAAGTACACATTATAACAACTTGATCTTAAGAGGTACCTTCTAAGTCTGTTCTGATTATTTCATATGGGATATGGAAAAAGGGTTAAAACTTGACCTTAAGCAAGTTAAGGTTTCAGAATGTCCGACTTGGTGAAGAAGTATAACTCTAACAAGTTGGAATATAAGACTATGAAGTGTTGGCTTGTGGGATATTCAAAGGAAACTTTTGGATATTAAATATACGACCCGTATGAACAAGGGTATGTGTTGCTAAGATCACTATATTTCTAAAGGAAAAGTTCCTTCTTAAGAAAGATAGTGGGAGCAAGGTATATATAGAAGATGTTCCAGTCCCACAATCCAATAACACTTCTATTAAGGTGCTAGTTAATAATTACACAAGGACAATTCATAAGTCTTTACTTGTGTCCATTCAACCTAAGAGATATGTGTGACATATCTCTGATAGATGAAATGAGGCATAAGATAATAAAGATATTGATCCTAGGATCTATAAAGAACCAATATGAGATTTTGAATCATAAATAGGAAGATAATAATAAAATATGATATAAAATTTATCTATTCTAATCAAGTTTAGAACATGATAGATCCACCTAAGGGTATAGTATACATAAGGAATAAATGGATCACTAAAGAATAGATTGGAGTGGATTAGAAGGTAGAGACCTTCAAATGTGAGAATAGTTGAAATGGATATCATCGAAGACAAATGGTTGACTATGATGAGATCTTTTACCTATTCTATGGATTAATCCATTCGGATTTTGATTGTTACACACTATGATTATAAGATAAGCTAATTGGATGTTAAGATCGTGTTCCTCTAAAGTATTTTAAGGAACAGGTGTATGTGATACAACTATTGGGAATCAAGTCCCAATAACATCCAAGAAGAGTGTGTATTAAATTCATTTATGGACTAAAGTAAAACTTCCCATGGATCGTATATAAGGTTTAATGAGATTAAATCTTATAATTTCGCTAAGAACGAAGAGGAGCCTTGTGTATTCAAGAAGATAAGTGGGAGTGCTATTACTTTCTTGACATTTTATGTTGATGACATACTACTCATTAAGAATGAAGTATGTATGCTATCATAAGTGAACCTAGCTATCAAATTGATCCTCCAAACATAATTTGGGTTTTGAGATCTATGGACATAGATCTAAAATCAATGCCCAGTTAATGTACGTAGTCACCATAGTCAAAGGGTTTGACATGATAAACTCCAAGATAGGTTTCTTACCTATGTGGTGTGGAGTTGATCTCTTTAAAGTGTTGTCTTTGTAGACTTCTTGAGAGATAAAGAGATCACATGAGTAGAGCCCTTATGCTTTTGTCATAGGGTCTATCACATCTATGATACTACGTACATGATGTGATAAATGCTCTAAGTGTTATGAGCATTCATCAAGAAGATCCAGGTGAGAGTCATTGGATAGTTTAGAGATATATCATTTAATACTTGAGAAGCACTAAGATTGTATCTCTATACACTGGAGGATAAGACTTGAAGTCTTGTTGTTTTACAAATACAAACTTCCAATCAAATAAGTTTGATATTAAATTAGAATAATGGTGGTGTAGTGAGCTGAAAGAGTTCTATGTGATAGAACACTGTAAATTTTACAACATATGTAAACAAGCTTACATAGTGGTTGCACACTACTTAAGACGTAGTTTAGATGAAGATTCTCATCTAAGGTATGAGATTGTTCCAATTTTCTTTGAAAGTGTACCATTGTTTTTTAGAAAACAATGGGGTAGTGCCGATGTCTCATTAGAAGTTTAGAACTTCTATGGCCATACCATATAATCAGAGAGATTGCAGTTTATAGAGATATAATTAAAGATAAAGTATCTATCGTTAATAACACTGCAGATCCACTAACTGAAGCAGTTACTCAAAGAGTGTTTGAGCATCACCTTGAGCTAATATAGATCAGTCAGATGGGTGATTGGCTTTAGTCCAAGTGGGAGATTGATAGAAATGTATGCCCTACAAGCCAATCATATATAATATAATTCGACATTTCTAGAAATATCTCATTCAATTAATTAGGCAAATGTTCATTTTAAGTTCTTATTAGATGCAAATATCATAATGAAGTCCTTGATAAAATACAATGATGATTAAATCATGATGAGATCATTATAATGAGATTGATTATCTAGAGGTAATTGATCTAAATGTTCCTAGTCATAGGATACTTGAGACGGAACATCAAGGATCCGGATAGACTAATGTATGTGATATTTTCTCATTTGATGAGAATGACCGATCTCATTGGTCATTAGTGTGGAGACACTGAGATACACATACAGGTGCTCATTAGTTGAATGAGTTCACTAAATTGACCGAATTAGAAACCATGAATGGTATCTTACCGAACTGTCTATCAGAATTTTCTATCATCACATTTGCATAGTTGGACATTTGACCTGAGTCGCCAAAGATGTCTTGTTGGGTGGAACTTGTGCTTTGACCATGTCTTATGGATCACCGTATAGATGGTCCAGTATAGCGATGGATAGGGCACAAGGAAAACCCGATAGAGACAATTGAGCAGACAACAAGGGATCGTCCACTCTCAGTAAGTGAGAGTGAATGTCCTATGGGATAGTACTCTGAATCCCTGGACAGGGTACATAGGATAATTGGAAAAAGAGTTTTCCAATTGATCCAATTCCGAGTACAGGATCCTATAGATAGTCAGTACACTAAGGAGTTGACAGTCGATGCCGTACTCCTTTCCGACTGGGACATTGGATGGATGAGGGTTTATATCCATGTGGTAACTGATGATAGAAAGGCTTAATGGAGATAAGATTATCCCTATAGCCATTTGGGATCATGGGATGTGGCTTGTACCCTTCATGACCGATAGGCCAATTAATCTGTTATCGAAAAATGAATTTAATTAAATTAAATAGAATTGTTCTATTTTATTTAGGCCTAAACCAAATAGGCTATTGGGCCTAGTGGGTCACACACAAAAGGATTTATCCACAAGTACAGGGGCAAGGGCGTAATTTATATAGATTTTGGGTTTTTATGAAAAAATCTATAATTCTCCATAAATACTAATGGTTTCAACCAAACCCTATCAAGTTAAGGGTGAAAACCACATCCCTAGCCTCCTCCCTACCCCCTCCTCTCTCTGGAAGGTGTCCATGGTCGATGGAGCTCCGTTTGGGAAGAGTTCTCGAGGCCAACGCGAAGGGAGAACCTGCTGTGGATGAAGTTCATGTGGATACTGTTGGAGACCGGACACTTGAATGGTTTGAATAGCTTAATAAGTTCATCTCCTTCCTCTCCATGGGATTATATGAATCCCTATCAGGTATATTCGAACCCTATTTGATCGGTTTTCGATTTTCGTCGTTCGGTTCTGATTGAGACAGATTTTAAGGAAACCCATAGGAATCGTCGCTTCCGCTGCATCAATCTTTTATGGACAATTCCCTACACAAGTCACATCCCATGATCCCAAATGGTTATGGGGATAATCTCATCTCCATTGAGCATTTTCATCATCAGTTACCTCATGGATATAAACCCCCATCTATCTAATGTCCTGGTCGGAAAAAAGTACGGCATCGACTGTCAACTCCTTAGTGTACTGACTCTATAGGATTTTGTACTTGAAAATGAATCAATTAGAAAACTCTTTTTCCAATTATGCTATATACCCTGGTTAAGGATTTATAGTACTATCCTATAGGACATTCATTCTCACTTACCAAGAGTGGACGATCCCTTGTTGTCCACTCAATTACTTCCATCGGGTTTTCCTTGTACTCGATCCATCGCTATATTAGACCATCTAAATGGTGATCCATAAGTCAATGGTCAAAGCACAAGTTCCACCCAACAAGGTATCTTTGGTGACTCAGGTCATATGTCCAACCATGCAACCGTGATGATAGAAAACCTTGATTGACAGTTCAGTAAGATACCATTCAAGGTTTCTAATTTGGTCAGTTTAGTGAACTCATTCAACTAATAAGCACCTATATGTGTATCTTAGTGTCTCCACACTAATGACCAATGAGATCAGTCATCATCATCACATGAGAAGATATCACATACACTAGTCTATCTGGATCCTTGATGTCCGGTCTCAAGTATCTTATGACTAGGAATATTTAGATCAATTACCTCTAGATAATCAATCTCATTATTATGATCTCATCATGATTTAATCATCAATATATTTGATCAAGGACTTCATTATGATATTTGGATCTAATAAGAGCTTATAATGAAGATTTGCCTAATTAATTGAATGAGATATATCTAGAAATGTCAAATTATATCATATATGATTGACTTGTAGGGTATACATTTCTATCAGAGAGCGTGTTAAAATGAAGATAAAAAGATACATTTTCTCTCCTTAACATGAGATAAAAACATTGAGTCTTACTAGGAATATTTACGGTGCGACTTCTTTTGAATGGCACATTTGCCCTCCTTACCTCCGTATGTTACAAGGTGAATGGCATCTTCTAAAAGTGTTTTAGATGCCAGCTATATATAGGTTGTGTTATATTTATTTTGTTATTATGAAAACTTTAGTGCTATCAAAGTCTTACGGTAATTAATTAAGCGTATATATCTAAATATTGTTAGTTTCTGTGTGACTAAAAAAATGCCAAAGGATCATGACTAGAGAAGAGAAGATTTCATTTCCCAAATCTCAATTGCCACACTGTGCCTGTGCAACTCAATCATCCGACGCGTGTCATGAAATATATTAAAAGATTCATGGTGGATAAACAATAGTGTATCAAACGGTCGGAACATGCAGGTTAGATGCCATTTGTCCTACATCAAAGTGGCTTGCTTCAATATTCTTATAAGAACACGCAGATCAGATGCCATGAAAAGGCATGTTCATACATTATAGATTTTGGATCCTGGTAGAATGCAAGTTCACATGCACCAATGCTCAAATACGTCTGTAATAATAGATTTAGCTCTTGATCAAACCAATCCTCTTAAGCAATTTTTTTCTTTATCACATGCTCAAACACAAACTCAACAGCTCATACATATACAGATAGATGAAATTCAGACCTACTCAAAATTTCACATCCAAATAGGCTCAATGACTCATACATATATAGATAGATCAAATTCAGTCCTATTCAAAATTAAGTCTTGTTCAAAATTCAAACCTATTCGAAATCCCACATCCAATGCACAAGCAATCATTCTCAAATTTCAATTAAAAATAATATAGAATTCTCAAATAAGTACATAACAAACAAAGTTAGATCAAAGTGACTATTACGTAACAAACATAGTTTTGAACATAATAAAAAATAAATATTCATCCGAATTAAGTCTTGAAAGCATAACTTTAAGTCCATCTTCCTAAACACACACTCATAACTTCCTCGAAGTTATCACTACCATCATCGTCACCTGATAATGTTAAAGTTTTGAATAAATTTGCAATCACTTTCACTTTCACTTTTTCCAAAATATATCTTTTTGTTATATTGATGGAAATCAGATTCTAAACAGACTGTTATTGGTTCTATTTCTTCATGTTTTTTTCATCTTGAATATATCTTTATAGTTAAAGATATAACATGGAATTATTAAAGTCGTTGCACCTAAGTATACTTTAGATGAACTTTTTATTGAATTTTCTTGTATTCTATTTCCTATTGATTGTAAAATTTTACAACTTTGTATTCCATAGTTTATTATTATGTTTTGTTGATTAAATATATTTTGAATTTTTTTTAACATAACTTGTAACTTCTTTATTATGTATTGTACGAGTAAAGTTATCTTCTTAGTCAGGTACGCATAGATTTTCATTAGCTAGCCTAACTATTTCTTTTTAATTTGGTTCTGTCATCATTAGTTTGAATAACTATTTCTTTTCCATTTGCTTTTGTTATCATTAGTTTGGTATTTTCTTTTATTGCTAGATATTCCCCTGGCTCAACACATTTGAGTAACTCTTGGGTACTTTACATTAGCACAAAAGGTAATACACACCAAGCTAATAACTTATGGAGAAAGAAAAAAAAATATTGGAAGTGGATTTCTAACACAAACAGAAAGAAAGACAATACACAAAATATAAAAATTTTAAAACAATACCTCGAATCGTAGTCAACGAGTCTCTGATACCAAATCTTGATGAAGTATTATTCTTCCTATTTCTTCTCTGTTTATCATAGTTATGTTCCTAATTCCTCTTTATTTATCATAGTTACATTTCTATTTCTCTTCCATTCTTTAAAAGTATTAGCTTGGTGTATAGTACCTTTTATGGTAGTGTAAAGTATCCAAGACATTGCTCAAAAGGGGTTGAGTTATAGGAATATCTAGAAAATAAAGGGAATATTCAAGTTAATGAAGATAGAAGCAAAATGAAAAGAAATAGTTAGTATAGCTAATGATAATTTGTACGTAGTTAGTTTAGAAAATAACTTTAACCATACAATACTTAATAAAGAAACTAAAAGTGATGTCAAACAAAACTTTAAAAATATATTTAATCAACAAAATATGATAATAGATTATGGAACACAAAGTTATAGAATCCTCTACAATCAATCGAGCATATAGTATAAAAGCTTTCAATAATAAGTTCCCTGAAAATAAATTAAGCAACAATGACTTCAAACACAACCACAGACTTTATTTTTAACTATAAAGATATTTTAAGGTTAAAAAATATAAAGAAATTGAATCAATAAAAGTTTAGCTAGAATTAGACTTTCAACGATACTTAGAACACAAAGAAATTTTAAAAATCAAAATAGACCATTATTCAATGATTTCAAAACCAAATAATTTAAAATAAATTCAAGAATATTATGATATGAATTATGATATATTAAAACAATATAATTTTAAACAAGATTTTGAAGTAGACGAAGAAACAATATCTGAAAATTCTATAGATGAAACATTAGATAATATTGGAACACTCCAAATAAATATGGCTGATGAAATTACGCAAACTCCACAAATAGTTGAAGAAGGAGAATCATCTATAAAATAGCATACATCTGCCTCAAGTCTTAATCAACAAATATCATGTAAACAAACATATGTAAAAGTCCAGCTACGTGGAGTCAACATGGTAATTATAGTTAGAATGAAGGTAATTATCCGTCACAGAAGGTACCAGCCTTCAATCCAAAAATAGAAAATCATGAATCCTTAATTAAAAATCTTTATGATACTATATTTAATATACATCTTATATATTCCTGTACATGAAAGAGCAAAATATAATTGAAGAAATTTATGATATTAGAATAGGAGATGATTTGTCTGACCTAAACAATTAGGATTATAAATTATTTACTAAAGAAGAAGATGAGATATTATATGAATAAGATAACGATGATATGACAACAGTCATCGTGATATTGATGAGTTAATAGATGAATTTGATCAATTTCAATAAAATAATATAAAATATATTTATATGATGACAAGTATTGAAATGGTCAAAGAATAAGGTTCCACCTCGGAAATGTATACGTTAGAAGAAAATGATGAAAACTCCAATAAGCAAACAATCATTTTTAATAAATATATTTATATTAAAATACATAATGTACATTGAAAAATATAAAATAACAAAGTCTATAAGTTAAGATGGAATTTATGAAGTAAAGATAAAATATTGGTAGAAAGATTTGAACAAATAATAGACTTTGTAGAAACTAATAAAACTATGACAATTCAATAAATTATAAATAAATAAATAAATAATAAATTAAAAATTAAAATAATTTATAAAAAAGATAAAATTAAATATTTACATTTAAGTTGTATAGATATATTTATAAAAGTAAATTTTAGAAAAGGAATTGATTCACCTACAACTATTATAATAGTAAATAAAAGATTCAATCAATAATAGGAATGTTACAAAGTAATTTAATTTATCAATATTTAAAGTGTAGAATCTTCCCACAATATTCAATAAGTTTAAGTGGTAGAAATATAGATGAAAGATTATATATATACCATGAACTTAGAAATGTAGAAATGATAGATGCAAGTAAAATCATTAACAATAACTATAAAAATATTAGATTGTTTATCAAAATATAATGATATGTCTACAAGACCAGTGCATCATATAATATAATAATGTTTGAAGATCAAAAATTATTGAACCTAAAATAGATAGAATTAGTTTACCAAAAGACTAGTATATAGCATTAGAAGATCCTAAACAAAAAATAAATAAATCTCAAATTAGTAGAGAATTAATTATAGAAAATAAAATGATTAAATTAATAAAACTAAAATTTTTTTCTAGCTGATTAACAATAAAAGACAGATGGTGAAAAATTAGAATAACCTAGATTCTCTTCCAATATAGATAAATACTTAAAAAATGACCAAAATGAAATCATGACCATAACCAAAAGACATATCCTAATCTAACCATGATCAAGATCCAAACAAAAATTAATACGATAAAATCAATATCGGTAAATGCAAAAATTGATATAAGGGCATCAATATCACATGCTGATAGTATTTTATTCGAAGATAATATAAAAAATCTAATCAAATAGAACAATACATAACATTTGATGGAAACATAGTCACATTTGAAAATATTACAAAAATAAATGAATTAAAAATTGATGATGTTAATAAATAGATGCATAACATATAATTCAAAACTCTTTATACTTCCCAAATGCAAAAACTTTAATTATTGGAAACAATATTTTAAATCAATAAAATCTTATAACTACAAATCCTTATACAATTACATTTACAATGAAACAAAAACAAATAACAATAGGAAATATTTTAACTGAGTCACCTAATATGATTCTCATGTAATTACCATTTAACAAAAAAATAATAGAGACATTATACAAAGATTATAAAATTTATGTTATAAAATATAATAAATACCTAGATTGGGCAGAGAAATTGGTTTTGTACTTTTATCAAATGAAGATGTTATTCTTCAACCAACATAAAGAAAAATAATATCTACAGGTCTAGGTTGTATGATTGCAGAAATAAAAATATTATAAAATAATCAAAGGAAAAAATGTTTGGTTAAAAATGTTTATTTAAAAATCATAGAAGAAAGAATAAAGTCTTACCATAAAAAATAATTATAATAATTAAAAACTTTTAAAATTATTCTAATATTCTAATAAAAAAATAAACTAGTAGACGTTATAATAAATAAAATACATAACTTCATATAATAAAATAAATTGCAAGAAAAATTAATAGAATATGTATTAAAATTAAAATTTAAAATGGGTAAAATTACAATATTTTTTATAATAGATTAAGAAGCTATAAAAAGTATTGTCGAGAAAAAATACTAGTCAATAACAAAAAAAATAGATTTTACATAAGCCACCAACGTTCAGTGGGTTACCTGGAAATGTAAATTCAAATAAAATCTCAAAAAATATATCCATATACATACTAGACAAGAATGAAATTGAAGAATTTGTCATTACGGATATATCTACATAATTAAGGAAGGACATGGAAATATGATATTAGGCATCAACTTCATGAACAAATATTCACTCATTATTATAGACAAAATGACAAATATTTTCACAAATGAAGAACGACAAATAATAGTTCCTAGATACTTCATAGTACGAAAAATATTTAGGTTACCACTAAATACATCCAAAGAAGAATTTCAAAGTTTATGAATAAATAGTCTCAAATAATTATTCTCTAAAGATTCCTTAAAATTATTCAATTAAAGTCCATGATATTGTAAATTGAATTATTACCTGTAACCTGAATTATTATGAACAAAACCAATAATATATTCTAAAGAAGATGTGGTAGAATTTCAAAAACAAATCAAATAGTTAAACAAGTCCACATGTTTCACCAATTTTTTTAGTAAGAAATTATTTAGAACAAGAAAAAAGAAAAGCTAAAATGGTAATAAGCTATAAAAGAATAAGCAAACATTAAATTTGATTGTTTTTATATACCTAGTTGTATTTTTTAAAAAAATTATAGAATAAAGAATAATTTAGTAAATTTGATGCAAAATTTGGTTTTTGGCAAAAAAAGTTAAAATATCAAAAATCGAAAGAATTATGTGCCTTCTCTACTCCTTATGAACATCTTAAATGAAATGTTATGCCTTTTGGAAAAAAAATGTTTCCCAGGTATTCTTAAACTAGTTGAATTCAATATTCAAAAATATGATAATTTTATCATTGTTTATATATAGATGACATTTTAATCTTCTATGATGATTATAATTAACACATTCTTCACCTAAATATAGTAAGAGAAATCCTCATAAAACATGGAATCATATTATCACCCAAAAATAGAGTTATGTAAACAAAAAATAGAATATTTAGGAATAATTATTGATCAAGGATAAATAGAACTAAAAAAATCATATTATATGCAAAATTAAAGAATTTTATGATACTTTCGATAACCTAAAACAATTGCAAAGTTTTATAGATATACTTAACTATGAGAGAAAATATATCTCCCCATTAAGTGAATTAATAAAAATTTTAAAAAACAAAACAAATTTGAAATTAAAAAATGCAAAAAGGAATGATAAAGTAGTTACAAGATGGAAACAAATAATGTTAAATTATTTCTATACGAGGAAGAAGAAAAAGAAATTAGCTATATAAAATCAATAGTTACAAAGATTCCAAAAATAATTATACCAATAGAATTTGATAAATTAATAGTATCAACAGATACTGATTAATATTATTGGACAAGAATAATAACATAGAAAAAAAAGAAAGATATTGTAAGATATACCTCATGAAAATTTGCCAAAATTGAAACAAACTATACAACATATGAAAAAGAATTTTTAGCAATTTTCATATTAATATGAGTAATAAAGATTTGTATCATTGTATTTAGAATATAAAAGAAGATCAAAATAGTAGAAAGATAATATAATTTGTGCAGGTAGAATAATTTAGTTATATAATATATTTTTCTATATATCAAAAATATTGTTGTTGATTATTTATCTTGATTTTTGTAAATTAATGTAATATCTGATATTTAAAAAAAGTTGAAAAAAACTTTTCTCGCCACGTACACCACCCTTCTCCACGGCCTCCCTCCCTCTCACCTCACCACCGCCTCCTCCGTCTCCGATTCTTCTCCCCCCCTCGCGAACCTTCCTCCACCTCCCTTGGTCGCCGATTTCCCCTCCCCTCCAGCAACGTCGCCGTTGAGACACCCGCCTCCCTCTCTCCTTCCCGCGGCCGTCGCCACCACGCGGTCGCCGCCGCGTCCCCGCTGCCGTCGCCACGCCCCTGCCGTCATCCCCCTCTCTGTTTCTTCCCCTCCGGCGTGGTCGCTGCCGCCGTCGCCACGGACTGCCGGCGTCGTCGCCGTCGCCGCGGGCCACGGCCGCCGTCGTCGTGCTCCAGCGTTTCCCCCCCCTCCTTTCTCCTGCGCTCCCTCTCTCTCTACTTTTTCTCCCCGCCCAGCGGGTCTGCCGCGGGCCAACCGTTGCCGCCGTCGCGGTCAGCATCGCTGTAACGTCTTGAAAAAAAAATATAATATAATAATTTCTTTTTATCTTTAATGCCTCGCCTCCCCCCCTTTCTATCGCCGGTTACGCCCCCTTCCCCCCTTTGTCGCCGTTACACCCGCGCCCCCTTCTCTCACCAGTTTCACCGCCTAATCTCTCTCTCTCTCTCTCTCTCTCTTCTAGCCGCTGGTCGCTGCCCTCCCTTTTTCTTCCTCGTCGTCGCCTCCCCTGTTCCGGGAGGAGTCGCCGCCTGAAGCACCTCCTCGAGCCACCCCTCCATCTCTTCTTCTCTCTGCCGCCCTCAGCCCAGCCTACCACGCCCGCATGGGCACCAGCCGTTGACGCCTTCACACCACCGCATCGCCATCATCTTTCCGCGCCAGCGCCAGCACCTGCGCAACCCGCCGCCGGCCACCCCTTTCCCAGGCGCCGCCCATGCAACCTTGTCTGCGGCCGCCGCCCTGCACAGTGCCGTGCGCCCCCATCGCCCAGCAGCCCGCGAGTACCCAACCCACCGTCAGCCACCATCTGGCGCGTGCGAGCGCGCAACCCACCACCATGCGCAACCACCACCTGCGCCTCCCGCTGCCCTGCATCGTCCCCTCCGCGCTGCCCCCCCCGGCGTGGACGCATCGCACACCCGCGGCCTCCGCCGCCGTCGCCTTGCCGGCCTGCACCGTCGCCAACCTCCCATCCGCACCACCCCGTCTGCAGCGCCGCCCGGCCACCTCTGCCTTCGCGGCCAGCCACAGCGTGCACCCGCGCGCCGCCGCCGCCTTCCGGCGTGGACCCGCTTGCCGCTTGTGCACCGCCGTGCCAGCCTTCCTCTCGCCGTCACCGCCATGGCCAGCCCCCTTCCCTGCCCGCCGCCATCGCCAGAGCCGTTGCCATCGAGCGCCGCCGCGAGCTCCGCCGGCTGCCTCCTTCGCCGTCGAGCGCCGCCGGCCGCCTCCGCCGTCGCGAGCGCCGTCGCCGGTGCCGCCCGTGAGCCGCCGGTCCAGCCGCGGTCCAACGCCTCCGAACCACCCCGGTTCAGCCGGTCGAACCGCCCGGTTCGGCGCCGGTTCAGGAAATTCTAATTTTCGGATTTATTAAATCCGGATATTAGATTAAGGCCAAGAAAAATAGCAGGAAAATCCATAAAATTCTAGAAAATTCGCAGAAGCTTCCAGGTAGGTTTCTCAAGCTCGTCTATGTATTTGATCCCATTTTGATTAGAAAATATGCATGATTTAAGTTATGGACCTTGATTTGACTAATTTAGACTTTTGACTCATGATTAGTGAATTTTCTCAAAAATCCTTGAATCCAGAACTTTGAAAATGATATTTTGAATATTATGGGACATGTTTGGCATGATTCTGGATGGGTAGAACTATTTTGCTAGAATGGGCCTAGAATTGAAATATAATTATGTGGAGTTTTGGAAAAATCAAAAGTCATCAGATTTCACTTTTTGGAACCTGTTTAGGTCAGATTATGGGTGTTGACATCAGAAGTTAGCTTATTTTGATTATGCCAAGCTTGATTTAAGTTAATTGTCTTGTATATGTGATTAAGTATGTCTAGTTCGGTTTGTCATTTCATGTATATAAATCAAGTAAATTTTGGTTAGTTTGGTTTTAGATTATGTAATATGTCATGCATGATATGATTATGTTCATATGGTTAGGTATGGTATATGTTTGATTCAGAATATGTCAATCAGGTCGATTAGTACAAGTCTTGTCTAGTTATGGCAAAATATGTTTAATTTGGTTATAGATCATGGGCTATGCTATGCATAGTTAGTCATGTCAATTTGATCATGATTAGTATGAGTTGTCATTGAGAACCAGTTCAATTATGTCGGGTTATCATATGTCTTGTCAAGTTTGTTATGAATGTTATGTCTTGTATGAAAGGCTATGAAATTAGATGTTTATGTCATGTATGCATGGTATGGTCTGGTATGTCATGATGTGAAATTATGTTATGAACTCTTGATATGTCGTGCTATGAAGGCTTCACCAGCCTATGTTAGACAATCGCCCGTGGGCAGCGGGTAACTTAGATGAATCCGGCCCTCCCACAGATCCCGGATTACCGCGGTTTTTCCCTTAGTGTCACCACTGCCTAGGTGCACTTTGGGCTAGCTTAGTATATGTTACTTCTATATATATATTAGAGCTGGTGAATGCATTTTGTACATGTGAAGCAAGACGGCCAATTCCTTGCTCTTTGGCTATGTGTTCTGGAAAGGATATGAAATGTGTTACTTGTGTGTCATGTATGGATGTTAAACCATGTCATGTTAGAAAAATCAGATTTGTCTGTTTTTAATTTGGTCCTGTTAAGTTAAGTCTTGAGGTCATTTAGATGATATTTGACTAGCTTGTATGGTCTTGTGTGCATTGGTCTAGAATTAATTGGCTTTGGCATAATCTTTTCTTTGAAGATAATTATGTTCAGATATGGGTTGTAAGATTAATATAGAAGACATTCTATACTTTTGTATTACATCTCAATTTAGATATGTTACATACCATTGCTTGATTATATGTTATTTACCTGATTGATGGGTGAAGGGTGTAAATCCTACGGAGTCCCCGGACTCACCCCGTTGTGGGTTAAATTTTTCAGCAGGTTTTGAAGATTTAAGAGCTTGAAGATGAGGATCAGGTGGAACCAAAGGAATCAGAGTCATTTGCACATGGAGATTCTTGGTATTCTCTACTTAGGTAGATGGTCTTGGTTGCTTTTGAGCAAGAGTGTGTTAGACCTAGTAGTATGGTTCTATTCTCTTGTTTTGATGGATCTTATGAATATGCAAATATTTAAGTTTGGGTTATGGAATTCAAGTTTTGGGTTTCATCCCACTGTCGCGACGTTGTGTATTTCCGCTGCATATTTTGAGGTTATGTTATTTAAATTCCGTGTCGTGACAGGAGTGGTATCAGAGCATTAACCCGGCCGGAAGGTCTATAGTGACCTGCCCGGGTGGTTGATTTCAATTTGAATGAGCCAGATTTAATACTTGGATTATCTATTTGAATCAATTGGATTTGATTTTAGACTTTGAAGGTTACATTATTGGATACCTAGATTGGATAATGGATTGAATCTATTTATGAGGATCAATTTTCAGAATTTGGTGAATCTTGAAGCTTCAATTTATGACGATAGGAGGGGATTATCAATTTGGGTCAATTTGATTTTGATATTAGATGATGATTTAATATGTAGAGATTCAAATTGGATGATCAATCAATATATGATAATCAACTTTTAGATTTGGTTGATCTTGAGGTTCAGATTGATAGAAATCAATTTATCAATTAAGGCAAGATTTTATTGTCATTGGTATAGAGAATTTTAGTGTTTAATAGTTGATGGATATCATATGGTTTACTATCTTTATGAGATGAAGTTCAAATTTTGTGTAACCGGTGAATTGTATTGATTAAATGAATATGATTGAGCTCATGATGATATGATTTTTATTTAAGTGTAGATAGAGAGCTAGATAGATTGGTAGATTTTTCGTATTGTGAAATAAAGTTGATTTTATAATGATTTTTTTTGGATGATCTTCATGAGAATAATTGAATTATTGGTGTAAGTTAATTGGAATATATTTATGATAAGAGGATATATCATGTACTCTTGGAAGGAATGAGATCAATCAATCATAGAATTGAAGATAAGATTTGTAGAAGATCATGTATATTAGATTGTTTAAGTGGAGCTTTGATTAGATATCTATATGATACCACAATCTAGTTTATATTGTAACCATAGTATCTAGAATCATAGTTATTATTTGCCGATCTATAATCTGAGTAATACTCTCCCAAACAATATCCTTGTCTAAGGACTTGAAATCTTTGATTCATGAATTTCTAAATCATAGGAAGTATATAGGCTTTAGGTGATTCAGCTTGATAATTATGAGTTAAATTTGTATTGTGGACAATTTTGTTAGATATAGATTTGTTAAGACTTTGATTCGTATTAAGAGTATTATTTAAGTTGTTTGGAGTAATTTGGAAATTGTGATTTAACCTCTATTGAGAAAGTAATTAGAGATCGTGATATACTTGTTGAGGTTTAAGGGAATTGGATGTCTTTGGCATTAGATTGTGGCTCTTTAAGCATGGGAATAATTTGATTGTTAATTAAGATGATCAGAATCTAGATTTTAAATTATAGGAAAGTGAATGTTGGTGATAATTTGATGATAATGGTGTTTAGGTCTATCATTTAGAAAAAGAAAATGAAGGATGAATTATGATTGATACTCTTGTTTTATAAGGATAATGGAATTTTATTTGCTTTAGATAATAGTTAGATATGTATGATACATGACATGATATCATCTGATAGATTGAAAGATAAGAGAGATTGTTAAATCATTATAGAGATTTCATTGGATAACGTATGTAGAATAATTTGAATTATTCAATTGATGATATGTGAGGGTAATCTGATTTCTGTGTAATTAGTGGAATGATGCATATATGTGGTATGAGGTTAAGATGACATATATTACCTGGAGTATGATGTTGAGTCTATCTTAGGAAAGAACATTTTTGAAATATTATTTGATTAAGAGGTTCGAATGGAAGAGTTGGATATCGAAATGAGATTATAAATATAAACTTGAAGAAGAATTAAAATGTTTAGCATGATTGTATTAGTAGTATTCTTGTGTTATTAAAGATAAGATATTGTAGTATAAGTTTTGAGGATTAGTACTTGTTTTGATAGGGTTATGATCACTTGTTGTAAGTTATCAAAAATCTAGTTGATGATATCGCATGACATCCAAGATTATAACCTTGTTCTTTACGAATCATGAACTTGAGAATTATTCTATCTACCATCATCTTTACATAACATCTCCAATCAAGGAGTACTTGTTACCACTCATCCCTGATTTGTCAATATTAAGTGGAATTATATTTGGAGTGAATATAGATTATGTCAGATGATTGTGAATATTTAGTTCCGACTTTGGTTTAGTTGAGATGATCTTCAAGTCAATTATAGATAGAAGAATAAGTTGGTGATATCTTACTAGTTGTTTAAAAGTGATTTGAATTTGGTAAATTTATTAAACATCCGAAGTGTTTAGAGATTGAGTTCCAATTGGTGGAGATTAAATGAATATATGAGAATCACAATAGAATAGTTATGGTTCCTTGAGATTTGGAATGAATTGATAGTTGAGGAAGTGCGGTGCATGACAAACGGATCCCAAATGTATTGGAAAGAAAAGATTAGAGATCTTTGTGAAAACTTGATAATTATTTAGAAGATACTAGGGGATTATCATTGGAAAAAAATGGATAAGAGGACTAGGTTGGTAATCTTGTCTCATATGGATATTATAATCTTCATTGTTTTAGATAATTTTCAATAATAATTATGGCATGTTTGAAATATGATAACAAGGATGAGATTTAAGTGTTATAATTGATAAGAAGATTGAAGAATATTGATGTATAAGGAGATTGGAATTGTAAATGATGATCGGTGATAATATTTGAAGATCAAACTTTTGGATAAAATTAGAGATTGGAGAGTTAATTATTATGAAGGAATGGTATAGACATATGATAAATTAGAGAGAGCTGAATGTGATAATTTTTGTGAAATTGAGATACAATATTTAGATTATCATGAACGACAAGATATAGAAGGAAGAGTGTATAATTAGAAATTTTGATATGGATAACATTAGTGGATGATGAGAATTTTGGCACATATATGGTGTATCATGATTTTAGAATCTATTATTGAGTTCATGAGAATCGAATCATCTTGACTTCCCCCTTCGACTAGATAGTAAGATTTTGAAATTTCGAGGACGAAATTTATTTTAAGGGGTGAAGAATGTAACGTCTTGAAAAAAAAATATAATATAATAATTTCTTTTTATCTTTAATGCCTCGCCTCCCCCCCTTTCTATCGCCGGTTACGCCCCCTTCCCCCCTTTGTCGCCGTTACACCCGTGCCCCCTTCTCTCACCAGTTTCACCGCCTAATCTCTCTCTCTCTCTCTCTCTCTCTCTCTCTCTCTCTCTCTCTCTTCTAGCCACTGGTCGCTGCCCTCCCTTTTTCTTCCTCGTCGTCGCCTCCCCTGTTCCGGGAGGAGTCGCCGCCTGAAGCACCTCCTCGAGCCACCCCTCCATCTCTTCTTCTCTCTGCCGCCCTCAGCCCAGCCTACCACGCCCGCATGGGCACCAGCCGTTGACGCCTTCACACCACCGCATCGCCATCATCTTTCCGCGCCAGCGCCAGCACCTGCGCAACCCGCCGCCGGCCACCCCTTTCCCAGGCGCCGCCCATGCAACCTTGTCTGCGGCCGCCGCCCCCGCACGGTGCCGTGCGCCCCCATCGCCCGAGAGCCCGCGAGTCCCCACCCCCCCGTCAGCCACCATCTGGCGCGTGCGAGCGCGCCACCCACCACCATGCGCAACCACCACCTGCGCCTCCCGCTGCCCTGCATCGTCCCCTCCGCGCTGCCCCCCCCGGCGTGGACGCATCGCACACCCGCGGCCTCCGCCGCCGTCGCCTTGCCGGCCTGCACCGTCGCCAACCTCCCATCCGCACCACCCCGTCTGCAGCGCCGCCCGGCCACCTCTGCCTTCGCGGCCAGCCACAGCGTGCACCCGCGCGCCGCCGCCGCCTTCCGGCGTGGACCCGCACGCCGCTTGTGCACCGCCGTGCCAGCCTTCCTCTCTCCGTCACCGCCATGGCCAGCCCCCTTCCCTGCCCGCCGCCATCGCCAGAGCCGTTGCCATCGAGCGCCGCCGCGAGCTCCGCCGGCTGCCTCCTTCGCCGTCGGCGCCGCCGGCCGCCTCCGCCGTCGCGAGCGCCATCGCCGGTGCCGCCCGTGAGCCGCCGGTCCAGCCGCGGTCCAATGCCTCCGAACCGCCCCGGTTCAGCCGGTCGAACCGCCCGGTTCGGCGCCGGTTCAGGAAATTCTAATTTTCGGATTTATTAAATCCGGATATTAGATTAAGGCCAAGAAAAATAGTAGGAAAATCCATAAAATTCTAGAAAATTCGCAGAAGCTTCCAGGTAGGTTTCTCAAGCTCGTCTATGTATTTGATCCCATTTTGATTAGAAAATATGCATGATTTAAGTTATGGACCTTGATTTGACTAATTTAGACTTTTGACTCATGATTAGTGAATTTTCTCAAAAATCCTTGAATCCAGAACTTTGAAAATGATATTTTGAATATTATGGGACATGTTTGGCATGATTCTGGATGGGTAGAACTATTTTTCATGAGACTTGACCATATGTTAATTATGTATATGTTTATGTGCTAGAATGGGCCTAGAATTGAAATATAATTATGTGGAGTTTTGGAAAAATCAAAAGTCATCAGATTTCACTTTTTGGAACCTGTTTAGGTCAGATTATGGGTGTTGACATCAGAAGTTAGCTTGTTTTGATTATGCCAAGCTTGATTTAAGTTAATTGTCTTGTATATGTGATTAAGTATGTCTAGTTCGGTTTGTCATTTCATGTATATAAATCAAGTAAATTTTGGTTAGTTTGGTTTTAGATTATGTAATATGTCATGCATGATATGATTATGTTCATATGGTTAGGTATGGTATATGTTTGATTCAGAATATGTCAATCAGGTCGATTAGTACAAGTCTTGTCTAGTTATGGCAAAATATGTTTAATTTGGTTATAGATCATGGGCTATGCTATGCATAGTTAGTCATGTCAATTTGATCATGATTAGTATGAGTTGTCATTGAGAACCAGTTCAATTATGTCGGGTTATCATATGTCTTGTCAAGTTTGTTATGAATGTTATGTCTTGTATGAAAGGCTATGAAATTAGATGTTTATGTCATGTATGCATGGTATGGTCAGGTATGTCATGATGTGAAATTATGTTATGAACTCTTGATATGTCGTGCTATGAAGGCTTCACCAGCCTATGTTAGACAATCGCCCGTGGGCAGCGGGTAACTTAGATGAATCCGGCCCTCCCACAGATCCCGGATTACCGCGGTTTTTCCCTTAGTGTCACCACTGCCTAGGTGCACTTTGGGCTAGCTTAGTATATGTTACTTCTATATATATATTAGAGCTGGTGAATGCATTTTGTACATGTGAAGCAAGACGGCCAATTCCTTGCTCTTTGGCTATGTGTTCTGGAAAGGATATGAAATGTGTTACTTGTGTGTCATGTATGGATGTTAAACCATGTCATGTTAGAAAAATCAGATTTGTCTGTTTTAATTTGGTCATGTTAAGTTAAGTCTTGAGGTCATTTAGATGATATTTGTCTAGCTTGTATGGTCTTGTGTGCATTGGTCTAGAATTAATTGGCTATGGCATAATCTTTTCTTTGAAGATAATTATGTTCAGATATGGGTTGTAAGATTAATATAGAAGACATTCTATACTTTTGTATTACATCTCAATTTAGATATGTTACATACCATTGCTTGATTATATGTTATTTACCTGATTGATGGGTGAAGGGTGTAAATCCTACGGAGTCCCCGGACTCACCCCGTTGTGGGTTAAATTTTTCAGCAGGTTTTGAAGATTTAAGAGCTTGAAGATGAGGATCAGGTGGAACCAAAGGAATCAGAGTCATTTGCACATGGAGATTCTTGGTATTCTCTACTTAGGTAGATGGTCTTGGTTGCTTTTGAGCAAGAGTGTGTTAGACCTAGTAGTATGGTTCTATTCTCTTGTTTTGATGGATCTTATGAATATGCAAATATTTAAGTTTGGGTTATGGAATTCAAGTTTTGGGTTTCATCTCACTGTCGCGACATTGTGTATTTCCGCTGCATATTTTGAGGTTATGTTATTTAAATTCCGGGTCGTGACAATCGCACCCCGCCGCCCTCCTCTCTCCGGCTCCCCCTCCCGCCGTGGTCGCCGCTGCGTCGCAGCTGCCGCCGCCGCCGCCACCGCTCTCCCTCTTCTCTCTCTTTCTCTTCTCTTTGCCTCCCGCGCGAGCCCACGCGTGCGTGCGCCAGCGGCACACCGTCGCCGCCGTTCTCCCCCCTCTTCCTCTTCTTCCTTGCTCGACGCTGCGTCGCGACCGTCGCCGCACCCCGCTGCGTCGCCACCGCCGCCGCCGCGCTCCCCCGCCCCCCCTCCTTCCTCCCCCTGCTCCCCCTCTTTTTCTCTCTTCTCCCTCTCCTGCTCTCCCGCGATCTCTCTCTCCCCATTTTCTCCGATTTTAGCCGCGCACGCGGCTTTCGCGCGCGCGCCCGCGAGGGCGCCCGGCGGCCGCATGCGGCTACGCCGCGTGCGGCACACGCGCCCCCTGCCTCTCTCTCTTCTCCCCCCTCCCATGCGCTCTCTCTCCCGCCGGCCACTCTCTATCTCACACTCGCTCTCTCTCTCCTCCTGTCTCCCCCCTCCGCCCCCCGGTTGCGCTCTCTCCCTCCCTGCCTCTCTCTCCTCTCCCCCCTGTGCCCTCTCTCTCTCTTACCGTACTCTCTCTCTCTCTCTCTCACTCTTCTCTCGTATTCTCTCTCTCTCTCCCCCTTACGTATCCCCTTTTAAAATTTAATTAATTATTTCATTCTTTTTAATGTCAACAGCGCTATAGGATAATCCGGTTTGTCGTTGTCCTCATCGTCACATGTCTAAATCGGTTGGGACTTCCCGAACTTTGTAATTATCAACCTTATCGAGGTAGGCATCCCAACTTTTCATATCACCCTGATATTTTAATTAAAATGTTAAAATGTAAATATCTAGAAATTAGTGATTAAATGGTAGTTTAACTATTTGATTGTTTGGATGGATTCATTTAAATGTCATTCATGTTATTCATGCAAAGTTTTAGTTATTTTCATGGCATGCATTAGATAGTGGTAATTATGTTTGATCATGGGTTAGTAATTATCAAAAGTTAGTTAGATATGATCATGATTAAATGTATTTATTATATTAAATTATAGAAATGGAATTACAAATCTTTTATGATCATATTTATATCCGATCTATGTTACAAATGATCTTGAAAAGTTAAATTGAGATAACTTTGGAATTACTTGATAACGAAGGAATATGATTGATTAATATTAATAAGTATATGATCATGTAATATGTATCATTTTATGAATTGATATTGAATTGTGATTAATTGAGATTAACCTGTTTAATTATGTTGCATATTTCTGATTGGGTCAATTGCATGAATTGCAGTATAATTGAATTATTGTTCCTGATTGGGTCTTTTGCATGAATATATGCATGAATTGGATGGTCTGCATGACTTGGTACTGTGTAAATCTGGTTTGGTAAATTTGCATATTGAATTCAATAATTGTGTATATTGGCATATTGAATTGAAATGGAATTGTCTGAGTAATTGTATGGCTTGCTTGTGAAATGTTATTGATGTTGTGATGCATGTGATATAATGTTTGCTCCTCCAGCCTATGATAGAATCGCCCATGGGCAATGGTGGAAATAGATTGATCCGGTGCATCCTTTGCTCCCGGATACCGCGATTTATCCTAAGTACGCCCATGCCTAGATGTACTTTGGGATTTAGCTTACTATATGGTACTTCTTATATATATTTAGAGCTGGAGTGAGGATCGCCAAGTATAACATATGATCTACTCAGACATATGGAACTTAAATAGTACTGAGGCATGCATAGTAGGCTTATGTAAGTCCAGGTGGCATGGCATATAGAATAGATCAGTTAGTTAAATGATAGATAGTTTGGTTCATGTAGAGTCAAGTTCATTCGGTTAATTTATTTTGGAAAGTACACAAATAAATAACTGAATCTTGATAATTACTTTAGTGATTATGATATTGTTAACCCCGTAGTGAATATGTGTACGCCATACCTAGAGTCTAGTAGACTAGGCAAAAAAAGGGGGGATGATCAAAATAATCTTGCAAGAGACAGGAAGAATACATCATGTATTGAATTAATCAGGTCCGATCAGCTTGAATTAGCATGGTCCTATGAGGCAGAAAAATAAAAAATCTATGCACAATGTGAGAATTGAAAAAGCGACTACAAGCGAAGCAATTGTCATCAAAAAAAATGTTCGCTAAGCACACAACCAGACGGGGCAGTTGATGTTTATGGTTTATTCATTAAGCCAATCGACCATGATCCTCCGAAGAGGTGGCCAACGGCACATGTCATCTTCTGTTAAGCCGAACGCCAACGATCCTCCAATGAAGGGGTCGACGACTGCCTTTTCCAATGATTATTGTTATCTTTTTTTTTCTAGGTCAATCGGCCATGGTGCCCTGGAGGGGTGGTCGATGACAAATGTCATCTTCTTCTAAGTCGAACGCCGACGGTCCTCCAATGGAGGGGTCGACGACGACTGTATCCATTTACTGAGTCATGTCATGAACTCGCCAGGCCTGTCCATTTTAGTTCAGCAAACCCACCACACATGTTATATGGTCAAAGAAATTCAAGAGAGATCTCCGGCAGTCCCTCATCCTGTTAAGGTAGTATTAAAAAAAAAAACACATCCACACATGTACATGTAACACCACAGAATCTGTTCAAGAAGGTGCCTAAGCAGATCTAATACCATGTTAGTTCAGCAAACCCGCCACACATGTTATATGGTCAAAGCAATTCAAGAGAGATCTCCGGCAGTCCCTCATCCTGTTAAGGTAGTATTAAAAAAAAAACACATCCACACATGTACATGTAACACCACAGAATCTGTTCAAGAAGGTGCCTAAACAGATCTAATACCATACCCGGCCCCTCCTATCACCTGCTGTCTCAACAAAGACAAGAAGAAAAAAAAAAGAAAGGGGACAAGGGAGGGGCGGACAGAAGAACATACGGTGGTGGGCTAAGACACCCTAGAGGAAGGCACTCTCCCGGCTTCAGTAGTCCGTCACGGTCTGTGAAGAGTGATCAGTCCCCGGTTGTGGAACGCTGCCACCTCGCTCAACGTCCTGGATGAAGGGTGTCCGCGTGAGGAAGGCCGCCAAGTGGAACCTTACAGGGCGACGGAATCAGAATAGGGGAAAGAGCAACAAAAAAAGGGGAATAAAAAAAAGGAGTTGGAAAGAAACCTCACCAAGAACAGGTCCCTGCCTACGGGTGGAGAAGTCGATGACAGGAACCTACAGTAGCATCCTTCCCCGTCACGTCCGTAACACCAGCGCCAGGACCTCCAAACACCTTGGAGCTCGCTACGGTCACGCTCAGAAAGAGGCAGCGCTTCGGATGGACGCCGGCACGAGCTAACGGCAGGAAGAGATGCCGAAAGAAGGTTGATGCCGATCCTCGCGCAGCATTTTACAGGACTACGACATGATCGGGATGGCAGAAGAGACGGTGAGCCAAGAAAAAGGGGGAAGACGAAAAGAGCAAGGGAAGAAGGGGCAGACGGATGAGCACCTCGAAAGAAGACCTCCACGAAGTCAATGGAGAGGATGCATGGTAAGGCTAGTACCCCGACATTTCTGTTCGACCATAACCACCACGCGCGGTGGCCGTGTCCCCCTCTCCGGTGCCGTGACAGTCCGCCTACGAACTGATGGATGGCAGAAGAGCCAGAAGCCAAAGGTGTCAGCCAGCCGCAAAGGAGACTCCAGGGAGGAAGATCCCCGCCAATAAACACGCTGCGGAAGAAGCCTCCATCACAGTCGATGAAGATCGAACGCGTCGGGCTGGAGGCATCAAGAACCCTATCATGCGCAAACCAGTCAATGGCGGAGGGCTTAGGCATGCCGAACCCAATACGTCGGAGCTCCCACGAGTGCTAGACAACGTGGGAGCTAGATATTATTTTTATGTAATATTACCTCCCCGTTTTCCCCTTTTTACCCCGAGTTTTTTTTTAACTAACACTGTTTTTTTTTATTATAAAACTAACACGGTAAAAACTTTTATTGCAAAACTAACACGGTTTGCTCAAAGTCGAGTTTTCAAAACTCGACTTTCCCCTTTAACAGTGATCTCGGTCGTTAACACTGGTTATTAAAAATCGAATTTAAAAGTCGAGTTTAAAAAACTCGACTTTTGAAAGTCGGGTTTGTCAAACCCGACTTTCAACCCGGCCAAAGGAAAAAAAAAACGCGCGCAACAGTACGCATTTAATGCGTACAGTAACGTCAACTTTT
Organism: Cryptocoryne crispatula var. balansae; assembly: GCA_036172225.1. Lineage (NCBI taxonomy): Eukaryota > Viridiplantae > Streptophyta > Magnoliopsida > Alismatales > Araceae > Cryptocoryne > Cryptocoryne crispatula. The sequence continues at coordinate 8,923,333 of CM069933.1, forward strand.
TTTATCTTTCACCTAAAAAAATCGAATACTCGAATTAAAATTTTTCCGATCCACTCGGACCAATGAATTCGGAACATACAAAACTATAAGATTGAATTTTTAAATTTATAAAAAGTGCAAGTTTTATCATTGGACGGTCCAGGATGCTCCGATTTAATATTAAAAAAATCTAATATTAAGTATTTTGATATTCTAAATTTATTGGACAGAACGGATCATTCAAATTCAAACCCGATAAATTATAATTTAAGAATATAGATAAATACGATTTGATTTAAAAAAATAATAATGTGCGCTACGGCGCACAGCATTAAATGCAGGATTTTTTTTTAAATCAATTCAATTTTGCCTATACTCTTAAATTATAACTTATCGGGTTTGAATTTGAACGATCCGTTCCGTCCAATAAATTTAGAATATCGAAATACTTAATATTAGATTTTTTAATATTAAATCGGAGCATCCTGGACCGTCCAATGATAAAACTTGCACTTTTTATAAATTTAAAAATTCAATCTTATAGTTTTGAATGTTCCGAATTCATTGGTTCGAGTGGATCGGAAAAATTTTAATCCGAGTATTCGATTTTTTTAGGTGGAAGATAAAAAAAATTTGACGTTACTGTAAGCATTAAATGCGTACTGTTGCGCGCGCTTTTTTTTTCCTTTGGCCTGGTTGAAAGTCGGGTTTGACAAACCCGATTTTCAAAAGTCGAGTTTTTTAAACTCGACTTTTAAATTCGATTTTTAATAAACAGTGTTAACGACCGAGATCACTGTTAAAGGGGAAAGTCGAGTTTTGAAAACTCGACTTTGAGCAAACAGTGTTAGTTTTGCAATAAAAGTTTTTACCGTGTTAGTTTTAAAAAAAAAAAAAAAACAGTGTTAGTTAAAAAAAAAACACTTTTTACCCCCCTCCATCGGGAACCACCTTACTGTGCCAGGCATCGTCGATTTTCCCCCTTCCTCCCTCTCTCGATTCCCCTCGCGGCAGCTCCCTCCCGCGTGCCTGCGCGGAGCCCAGCCCCCCTCCTTCGCGCCAGCGCTGTCCAGCCCCCCCTGCTCACTCGGCCGCCAGTGCGGACCCGCGGCTGCGGCGTCGAAGTAGCTACCCCCGCCCCCTTCTCTCTCTCGGCCAGCCGCGAGGACCCGCCGCAACCCCGCCCCCTGCTCTCTTGGCCGCCCGCGTGAACCGCGGCAGCTGCGGCGTCGCAGCAGCCGCCCCCCCCTCCGCGCGCTGACAGCGCTGCGCGCCCGCAGCCCCGCAGCCCCCATCCTCCTCTTTCCCCCCTTTTTCTCCCTTGGGCGCTTGACTGCGCCGACCGGCGCTCAGCCGCCAGCGGCCATCCGGCCCCCCCCCCAGCCCCCGCGGCTGCCTCTTCTCCCTCTCTCCGGCGTGGCCTGCTGCCCAGCCGCACCTCTTTGCACCTGGACAGCAGCCCCCTCTTGCATGCACCATCTCCTCCATCCGGAAATTGCTAGTGTTGTGGTAATGGTCCATTTTATTTTTTTTCTCTCTTTTTCACTCCCTCACATCATTTTTATTATGTTCTATCCATGCCATACCTATATGCATTTGTATGCTTGCAGCTAGCACCGATTGAGGGAGAAATCCTTGCCTTGCCGATTCAAACTTCGTATTAGCTCCGGATCGTTTTATCGACGCCTTTCCGATAGGCACCTCGGACGCCTCTAATACCATTAAATTGAATACTTGATAAAATACCAATCACCTGTAGATGTTAACGTAAATGTAGCAATTGAATATTAGATGTGGTGATTATTCACATTTGCATATCTTATTTAATCCTGTTTCAGCATGCTACGTAGGTGATGATCTTTTAAATTAATTCGATCAGGTTATTTTCTAGTTATTTGTGTAGCATGCTGTATAAACCTTGTAGTGTATAGTTGATGAACTTGATTTATTCTAGTATGCTGATTTTAATTACGTCTATGTCATACGAATATCACTGCAGGTTAATTAGATTAATTAGAGGGAGTTATGTTATAAATCTGATTTTCTATGCAAGTTCATCAACAGATTGTGGTTAAATCTTAGACATCTACGTACATTGCATGTTAGCATAGCATGGGCATGTATAAGTTGAATGCCATTTATTATGCATTGTGGATTAAATGATGGTATCATAGTCATTTTGTGCTAAGAGTACGTGCTGTTATGCTTATAGATGGTCATATGTATTAGATGTGCATATACGCATAATGATGGTTATAATTGCATTGCAATTAGCATGGCAAGGCATAAATATATGTGTGCATGTGTGCATTAAAAATATTTAATGAGATCGAGCTATACTGGACTAGTAGTCGTGTCCGTGGGCAGCGGAGCTTAGAACCGTCTGGTGCATCCTTCGATCCCAGATCCCGCGGTTATCCTAAGTGCCACCCCCGTCTAGGTGCACTACGGGATTTAGCTTAGCTATACAATTACTCTATATATTGTAGATTTGGTCATAGCTCGTCGAGATCGCAAGACGATGCTTTCCATGCGAAAAATGAAAATGTTAATGTTTCATGTAGTGGATAGATGCATTGTAGAGTGGTATTAGTGTTAGCATTTATGTTGTGTTCATTAGTTCATTTAAGCATATATGTTTTGTATGATATGCATGGTAAGTCCATTAGTTGGTGTTGTTTTGCATAACCTCTTCATCTTATTAGATATATTGGTGAGAAGTCCTCTTTGGTCCTAGTGGTTGGTAGTTTATGGTTTTATGTCTTAAAAATTTGTGAAATGCCAAATTATATATATATTGTTTAGTTTTATATGATATGTATCAAGTGCAGGTTGGGTATTATATAGATATCATGTTAGGGCCTTTGGCTATCCAATTTGGTGGATGATGAGGTGTCTACTGAGTCACTATGACTCACCCCGTGGATTATTTTATCATTTTACAGGTTTAGATGAGGAGTATCCTGAAGTGGGATCCGAGGAGAACCCGGTAGGCGAACTGGATTATACAGACTTGGGGAACGAATGACTCGCCTTTCTCTTTAGATGTTTGATGCCTTCTTAATAGCGGCATTTTTGTATATGGCGAGATGACTGGATCTTGGTTGATTTCTGTACAGTTGGTGGTTAGCTCCTTTTATTTTTGTGGTGGAGCTTGGTTGTAGGGTTGATGCCCTCCCATTTTTGTGGTTTTGGATTGGTGACCTTGTGGTGTCACCTTCACAGGTTATGTTTGATTTTGATGGTGTATTTGGCCTTGTGATGGTCTTTGTTGTGGTGGTTTAAGTTAAACCGAGTACGTTGAATCGGTGGTTTATGTTTTCTGGTTGGAATATGTTGGTTCCGAATGACGGAACTTTGCTATATTGTGTAAGCAGGTGTTTTAGATGTGCTTTTGTTGCTGAACCTTACTTATTCATGGGTTTTATCCTGCTGTCACGTCTTGGAAAAAAAAATTCCGCTGCTTTTTTTCGGGTCGTGACAGGAGTTGGTATCAGAGCAAGGGTTTGGCAATTATAACAAAAACACATCTTGCTTGGATTGTTTGGATTTTTAAGTTGTAAGCTTGGATGAGAGAGTTTATTTTGTATTAGTTGGTTGATGATTTTGGACCAGTTGGACTTAAAGATTGTTGTTTTGCCTTCTCAAGAAATGGTTGGTCGAGGGACCAACCGTCGGAGAGGCATTGGTGATCTCCAGGATGTGCCCGTGGTTGAGGGCAACCTTCTGGATTCGAGTACTTCTGGACCAGCTCCAGGTGCCAGGCAGGCCCCTGACGGAGGTAATTGGGCAAGTGCATTTCAAGGCCTTCTTCATACTATGCATGCCCAGACTCAGGCACAACAAGGATTCAATGCTATGGTTGCTCAAGGGCTAGTGCAGAACACTCAGGCTCGGGTTGAACCTCACCTTGGTATGATGATTGATTTGTTCCGCAATATGGATCCACCTATTTTCAGGGGTGAGATGGAGCCGATGTTGGCTGAAAGCTGGGTTAGAGAGATCGAGAAGATCTTCAGGGTGATTGAGTGCCCACCTGGAGACAAAGTTAGATTGGCAGCACATATGTTACAGCTTTCTGCAGGAATGTGGTGGGAGTCTATCCTACGCACTGAGTTTGCAGGTGCTCGAGAGTCCGAGATCACTTGGGATGAGTTTGTCAAGGCCTTCAAGGACAATTATATTCCACCTCATGTACGCCATGCCAAGAAACAAGAGTTCATGCAGCTAGAGCAGGGCACAATGACTGTCATGCAATATGAGAACAAGTTTGTTGAGTTGGAGAGTTATGCAGCATATATCTGTGAGGATGAGGATGACAGGGCTAGAAAGTTTATTACTGGACTTAGGGGCGGTATCAGGACTCGATTGATATCTACTTACTGGCCTACCAAGGCAGCAGCTTATGAGGCCGCCTGTCGAGTAGAGAGTGATCTTGGGCCATATAGGCCTCCAGCACACACCAGGGCCCCGGCTCGTGATCAGCAACAACAGGGTTATGACCGCAAGAGGAAGATGGTAGACACTGCAGGATCTCAGCGACAGGCAAGTGCAGTTCAGGAACCATGTAGCCAGTGTGGGAATTTCCACCCAGGGCGTCAGTGCCACCGTAGCAGAGGAGCTTGCTTTGGCTGTGGCCAGTATGGTCATTTGATCTCACGTTGTCCCTATGCTCAGCCGAAGCAGGAAGCAGCAGTAGTTGTACCACGCCCAGCACCCATACCTCCTCGTGCCCCGGTGCAGACTACAGTACCACAGCAGAGGCAGTGCCTATGAAGAGGTAGTTTCCAGCACTGAGAGCACAGTAGCAGCAGCAGCAGCGTCGTCCCACTCAAGTGAAAGTGTTCGCCATGGAGCGTACTGACCTTCCCCAGGTGGCGACTGCGACAGAAGGTACCTTATATGTATCTGGGTTCCATGCTCGTGTTTTGTTTGACTCTGGAGCTACTAGTTCATTTATATCATTCTGCTTTGCATCATTCTTGTTTAAGTATCATGGAATTTTAGTAGTGGAATGCAGTTCCTTGGGAGTGAGTGTTCCATCTGGTCAGATTATAGAAGTCACTCATCTCATGCCCCATTGTGAGATTAGCATAGCTGGGAATACACTAGAGGCAGAGTTGTATGTGCTAGATATGCATGATTTTGATATCATCTTAGGGATGGACTGGCTAGAACAACATTATGCTGTGTTAGATTGTCATAGCAGGAGAGTTATGTTTCATATACCAGGTAGTGAGCCATTTTTCTACAAGTGTCATGATTATGACAAGTCAAAGTTGTTAGTTTCTGCCATGAAGATAGCTAAATGGATGAAGTCCAGATGTGAGTTATACTTGGCATGTGTCACCCAAGTGAATGATTTTGAAGGGGTTCTCTGACTCAGCCCTTTTAGACTCGAGGTCTTCAATGATATTACATGCGAGATATATGATAATACATGCAAATTTCCGGGCTCCAGGCGCCCTATTTTCAGGGCGCCAGGCGCCCTACTTATAGGGCGCCAAGCACCCTACTTATAGGGCGCCAGGTGCCCTATAAGTGGGGCACCTGCGTGGACTTCAACTCTGCTCCTTCCCGAGGTAGCTTTTGGCTTCTATAAGAAGGGGGGTCCTCCCCTTCTTCTCCCCCACACCAGCTACAGTGCCCCTTGCTCCTCCCTTTGCTCTGATGGCTTCTTCCTCCTCCCGCCCAACCGGTTCAAATGAGATGAAAAGTTTCTCCGAAGTGCCGTGCCATATTCGGAACCGGGTGTCCATGGGAGTGGTAGTGTCTTTATTAGGCACCCTCCTTTGTTCTGTCTCAAAACCTTTTCTAATTGTGCGGTTATTTTGCAGGACCTTCCGAATTTTCCCGGGGCTCGACGATACGGCCAGGTGCTATGGATAGCCCGCTTAATGGCTGCTATCAACATTCATGTGCGGACCATTCTTAGCGGGTGGGGCTTCAACGGCATCCTCGTTCATGCCAACCACCTCCTCAAATACTTCTGGGATTTTTCTTTGGCGGGTGCGCTTCTCGAGATGTGGCATCCCTACACACACACCTTTGTTTTTGACTCTTTCGAATGTACCGTTCTCTTAGAGGAGGTAGAGCTGTTTTACGGGGCTTCGTGCCATGCCTGGGTACGGCCAGGCCATGTTTATCCCTGTCGGACCGGTTACCGGTTTAGACTTCCTCCGCAGCTTTATGACCACCGGAGAGGCCCGATCCATTATGGTTGGTGGCCGTATTTACACCGAAGCACTGGCGGATTGGTCCATTGGCGTGATTCAAGGCGCCGGTGATAATGAGGACCTTCTGCTGCCTGGTGCTAAAGGCGTCGCTGCTTGCCTCGCCTCAGTGCTCCTATACCCGTGTGAGGACGGGTGGCTTGATCCTACCTGCCTTCCTTGCATTCAGGGCATTTGGTCCAATGAGTGCATAGCCCACTCGGTGTTGGGCTACCTTTATGACGGCCTGACTTCTGCTAGCGTCGGCAGGCCTATGTTCGGCAGCATTCTCTTGTTCGTGTGCTGGGTTGACTGGCACTTTAAGTTTGACGTATGCTTCGGACCGGCCACAACTTCCCGGCTCTTTGCTCGGAGCCCCCTCCAGCCTCTCACCAACCGCCTTTGCATGGAATATAAGGTTCAGAACAAGTGCCCCTCAGGTTCTCGCCAAGTGCTTATATGGATGAAGACGAGGTCTGGAAGAGCCGGTACGTGGCGAAGCTGAGGAAGCTGCGCGGTGGTTGACCTGTATCTGTCAGTTGATTGTATCCAGTTGCATTTTGCTTTTGTTGTGTCCAGATGTATTTTTCTTTCGTTGTGTCTAGGACTTGATCAATGTAGGTGTAGGATTTGCTTGATGTAGTTTCTTTTCAGTTGTGTCCTAGTCCTGTCAGTGTCAGAAAAATGAAATTGTGTAATAGAATATCAATGTTTTGGCAATGAAATTGTGTTTTTCACGAAGAATATTGCTTGTGGACACATTCTAAGAATTTTGAAAATTTTGACCATGGCACTTTATATTTTCATTCATGCACTTTTCTTCATTTCACCATCATATTTTTCTACTTTTTCTATTGGGCGGGACCTTTTCGAAGAGTGCAGCGCATCGTGCGGATTCCACAGTAAGTTTCTTCCAACCGCAATCTTGTAATTTATTCCGTTATCTTCATTTTCGCAGAAGGGACCGAACCGATCCGGAGTTGTTCCGGATTGGAACGGGAAGAGAGAAGGGGGGTGAGTCCCCTAGCGCCCCATTGCTGGGGCGCTAGGCTCTGCCTGGCGCCCCATCAATGGGGCGCTAGGCGTCCCATCAATGGGGCGCCTGGCCCAGGCGCCCCATAAATGGGGCACCTGGTCACCAGGCCTCCGTCTTCTCCGTTTTACTATTCTTGACCTGTTCTAATGCTTTGAAATGATGCAGATGACGAAGAGGTCTCGTGTTGACGCTTCAGGTGCCGCCGGGGCCTCTTCCTCCGCCAGTGCTTCTTCCTCTGCCGGTGCTTCTTCCTCTGCCGGTGCTGGCTCATTGGAGCTACCCACTCTCCATCCTCCTCCGACTGTCTCGGTAACCGAATCTCGACCTCCCCTTTCTTGAATTTATTCATGATTGCTTTGTTTCTAACATGATTGTTTGATTGTGCAGGGGAAGATCAAGTCCCGGATATCCTGGGAAATGGTCTTCCATGCCTACCAGGGTTGAAGGACTTCCGGAAAGGTACGGCTTGATGCAATGGGTTTTGGCCCATTGCTTCGTTGCTCGGCTTTGGGAGGACCTCCCTTTGATCCGGGCCTTGAGGGAGAGATGGGACTCCACCACCCATTCCTTCCTCTTCCCCTGGGGGCATATGGTCCCTACCTTGGAGGATGTTTCCCGGATCACGGGTCTTCGTGTTCACGGTCGTGCCGTCACCGGCAAGACCTATCGCGATTACTCGGCCATGGTCCGGGATTTTTTGGGTCATCTGGTCCCACACTGCCCCGGCGGACTGCGCGTTATGAAGCGCACAGCCGTCGGGAACTTGCTCGGTCTGGGCAACGCCAGTGTGGGTAAGGATGACGTAGTGGCGGTTGTGCTCGACGAGTTGACGAAACGCGTCGAGCGCTCCCTGGTCGGTGAGGAGGGCACTGTTGAGGCCGACCAGGATCTCCGCCGGTTCCTCCTCTTCTTCCTCACCCGTCTTCTTCTAGCCTCGAAGACAGACAGGGTGCACTTGCGGTTCCTCCCTTTTCTTGCTGCACTGCGGCAGGTTGGTGAGTATGCGTGGGGTGCCGCTATGCTGGCCCATCTGTTCTCCTCGCTGGCGATGGAGAGCGGTCCGGTTTCAGTAGCCGGCTTTACTCCATTCCTTCAGGTATGCCTTGTTCTTTTGTTCACTATCAATTCTGCCTTGTCTCTTTTGGCGACCAACTGAGCTTTTTTTGACAGGTATGGAGTTACTATTACATCCCCCTGGGCCGTGCTCTGCTGAAGGATGACCCCGAGTACCCTCTCATTGGCAGCTGGGTCGCTACACGATCTGCCTCCTCCCATCCTTACCAGGTGGAGAACCTGAGGAGGCAGCTGCTCTGCTTCCCTCACCACGAGGTATTCTGTTACTTTTCTTCTTCTTAACTTTTGGTTCTTCTTGTTTACTGCTCTGCCTTGCTTTTTCAGGTGGTATGGCAACCTTTTTCAGACCTTCACTTGGATCGGCAGCTGTGGGTTTTGGAGGGTCGTCCGGATTTTGGCCGTGACACCTTCTTGATCTGCCTGAATGAGATGGAGCCACTTTGGGTGCGTCTCACAATGCGCTCATTGGGGCTTCACCAGGAGTGGGTGGATCTTCCACCTTACCCACACCTGGGTCGTTCTACTCGCGGTCTGATCCAGGAGATCGACTGGAAGAAGGAGGGCCAGTTTGCTGTCCGGATCTGGAAGAGGGGTGGCACCCCAGTGACTTCTAGTGCGCTTGACAGTGATGATTATCTGCGTCGCTATGTGGCGACATTTGCCCATCTTTTCACCGAGGGTGGAGAGGTATGCACTTGTTGTTTTCACCACTGTTCTTCCTTTGCTTTGATGTCTAACTGTATGTTGCTTTCAGAGCATTCAGGCGGAGCTGTCTCGTTTGAGGGCGGGGACAGCATCTTTGGAGGCTGAGTTGGAGCGACAGGTATTTTCTGTACTTTGCACCTTTCCATTGTTGGTTAACTGACCTTCCTTTCTTCTTTCTTTCAGCGACGTCGCTACCGAGGTTCCCGTCGACAGGTAACACTCTTTATTTTATTTTTTTTAATTTCATGAATGAATGTTGTTAACTGTCTCCTTTACTTCTTTTCAGATCTCTCGGCTTCGCGAGCGCGTGGCCGAACTGGAGTTGGGTTCCCATCCGGCTACCCCTGAGCCGACGGCTTTTGACGAGCCTCCCTTCGAGCCGTTTGACTTCGGTCAGCCTACGGGTCCCGAGCTACCTTCTCATCCTTTGCCGGTCGACCCTCCTTCCTTCATTCCTACCGATCCCGGGAGCAGTTCTTCTGAGACGGGCTTCCTTCTTGAGGTGATTACCGCTTATATTGATACTGTCTTCTTCCTTCATTTGCCTTGCTAATCTTTTTCTTTTCTTGCAGATTGCCCAGCTGAAGGAACGGGTGGAGGTCCTTACTGCGAGGTGAATCTCCTTGACTTTCTCTTGCTCGCTTTGCTTGATTCTAACATTTTCCTTTTGTAGAACAAGGATCTTTGGGCGAGGATTTCGATCTTTCTGTAGGGGTGCTCCGCCTCCCATCGGTGATCCCTTGGGTTTTCGACCGCCTCCTACCGATGATCCCTTGTGTTTTCAGGACAAGGTTCTTATTTTTCTGCTCTGCTTGTCATCATTTTCTTTCTTTCCTGACATTTTCCCGGTAGGTGATGGAGCTACAGAGGGAGCTCGGGCTAGAGCCCCTCGTAGGCATTCCGGATCCTGGTTCCTCTACTTCCGAGGTGCGATGTTTTCATTATGATTTTAAACTGGAAATGCTTGGACTGACGTCTCCTTTGGTTTCCACAGAATGCTCAGAGGATAGAGGAGCTGACACGGGAGGTACATGCCTGATTCTTTTCCTTAAGCTGCTTCTTCTGTAACTGATGTATCTCTTTGTCATCTCGTAGGTCGGGAGACTGGAGGCTCGCGTGATCGAGTTGTCACGGCCAGAGTCTGAGCGGATCCTCCTTCTTCGTCTTGAGCACTCCAGAGAGCTCCACCGGGTGGAGGCTGAGCATCGTCAGTTGATGATGCAGGCATTGCAGTCTCGGAGCCACTCCCACCGCTCCGATTCTTGAGGGACCACACTGAGGGGACCTGCCCACTCGGGTTCCTCTCAGTCCAGTAGTCGTAGGAGGCAAGATGAGGAGAGACTTGCCATGCCACCTCCGGATGATCAGGCACCAGCAGAGGGAGGCGGTGATTTGTGATGTGCCGACCCCCTCCTATCTTCGATGTACTTTGTTTTTCCATAGTGATGGTTGTTGACTTCTTTTCCGACTCCTCGCTTTTACTCAAAGGGCGATTAGAAATTTATTCGTGCTTAGTCCCTTGCAAGAAAAGGGCGAAATTGCCTTGATCTTTTGTCAAGGGACATAGGCCTTATCAAGGTAAAATAACGAAAAACATAAGTGTGCATAGAAAGGAAACATGCAAGACCGAAATTAAACATGAATGCAAAGGCAACTAGCAAAGTAAATTTTTTAGGTGTTTTGGGATTTTTGACTTGTTTGAGTTTTGATGGTTTTATAATTTTTTTGGTGTTTTGGGATTTTTGATTTGTTTGGGTTTTGAATATTCTCTCTTTTTTTAGAATTTTTTTGATTTTTAAGATTCGTTTGGTATTTTCCAAAGTATTTGATTTTTTTGGTTGGTGTGAGGGACAAGATTATCTCATCCTTTGCTTGCTTGTCATAGGTGTGCCTCATTGTTACTTAAGGGTTAAGAGTAAGCATCACGTGTAAGAAAGTGCCTAGTCCGAGATCTTCGACCTTCGCCTTTGATAGGCTATGGTTCTTCTTGGACCTAGTCGGTCAACCCTATCCTTGGAGGTTGAAGAAGGAAGATGATTGGTGGTAAGTCCTTAGTAGAATTCAGGGATGTCGAACTTGTTTCTCTACTAATACCCACATTGCCCGTTTGGGATTTGATATCCTTGGGTCCTTCCTTCTAGCCCTTTTCTTTGATGGCCCACATTCAGACAGGTCTTTCTTATTTTTCTTTTTTTCTTTTTTTTGCTTGATTTTGACCTGAGGGGTCATTGCCCATCTTTTGGAGCCTTTTCTTTTGGACTTTTGTTGGTACACATTCAGACAGGTCTATTCTTTTGCTGACCTGAGGGGTCATTGCCCATCTTTTGGCACCTTTTCTTTTAACAAGAAGTCGGTCCTTCGTAGGCATTTTCCAACTAGGGCAATGGGTATTTTCGACACTCCTCATTCTAACCCCTTTCATCTATTCTGGACCGAAACGAGAAGAAAATGGAATTGGGTTGACCTTCTTTTGCCAAGCGTTACCTAGCTTTCTCTTTGACTTCCGATCATCGGATCTCAAGACTTGGCGTGTAGTGTGTGCAGTATGATGCCTTATCTTTATTCCCCTAAGTGACAAATTGGTGTACCGAACAAGCAAGCGTTGGATGTTATCATTATACTTCACACCTTTGGTTTTATAGATTTTTTTGTGATTTTTGTTTTAAGGGAAATATTTTTTGAGGTATACACCATTCCAGGGATGAGCTAGCTCTTCTCCTTCTGCATTAGTCAACTTATATGAATTACCGAGATAAATGACCGAAATAACATAAGGACCCTCCCAATTTGGTTGAAGTTTGGAGCGGGGACCACCCGGCTTAACAAATATTCTTTTAAGCACAACCTCACCGACTTCAAATTTTCTCTCCACCACTCTCTTCTGATAAAATCTTTTAAGTCTATTTTTGTAAGATCTAGCATGTTCGGCAGCGGCCAGCCTCCTTTCATCCAAGAGTTCGAGTTGCGCGAGAAGAGAATCTCGACGTTCATCCATTGGGATTTCTCGATCGATCTGGACTCGGAGAGAAGGAATGATTACTTCGTATGGAACTACCGCCTCCATCCCAAATGCCAAGGCATAGGGGGTCCGACCCATTGGGGTTCGAATAGAAGTGCGGTAGGCCCATAGAGCATCAACTAACTTATCTGGCCAGTCTGCGAACTCGCTAGACTTACAAGTCTTCTTAATGATTTTTATCAGGGTTTTATTGGTGGCTTCTGCCTGACCGTTGCCTTGAGGATAATATGGAGATGAATGATGCAATTTGATGCAATACACATTGCAAAGGTCACGCAGCCCCTGAGAGATGAATTGCGGTCCATTGTCGGTGATGATGTCGCCTGGGATCCCGAACCTGGCAATAATGTTGCGCTTGATGAAGGTTCAGACTGTTGATGCCTTGATCTCCACATATGCTTCCGCTCGCCCATTTGGTGAAGTACTCCGTTGCGATTAGGATGAAGGATTTGGTTTTGTTTGTGGAGTTTGGGTCACCGAGGGGTCCGATAACATCAAAAGCCCGCATAGCGAAAGGCCATGGGGCGTGGATCGGATGAAGGGAAGATGCGGGAGAGTGAATCTTGTCGGCGTGGAGTTGACATTGATGACAGTGCCGGTCTAAGATCGAGCAATCTTCTTCCGTAGTAGGCCAATAATACCCTTGCCTGATGATCTTCTTGGCGAGGGCTTGAGCATTTACATGGCCTCCACATACTCCGGAGTGTGCTTCTCTGAGTACCAACTCGGCCTCTCCTTCATCTACGCATCTTAAAAGAACACCGGCCAAGCTCCTTTTGTAAAGCACCCCGCCTAAGATGGTGTATCTCTGGGAGACTCTCCTTATGGCTTTCTTCTCTTCGGCAGTTGATCCTGGTGGGTACGTCTGATCCTGACAGTAATTCGCAATCTTATGATGCCATGGTTTCTCACCCTCTTCTAGTTCCTCCAACTCGACCAAAGATACTTCCTCCTTTTGCTCAATGTACTCTTTCCTTTCAAACTCCTCCTTAACCTTTAAGAACCGTGCATCTTCTACTGCCGGAATGGTACGTCGGCAGACATAGATCGTCCTAACCTGTCTGCCTAGCGGGACAGATAGTGAAGATGCCAGAGAGGCAAGAGCGTCGGCAAGAATGTTTTGAGTACGAGGAACGTGAATGAATTCGAGTTTGGAGAATAGCTTGATGTAGCAAGTGGTGAGTTCTTGGTATGGTTTGAGCCCAGGATGAGATGTGCGATATTTGGCCAGTACTTGGCGAAGTATCAACTGACTATCACCGATTACCCTTAGTTTAGTGACACCATAGAAGTGAGCGGCCTCCAGTCCGGCCAACAAGGCTTCATACTCAGCTATATTGTTTGTTGCTGGAAAATGGAGCTGAAAAGCCTGTGGAATGGTGACACCTTCGGGTGACAAAAGAACAATCCCTATCCCTCTACCCTGGGAGTTTAATGCCCCGTCAAAATATAGAGTCCACAGATTAGAAGATTGAATGGACATCAATTCTTCATCGGGAAAATCTGCCTGGATAGGGTCAAAGGTTGGGATGGATGATGGGCAAGGTGCTCGGCAATTGCATAGCCCTTGATTGCCTTCTGCTGGGTGTAGGTGATGTCAAATTGGGAGAGGAAACTCTGCCAGCGTGCCAAACGATCAGTCAGGACAGATTTTTCAAGAAGAAATTTGATGGGGTTCATGCGAGCAATGAGATTAACCTCGTGAGCCAGAAAGTAATGTTTGAGCTTCTGGACCACCCAAACCAGGGCGGCACAGGTTTTCTCCATGGTTGTATACTTTTGTTCACAAGGATCAAAGATTTTGGACAGATAGTATGCTGCTCGCTCTTTCCCTTCATCATCTACTTGTGCCAACACTGCTCCCAAGGATCCTTCCAAGACTGAGATGTATAAGATCATGGGTTTGCCGGGAACCGGAGGTTTGAGCACAGGTGGGCTTGACAAATACTTCTTCAAACCATTGAATGCCTCTTGACACCTCGAATCCCATCTGAATTCGGCCTTCACCTTGGTTAACTCATAGAAAGGTTTGCACCTTTGGGAGTGCTGTGAGATAAACCGGCAAACAAACTGTAACCTACCAATTAACCCTCTCAGCTCCTTTAGGTTCTTTGGTGGAGGCATGTCAATGATAGCCTTGGCCTTGTTGGGATCGATTTCGATGCCTCTCTTGCTGACAATGAACCCAAGTAACTTTCCAGATGATACTCCAAACACACATTTCTTGGGGTTCATCTTGAGCTTATATTCCCTGGCTCGTTGCAAAACCCTTTTCAATACCTCAGCATGCTCCTCTTGGGTTCGAGATTTGACCACTAAATCATCCACATACACCTCTACAAATTTATGCATCATATCATGAAATATTGCTACCATGGCCCTTTGATAAGTTGCTCCGGCATTCTTTAACCCGAAGGGCATGACAACGTAACAATAAGTTCCCCAAGGTGTAGTGAATGAGGTCTTCTCTTGATCCTCTTCTGCTAACCGGATTTGATTATACCCTGAATATCCATCCATGAATGATAGGGTTTCGTATCCACCGTGTTGTCAACAAGAACATCGATATGAGGAAGGGGGAAATCATCTTTTGGACACGCTCGGTTTAAGTCCCTGAAGTCAATGCAAATTCGAATCTTTCCATCCTTTTTCATGACTGGGACTATATTTGCCACCCATTGTGGATAGATGACGACTCTAATGAATTTTGCTTGGTGCAACTTATCGACCTCTTCCTTCATCTTTAATGCCACGTCTGGGTGGAATCTTCTCAACTTTTGCTTGACCGGGGTAGCCTCAGGTTTTAAAGTCAGTCGATGTTCTACCAATGATTTATCTAACCCCGGCATATCTTCGTATGTCCAAGCGAACGTGTCTTTGTATTCTTGCAATACCCCCATTAGATTCTGTTCTTCTAAAGGGGCGAGGTTGGCATTGATGAGGATATTCTTAGGATCTTCCGGTGTTCTAAGATTAAGTTCCTTAGTCGGTTCATCCACCGTGGCTGATGGTTCTTCGAATCTTCTTAAACCGGATGCATAGGCATCAGCCAAATCCTCCTCTTCATCCTCAGTGTCAGGATCCTTTTCTGATACAACCTCATAGACTCCTAAAGTTGGATCAATATTGTTTCTCTCCTCATATCGAATTTCTCCTATCTGGATCGCATCCTCTAAATATTCCGGTAGCTTGGCGCATTCTATGCTTTTCCGAGCTAACTGATGCAGATATCTCCCTGGAACTCTTCTACCTCTGATTTTTGTTTTGCTTCTGCTGGAAACTAAACCTAAAGAAGTAGGAGGTAAATAAGGAGGTGAAGAGGAGGTGGATGAAGTGGAATTTATTGACGAAGGGCAAAGGAGATCGATCAGAGATCGGGTGGCCTCCTGATTCGGGTCATCCCTCGGAGCGAGTTGGGACGTTTCTTCGAGCGAGATTTGGTTTGAGAAAAGGACGTTTTTTTTTTATCTTTTTGAGAAGTACTAAACATAAATACAGAGGGGGTTTGGTTGGTTGTTGTTTCCAACGCGGGTTGAGATATTGATAGAGAGGGGAACAAGTCAAGCAAGGATGGGTAAAGAGGGCATCCGTCTTTGCCATCTGGAACTGACAATGGATTTGTCGGGAATGAGTCTGCTAGATTCGAGGAGATGACACTTGTTGAATGCCCTGGATTTTGACTGCTAGAAGGCTCGTTGCAGAATGATTCATCACTTGACCCTTCTTTAGAAAATAACCATGATACGTCAATATCTGTCTCATCCCCTAGGTCGCCCACATTCTTCCTCTTCACTTGTTCTTGTGGTTCCTGCCCTTCAATCATTTGTATTGTTTCTCTTTTATCAAAGAACTTGCGCAGAAATCCTCGGAAGTATTTTTGGCCGGTTTTTTGGCCATTATCACGTGTCCCATCATACCCTACCCCATTCCTTGATGTTGTCTTCACTAGCTGAATGGGTTCTGTAATGCCTTGCAGTTCTTTCCCCAGTCCTCGGCCTTCTTGATATCCCAGACTCTCCATCATACGCCACCCAAGGGTTTTGGCATCATCTTTCTTTTTTCTCCAAACTTGCCTAGACTGTCTTTTATCCCTCGGTAGATCGAGGATTGTAAATACTGGTTGATTCGGCAAGCCAGGGGGAGAGTAACCAAGCAATCCACGGGCATACTCACTACTTTGACAACTTGTCCCTTGAAGGGAAATTTGATGCACTGATGATTGGTTGAAGCCACAGCCTCTAATGCTTCCAGGTAAGGCCTTCCCAGGATGGCTTTGTAAGTTGGATCCATATCCAAAACATGGAAGTCGACAAGAACAACCCGGGGTCCGAGTTTGACTTCAAGTGTGACCATGCCATGGGCGGGCCTCTTGGAATTATCGTATCTTTGTCACAGTGATTTGTGATGGCCGAATATCTTCTTCTGGGATTCCACACAACTGTAGTGTTTCTGGTGGCAAGACATTAATGGATGCACCGGTGTCAATTAGACAAGATTCGACATCTGCTCTATTAACACTGACAGTGATACATAGTGCGTATTTTCTCGCTTCTAGTTCGGCCAGTTCTTCCTTAGTGAAAATGAGAGCAGGGTGTTCACTCCTCGGGGTTAAAACTGATGTAATCTTTTCTGGAGCGAGAGTATCATTAACCATGACTCTTTGCGAGATATTGTTGAAGCACTTCTTGATGAGCTTTGGACCTTTTAATTAGCTCGAATGGAAATTCGCGCAGGGGTTTTGTCAAGGTGCTTCAAAGAAATCATAAGATGTTCCTGGCACTGGCTCTTCCGGGTGCTCTTCTTCTTCTTCTTGCGGTCGTCGTGGTTGACCGGCCTGGGGAAAAATCCTTTGGAACATATGCCCGCTTCTAAGCACCGTGGCGAGCTGGGGAGTTATGGTTGGTGTAGTGGAGACAGATGGAGGGTTAGGTCGGATGATGGGAGGCCTAGGCAGGGGTGTAGTGATGATGGTCCGAGTTGTAGGGATACGGGTGGGTTGTGGTGGCATGGTTGCACGAGGTGGTACAATGATGGGTCCTAGTGGCGGTGGTATTTGTGGGGACTCGACCGGGCGGATCAAGGTCCTACCCGGTTGGAG
This sequence comes from Cryptocoryne crispatula var. balansae, assembly GCA_036172225.1. NCBI lineage: Eukaryota > Viridiplantae > Streptophyta > Magnoliopsida > Alismatales > Araceae > Cryptocoryne > Cryptocoryne crispatula. The sequence continues at coordinate 8,940,456 of CM069933.1, forward strand.
TTGTATGGCTGGTGGTGTTATGGTTGGTTGTGGTGGCGTGCGGATAATCGGCGGTTGGCTTCTTCTGGCGGGGACAACTCGGGGTATGGAGTGAACGGTTCGGTTAACGTGGTTTGGGGGGTTGGTGTTTATGAAGGAAGCAGGTCCCTCGATTTGCCAATTTTGACCTCTATCGCGGGGTTCATCAGTGGAGGTTAAGATAGGGTTAACCCTCTGGTTTTCTGGTGCTGTTGCCGGTGCGTGTGCGGGTAGCGGATTCTGAATAATTACCAGGCCGGGTTCCTGTTGTTGTTGTCGAGCTGGTGCCTGCTACTGCTGCTGGGGTTGGTTCTTCACTGCCTTGATGTATTCGCCCATTTGACCCCAGTCAATGCTTCCTTGCTCGTGGAGGTCATGGATGTAGTCTTTAAACTGAAAGCAGTTCTCCACTGTATGTCCTGGGAATCTGTGGTACAAGCAGTACTTGTCCGTGTTGCATTCTGCGGCCACTCCAACTTTTCTCTCGGCAATGAGATCTGCCCTGCCGCCATAAGAGCGTTAAAAATATCTACGAGAGAGTACGGTAATGGCGGGTAATGATTTCTCCTATGCCCTGCTCTTCGTGGTACATAGGTGGCGGGAGGAGGTGCCTGGTTGTAGGTGGTCGGTTGGCGGGGAGGTTGAGGTGTAAAGGTCTGTACGGCCAACTGCCGGGGTTGCTGGGGGACTGGTGTCTGTATTGGTTGTTGGGGGTATTGGTTCGGCGCTTGGTGGCGGAAAGGTTGGGGTTGTTTCTGGGGGTGAGGTGCCGGTTGGATTTGGCGCGGGTTTCTATACTGGGGATTCCTGTATTGCTGTTGGTGGTTGATGGGCGGGTTCCCCAGGATATTGACATGTTCGTTGGTTACCACGCCTTCAGTCACGGGCCCAGCAGTGGTGGTGGTTGTTTTTTTGGTGACTCGGGGCCTAGGGTCGAAAAGGTTCATAATGGGAGAGTCTCGGAGCTGTGTTTGGATATACCGCGCTCTCTCGTAGAGTTCGCTCATCGTGGCAGGGTGATGTAATGCCAATACATTTTTTAAAGCGGGAATGGCATTGGTGATGATCATCTTAACTTGTTCCGATTCGGACAGTGCATTTGTCAATCTTTCCGCCATTGCTCTCCACCTATCAGCATACCTGATAAAATCTTCATCATTCTTCATCCTTTCGGCCATGAGGTCGGTGATGGAATAAGTTGGTCCGACCCTATCTTGATATCTTTGCAAAAATTTGGCCTTGACGATTTCAAAGTTACTTGCCTCTGAAGGGTCAAGCGAGTAAAACCACTCTAAAGCTGAGCCCTCCAATGATCTTCTGAAAAGAAAAGCCAGGGCCCTTGGATCGTTCTGCCACATTACTGACTCATACAGAAAGTCTTTGACATGAATGAAGGGATTACCGGTTCCGTTGTAGCGACGGTATATCGGCATCTCAGAGGGAGGTAGATGAAAAGTAGGGAGAAAAGGAAGGGAAATTTCGGGGGCTGCCTTGGCGTCGATCAAACGTCTGAGTTCTCTATATTGTTCGTCCATGCGATTGATTTTATTAATCATAGCTAGATCGACAGAAGGTTCCCCAAGAGGAGGAGGAGGAGCGGGTGCTTGGTGCACCGGGATCGGGATTTGGTGGGCCGAAGTGACCGGATGAGAAGGGTATATTGGGGGATGCACCAAAGGGTGAGTAGGGTTGAGATGATTAGAAGAATAAACTGGTGGTCTAGAAGGGACGACCACATTCGTATGGGGGTGATCTAGATTAGCCACCGGATGAGGAGAAATTGGGGCTATGAGCCCGGTATGGGAATGGCCATGAGTGGGCATGTTGGGTTGGTGTGCCACTGACCGAGGGGTAGAGATATGAAGGCCACCTTCGGTAGGAATGTGGTCGGTGGGGGACTTGCCCTTGAGGATGGCTTTGATAGCCTGGAGTCGGGTAGGGTCGGCATGAGAGAATGCCTCCCAAAGTGAATTTGGATTGGGTCGAGGAGAAGTTTGACTAGGTTCAGGGAGAACTTCAGGTTCATTGACGGCACATACGGCATCAGGGTAGAAATAAGACTGGTCGTATTCCAATTGTAGTTGCTCGCATCTTTGATCCGCCATTCCGATAACTCGACCTGACCTCAAGTTCATAAACACGACAGAAAAAGAAGGTTGGCAAATAAAAGTTCAAGGATTTTTTTTTTGGTTTTGATTTTTGACCTCTTTTGTTTTGATTTTCTTTTGTTTGGACAAGCAAGTTGTCAAGCAAATTAACCTCAAGCAAATTTTTTGTTTTGGTTCTTTCTAGGTGATTTTGAAATTTTTGTTTAATTTTCAGTTTTTGTTTGCAAACAAGTAATAGCAAAGACTTGGAATGATTAACGCAATTTTTTTTGTTTCAATCTCAAATTAATGGCTTGTTAAGAGAAATATTGTCCACTCAAATAAATGGGTAGGACCCTATGCTCTCACAACACCGAGCAATCTAAGGTTGTCACTCTTTTCACAACGATGGGTAATAGGTATTCCGGGTTTTGGGATAAAGTGGTACAACCGGCCCGATCAGTGAAGAGGGAATCCTTCACGTCTGGGGACTTACGGAGGTCTTGATGGAAGCTACCCGGTCCTTCCGAGAGGGAATCCCCGGAGGAGGAGTTGGCAACCACCAAGAGGGGTGTTTGGATGTGTGGGGCTTTGGGAGGAGAGAGCCTCCCTTCTCGGATGTCCTAAGGAGACGGGCGGACCCGAAGCTCCGATGCAAACTAAATGCAAGTGAAATTTCAAGGAATAAGAAGCAACCAAGAAGAAAATAAAAGCATACAATGATTAATGAGATGTTGTAGGAAGCAAGTGAACAAGACAATGATATGAAATTAAGCTAGGATGGAAGAAAGAACTAATTTAACTAAGCATGCTTTGAAAGATTTGTTAAAGGAGAACTAGACTTAGCAAAGAAGATGATATCTAAAATACTAAGGCGAAATAAGTTGATTATCAAAGTTGGAAATCAGATGGATATGCTTTAAAAAGATAAACGGAGAGCAAGTAAACTTGGAAGAAACAGGATGATGCTTCGAAGAAAAGTAAGCAACGTAAACAAGCAACAATGTAAGGAAATGGAAATGACTCACATGGAAATGAAAGTAAACATGATTTTCAGATGGACATTCTTAGGAAATAAAGTGGGATTTCACTAAAGCAAAGTCGGTCCCACCGTGGTCGCCAAAAGGTGTAAGCACCCGGAACGGGACATCCGCGGATCTCCCCCCTCCGGAACCCCTACGCCCGGCCTCGGTGTGTCCGTGTCGGTGGGTGGTGTGTTATGTGTAGGTGTGGTCGCCAGGAACCAAAGGCTCCAAAATATGGTGGGATGAAAGAAAACGAAATAGAAAGATGACCGTCGTACCTCCGGAAGCGGGGAGATTGCTGAGTTTCGACTTCTCCTCTCTCGGCCGGCCGAAAGAAGAGAGCTTAGTGAATCCTTTGCCTTCAATCCGGTTGAAGCTCCGCCTCGATCGGATCTACCTAAGAATGTCCATAAGAAAACAAGGAGACAAGTGAAGGTTTCATTAGTTCTAACGAAAGCATAGTATCGTGCTCGAATTTAGATTCAAACATGCAAATGGGAAGAGACTAACCGGATTGGGACGAGATCCCAACCCCTATTTTTGGTAGGTTTTAAACATATATGAAATGCAAAAATGCTCTAAAACATGCTAAATAACATGATGATCGATGCAAAAGCGAAAAAGGGAGACAAAAACTCGATTAAACGGACGATCGGAATCCAAAAATAACAAAACAAGCTTCTGTCCTTCCTGGTGCCCTGTATATAGGGCGCCAGGAGAAGGTGCCCCCTTTATGGGGCGCGTTGACCAAGTCAAAGCGCCCTGTATACGGGGCACTAAGTCTGGCCCGAACAGATTTTCTTCTCCTCTTCGCGGTGCCGCTCCGGAGTGCTGGGAGGCTTCCGGGACGAAGTAGGGGCTCCTCCTTGTAGACAATACTCAAATGAAGCCCATGGAAGAGGGTTTGGGTGCTGGATATAAGAGGAGAGACGGATAGAAGCTCTCAAAGTTGGAGGAAAATCATTTTTCTGGGTGACGGCAAGAGAAGGTTTTAGGGTTTTTGGTGGAGGATTTTGGATAGGTTTGGAGGCTTTTGGAGGGTGAATGTGGCTTGGAATCGTAGTGTTGGATGATCTCTAGGGTGGCACGGAGTTGGAACCTCCCCTAAGTTCCAAATGGGGCTCTATTTATAGCCCAAAAGAGGGCACTTTGGCCATTTTCGAAAAACAGTGCCATGTGGCATAGCACCCTGTATATGGGGCGCTAGCATCATGAGGTTTGTCAGGTCGACAAGACAAGTCACTGCGGGGGGTCAAATCAGCCTGTCAAATCGATCGGATTTGGTTCCAGGCGCCCTGTTTATAGGGCGCCTGGTGCCCTGTATACAGGGCGCCAGGTGCCCTATTCTTGGGGCATTTGGCTTGTCTGATTGCTTGATGGACCCACATTCGGAATGTGCCAAAACTCGATCTGTCCGGAAAACACGATATGCTTTAAATATTCTTTATGAAAACAAGAATTTGAACTCTCCAACTGGGCCAAAATTGCGTGTCTACACACCTGTGTTATTTGTTAGAAAGAAGGATGGGTCATTAAGATTATGTATTGATTATCAGAAGCTAAACCAGGTGACAGTTAAGAATAAGTATCCATTGCCTCGTATCGATGACTTATTTGATCAGTTGCAAGATGCCAAGATTTTCTCCAAGATTGATTTGAGAACAGGCTATCATCAGCTCAGAATCAAGAAGGAGGACATACCGAAATCGGCATTTAGGACCCGTTATGGCCACTACGAGTTTCTTGTTATGCCGTTTGGTCTTACTAACGCCCCTGCTGCATTTATGAGTCTAATGAATCAGATTTTCAGGGAACATCTAGACCAATTTGTTGTGGTCTTCATTGATGACATTTTGGTTTATTCTACTAGCAAGGAGGAGCATTGTCAACATTTGAAACTGGTTTTGCAAACTCTTAGAGATCATGAACTATATGCCAAGTTTAGTAAATGTGACTTTTGGCTTGAAAGTATTAATTTTTTGGGTTACATTATATCCAGTGCAGGAGTACAGGTTGATCTAGCAAAGGTGGAAGCAGTGCAAGGTTGGGAACGACCTACAAGCCCTACTGAAGTGAGAAGCTTTCTTGGCCTTGCAGGGTATTACAGAAGATTCATTGAAGGCTTTGCTTCTATCTCAGCACCTTTAACATCTTTGACCAAGAAAGGCAGTTTCAAATGGACAGATGAATGTGAGAAAAGTTTTCTGGAGCTCAAAAAGAGGTTAACCACAGCACCAGTCTTAATATTACCATCAGGAACTGGGGGATTTGTCGTGTATACCGATGCATCTAGAATCGGGCTTGGCTGTGTACTTATGCAAAATGAGAATGTGGTGGCTTATGCTTCGAGGCAATTGAAACCACATGAAAGGAATTACCCCACCCATGATCTAGAAATGGCAGCAGTTGTCCATGCACTCAAAGTCTGGAGACATTATCTATATGGTGAGGTGTTTGAGGTATTCACTGACCACAAGAGTTTAAAGTATATCTTTTCTCAGAAGGATCTCAACCTAAGGCAAAGAAGATGGGTAGAATTCTTGAAGGATTATGACTTCAGTATCAATTATCATCCTGGCTAGGCAAATAAAGTGGCAGATGCTCTTAGTAGGAAGAAGTTGATGTCTATTCAAATGTATAGTAGATGGAAGGATATGGAAGCCCTTACTGATTGTGCATCGACTTTGGCAATTGGCAGGTTAACATCTTTCTTGGGGAAATTGACTATCAGCTCAGTGTTGGTAGATAAAGTGAAAGAAGCACAAAAAGACAACCTTGATATCCAGAACTTGCTAAGAAGGGCTGAAATTTCTAAGTACCAAGATGGGCCTATTAGGTATCAAGGAAGGTTATGTGTGGCAAATGACATTGAGCTTAAGCAAGAGATTTTGGCAGAGGCACATAAATCACAATATGCAATTCATCCAGGTGCAACAAAGATGTATCATGACGTGAAGAGGCAGTTTTGGTGGGAAGGAATGAAGAGGGATGTGGCAGAATATGTGTCTAAATGCCTCGTATGCCATTAAGTTAAAGCAGAACATAGGAAGCCTGCAGGACCATTGCAACCTTTAGAGATTCCGCAATGGAAGTGGGAGCACATAACTATGGATTTTGTCACAGGTTTGCCAAGAACAAGGAAGCAATTTGATGTTATTTGGGTCGTAGTAGACCGACTTACTAAAGCAGCACACTTCTTGCCAATCAAGGAAGCTCAATCGACTGATAGCTTGGTAAGATTGTATTTTGATGGAGTGGTTAAATATCATGGTGTTCCTATTTCTATTGTTTCAGATAGGGATCCCAGGTTTACAGGAAGGGTGTGGAAAGGCTTGCAAGATGCCTTAGGGACTCAGCTCAAGTTCAGTTCTGCTTATCATCCTCAGACCGATGGGAAATCAGAGCGAACCATTCAGACCCTGGAAGATATGTTGAGAGCAGGAGCATTAGAATGGCAAGAGAGCTGGGATTTACAATTACCGTTGATTGAATTTGCTTATAACAATAGCTACCACACTAGTATTGGTATGGCACCTTTTGAGGCCTTGTATGGAAGGCCATGCAGATCACCTATTTGCTGGGAAGAAGTTGGTGAAAGGAGTCTTATTGGGCCAGATTGGGTCCAAGATAGTAATGAGAAAATCCAGGTTATACGGCAGAAGCTACTCACCGCTCAGAGTCGCCAGAAGAGCTATGCCGATTTAAAGAGGAGAGATGTCCAATTTGAGGAAGGAGACCATGTATTCTTGAAGGTCTCTCCATCTCGGGGTGTTATCGCATTTGACCGTCATGGAAAATTAAACCCAAGGTATGTAGGACCATTCCGTATTGAGAGACGGATTGGAGAAGTGGCATATCGGTTAGCTTTGCCACCGGCTATGTCAAGAGTGCATCCGGTATTTCATGTTTCTTTCTTTGCGGAAGTATGTACCGGATCCGACCCATGTCATCAACTTTACGGAAATTGAGGTGCAACCAAACTTGACTTTCGAGGAGCGTCCGATTCGGATCACGGATCGGATGAATAAGCAATTGAGGAAACGAGTCATTCCGATGGTAAAAGTACTATGGAAGCACCATTCCGCGGAAGAGTCGACTTGGGAAGTTGAAGAAGAGATGAGACAACGTCATCCCCACTTTTTTGGTAAACCTTAACTAGAAATTTCGGGTCGAAATTTATTGTTAGGAGGGTAGAATGTAATATTTAGTGTTAAAAAAATAATAAAAGATATTATTTTTATGTAATATTACCTCCCCGTTTTCCCCTTTTTACCCCCCTCCATCGGGAACCGCCTTACTGTGCCAGGCATGGTCGATTTTCCCCCTTCCTCCCTCTCTCGATTCCCCCTCGCGGCAGCTCCCTCCCGCGTGCCTGCGCGGAGCCCAGCCCCCCTCCTTCGCGCCAGCGCTGTCCAGCCCCCCCTGCTCACTCGGCCGCCAGTGCGGACCCGCGGCTGCGGCGTCGCAGCAGCTCCCCCCGCCCCCTGCTCTCTCTCGGCCAGCCGCGAGGACCCACCGCAACCCCGCCCCCTGCTCTCTCGGCCGCCCGCGTGGACCGCGGCAGCTGCGGCGGCCGCAGCAGCCGCCCCCCTCCGCGCGCTGACCGGCGCCGCGCGGGCGCTTCCTCCTTGCGTGCGCGGAGGCGCCCGGCGCAGCCCCGCAGCCCCCATCCTCCTCTTTCCCCCCTTTTTCTCCCTTGGGCGCTTGACTGCGCCGGCCGGCGCTCCGCCGCCCGCGGCCACCCCGCCCCCCCAGCCCCCGCGGCTGCCTGCCTCTGCTCCCTCTCTCCGGCGTGTCCTGCTGCCCAGCCGCACCTCTTTGGACCCGGACAGCAGCCCCCTCTTGCATGCACCATCTCCACCATCCGGAAATTGCTAGTGTTGTGGTAATGGTCCATTTTATTTTTTTTCTCTCTTTTTCACTCCCTCACATCATTTTTATTATGTTCTATCCATGCCATACCTATATGCCTTTGTATGCTTGCAGCTAGCACTGATTGAGGGAGAAATCCTTGCCTTGCCGATTCAAACTTCGTATTAGCTCTGGATTGTTTTATCGACGCCTTTCCGGTAGGCACCTCGGACGCCTCTAATACCATTAAATTGAATACTTGATAAAATACCAAACACCTGTAGATGTTAACGTAAATGTAGAAATTGAATATTAGATGTGGTGATTATTCACATTTGCATATCTTATTTAATCCTGTTTCAGCATGCTACGTAGGTGATGATCTTTTAAATTAATTCGATCAGGTTATTTTCTAGTTATTTGTGTAGCATGCTGTATAAACCTTGTAGTGTATAGTTGATGGACTTGATTTATTCTGGTATGCTGATTTTAATTACGTCTATGTCATACGAATATCACTGCAGGTTAATTAGATTAATTAGAGGGAGTTATGTTATAAATCTGGTTTTCTATGCAAGTTCATCAACAGATTGTGGTTAAATCTTAGACATCTACGTACATTGCATGTTAGCATAGCATGGGCATGTTTGAGTTGAATGCCATTTATTATGCATTGTGGATTAAATGATGGTATCATGGTCATTTTGTGCTAAGAGTACGTGCAGTTATGCTTATAGATGGTCATATGTATTAGATGTGCATATACGCATAATGATGGTTATAATTGCATTGCAATTAGCATGGCAAGGCATAAATGTATGTGTGCATGTGTGCATTAAAAATATTTAATGAGATCGAGCTATACTGGACTAGTAGTCGTGTCCGTGGGCAGCGGAGCTTAGAACCGTCTGGTGCATCCTTCGATCCCAGATCCTGCGGGTTATCCTAAGTGCCACCCCTGCCTAGGTGCACTACGGGATTTAGCTTAGCTATACAATTACTCTATATATGGTAGATCTGGTCATAGCTCGTCGAGATCTTAAGACGACGCTTTCCTTGCGAAAAATGAAAATGTTAATGTTTCATGTAGTGGATAGATGCATTGTAGAGTGGTATTAGTGTTAGCATTTATGTTGTGTTCATTAGTTCATTTAAGCATATATGTTTTGTATGATATGCATGGTAAGTCCATTAGTTGGTGTTGTTTTGCATAACCTCTTCATCTTATTAGATATATTGGTGAGAAGTCCTCTTTGGTCCTAGTGGTTGGTAGTTTATGGTTTTATGTCTTAAAAATTTGTGAAATGCCAAATTTTATATATATTGTTTAGTTTTATATGATATGTATCAAGTGCAGGTTGGGTATTATATAGATATCATGTTAGGGCCTTTGGCTATCCAATTTGGTGGATGATGTGGTGTCTACTGAGTCATTATGACTCACCCCGTGGATTATTTTATCATTTTACAGGTTTAGATGAGGAGTATCCTGAAGTGGGATCTGAGGAGAACCCGGTAGGCGAACCAGATTATACCGACTTGGGGAACGAATGACTCGCCTTTCTCTTTAGATGTTTGATGCCTTCTTGATAGCGGCATTTTTGTATATGGCGAGATGACTGGATCTTGGTTGATTTCTGTACAGTTGGTGGTTAGCTCCTTTTATTTTTGTGGTGGAGCTTGGTTGTAGGGTTGATGCCCTCCCATTTTTGTGGTTTTGGATTGGTGACCTTGTGGTGTCACCTTCACAGGTTATGTTTGATTTTGATGGTGTATTTGGCCTTGTGATGGTCTTTGTTGTGGTGGTTTAAGTTAAACCGTGTACGTTGAATCGGTGGTTTATGTTTTCTGGTTGGAATATGTTGGTTCTGAATGACGGAACTTTGCTATATTGTGTAAGCAGGTGTTTTAGATTGTGTTTTTGTTGTCGAACCTTACTTATTCGTGGGTTTTATCCTGCTGTCATGTTTTGGAAAAAAAAATTTTCGCTGCATTTTTCCGGGTCGTGACAGTCGGGGTGCGCTGCCCGAAGCCCCGCGTAGGGCGGATGGAGCGAGCAGAGCTGCTGGGAGGAGCCGTGAAAGCTGGTCGCGGAGGAAGACGATGGAGGCTGGAGCGACCAACCAGACGAAGGCCCAGGAGGAAAGCAACCTCCGCCGTCTGCCGGGGGGACTGGTTGCGCCGTTGGGTGCCGCCGTACGGACCTGCGATGGCAGGCACTGTCATCACGCGGACCAGAGAGGGCAGGGGCGAGTGGCAGAGGGGTGAAAAGGCTGAAGTGCCCCCTCCAGAACCTTCCATCGAAAGAAGACATGTCCACCCCCTTTTGCCCCGTCGATTAAAATATGGGTTGGACTTAACTCCGCAAAGCCTCGCCAATCCGCTGATAAGTGAAGGAGCGGGGGGGGGGGGTGATTTTGACCGGAGTCAAAATTGGATTGGAAGGAGGAAGCGGACATATCAACGTGGCCACCTCCCATTTCAATATATATGTATATACACACATAACAAAGAGATACATAGAAATGGACAAACCGTTGCAACCTTCGTGTGATGTCAATTTTGGCAAAAGTCAAAATTGAAAAAAAGAGACAGTAGCATGTTGACTGAGAAATAAGCTCAGTTAGTGCATATCCAACCATCAGGGTAAAGAGAAACGATAATACAAGAAAAAGGAAGAAAAAGAAAGGAGGGGATGGTAACGTTCAAAAAAAAAGAAAAGAAAAGAAGATAAAAAAAGAGAAGAGACGACTCCTGGTAGACAAAAAAGGGAAAGAAAAGAAAAATGAGAGGAAGAAATAAAATAAAATCAGTAAAAAAAGGGAAGAAGGGAAAGAAAATAGGGAAAAGAAAGGAGGAAAAAAATAATAAATGAGGTCGACAAGGAAAATGAACGAAGGATGACAATGAACCAAATAATTAAATAATTTTCTTTCTTTTCTATTCTTTTTATCGTGGCTCTTCTGTTATGCACAAAAAATAGGAGAAAGAAGGCAAACGAATGGAAGAAAAATCAAAAAGAAAAAAAAAGAGAGGAGATAAGAAAAAGAGAGAGAGAAGGATTATGTCCGTTGGAAGCAAAGAGAGAGAGAGAGAGCGAGAGAGAGAGAGAGAGAGAGAGAAAGGGAAGAAGGAAGAAAAAAAAAGATGGATTTCTGTAAAAAAAAAAAGACAAAGAGAGCAAAAAAAAAGAGAAGAGAAAAGAAGATGAAGGAATAAAAAAAGGAGATGAATTCTGTGAGAAAAAAAGAAAAGAAAATTGAGAGAAAGAGAGAAAATAAAATCAGTAAAAAAAGAGGGGAGGACAAAAAGAAGAGGAAGAGAAAAAATGTAGAATGGGAAAAAGTCAGCAAAGAAGGAGAAATAAAAAAATATATAGAAGAAAGAAACATTGAGTTATGTCATGAGTTAAAAGAGAATTTTTATTTCATCTTATATCAAATGGGCCACTAACTTGGATCTCATTGGGCCGAACTTGCTTCTTAACATATCCAAGTTTGTTGGAATTTTTTAGAGAGATTAGAATCCGCACAATATAATATTTTATTTTATCCCTCGAATAATTTTTACCAAAGATTAACCACAATTTTCGCCGCGAAAGAGTTTAAAAAAAAGACGGAGCGGTGTAGATCGCGAGGTTCGTACAGATATAATCAGATTTGTGTTGATATTATCATTTATTGCAATCATTTAGATTGATTAGTATAATAGGAAAGTTGGGTATAAATCCTACTGAGTTCGTGTGACTCATTCCAAATCCTTTAACATTTTTCAGAAAATCAGGTAGCACAGCAAAACCGTAGTGGATTAGGATTAGTGCAGAAGAGGTTCAGAGAATTTGGTTTATGAATTGTTTATATTGACTCAAGGTATGATTTATTTTTGGATTGAATCATTTATTTTAGTGGAATGGGACCTGTGATTCTTTAATTTTTCCAAACCGACGTAGTTTAGCGGTTAATTCCCCGGTCCCGTCTCCGAATTTATTCCGCTACGCGTGTTAGGAAATCCGGGACGTGACAAATAATTTTTTTAAAACTGCAACAAAAGGCTCAGGCACTACCAATAATGAAGCATGTCTTCAAAGAGTCATAAATTAAAATAAAAAATAATTAATTAGTAATCTCATACATAACTCCAATCAATAAAAGTGAATCAAATATAAATATTAATTTCGCTCAAGGAAATATAATAATTGACATGTCAAAACCCAAAATAGGCATGTTATTCATCGTATAGTCCAAGCACGAATCTCTTTTAAAGGTATTAATAAATTATCAAAAAGAACTTGTAAAATCCTATATAACATATGGAAAACCTCGAGAGGTCTACGCAATAAGAGAATAGAAAATTAACCCCAAATATGTCCACGCAATAAGACAAATAGAAAATTATATTTTAACAATTGAAAATAATACTCATCGTCTTAGAAATCATTATAATATTATTTTAAAACAAATATCAGAACTACAAACAAATATGGCAATAATCCAATCTAATCAATAAAAAATTAGCATTATCAAAAAGAAAATCTTGATAAACAACTAACTATGATTAATAACTTAGAAGAAGAATCAATATTTTTTGTCTCATTAGAAGAACTTAAGAATAGTTGTGTATGACTTAATAAATGAAACTTTTCCGATAGAAATAAGTAATATTATTGACAATAAAATATTTGAAGAACCATTAGATTATATACTAGATGAATATAAAGATTGTATAATGGAAAAAAGAGAAATAAAAGGAATAAATGTAATCCACCATGTAATAGATAAGCAAAGCATAACTGCACTTGAGAAAGGTACAATCAATAAACTTATTATTACTAGAGAACAAATCAATAATCTCAACTTTTCTACGTTTGTTAAATTCATCATAGGATGGATATCATCGTTATTACAAGTATTTGAAATAGATGTCCTTATCACATTTTCAGAATGTACAATAGGAAACACTTATCTAGCCCTAATACTCAATCAACATTAAATATGAAGAGCTAAATGGACAAATAAATATTCAAAAAGAAGAAAATTCTCAATACTAAAAATATGAAAATTACAACAAATGGCCAACAGATATTGTAACGTTTCTGTTTTAAAATATAATAATAATAATTATTAAATAGTTATTATATTTATTATTGCCATTATTTCCCCATCCTTCCTTTTTTTTTCCTTCGGTTACCCCCCTCCCGAAACCGCCTCCGCCGAGCGCCCTATTTTCCTTCCCTTTCTCGGTCGCCGCCACGTCTCCCGATCGCCTGCAAATTTTTCCCCTCTCGGCCGCTGTTGCACCGTCGCACCAGTCGGCGCCGCCCCACGCAGCCGCCGCCCCCGTTGACTACTGCGCCCGCCCGCGGCCCCGCCGTTCAGCACCCGTCGCTGCGCCGTACCGCCGTGTGTCCGTCCCTGTCAGCCCGCGCGTCGCCCGCTCGCGCGTGGCCGCCGCCGCCGTAGCCGCCGCGGCTAACGTGCACCGCAGCGGCGTTGACCGCCCGCCCGTGCGCGCCACGCGGCCGCCGCCGCGTCACCCCGCTGCCTCGGCAGCCCTCGTGGCCGTCGCCGGCCGCGTTGACCACCTCGCCGCCGCATGCCGCAGCCGCATTGACGCCGCCGCGTCCGCCGCCAGCCCCGCTGCCCCGTCGGCCCCACCTGCGACCGCGCACCGCCGCACGCCCGCGCGCGCCGTGCACCGCGGTATGCCCCCTTGCTCTGCGGTATCTCTCTCATATTCTCTCTCTCCTATCATCACACTCTCCATCCTATTATATTTGTCCCTCTTGTCTTATTCTCCCTTATTCCAACAGTTTGTCAAGACATCCATCCAGATCGATTTTTCAGCGCCGTCGTGACCACGGCAACACACTCGTGATTCGGTTTGATTCCCTTGCAATTCCGTGCGCCATTGGTCGTCGCCGTTAAGGTAGGCGTCTTGGCTATTCTTAGCATTCCGATATGATTAATTTAAATCGTTAAAACGATGTTAGTTAACTCTGGTTAGAACAATAAAAATATTGGTGGGTTATTTCAATTTATTAGCTTACTTAGATGTAGTTAAACTCGAATTGTCATATATACTTATTTAGATTGAATGATCATGCATTTTCACCATGTTAGACATTAGATTAGAATGCATGTTAGCATGTTAAATATCATGTTGTGTGTTAGAATATGGTTAGTATGGTATGGTTAATACTTCAATGATCTTAAACAATAACCTAATTTAATGAATAGCCGGATTAGAAGTTAAAGCATTGTGTTATTTTCAGCTTTGCTAATTTATGTAGTAGATAGACAGTTGTTGTCATTGCATGTATACATCATGATAGTATGTTAGAATTGCTTGATTCACAATTTAGAGTATCATGATGTTAGTCAATTGGTATAGTTTGAGTTTAATTCTGGTATGGTATGCATATGTGAGGTATACAGTTATGAATGTTCAACTATGTGATCTATGTTTAGATTATCATGCACATGTCCATGGTTACTTTGATTGGTTGATTGTTTGAGTTATATATATATGCTTTCATTTTGAGAGATGTATTATGCAGTGGGCTGCATTGTAATGGAATTCTACTTCACCAGAATATAGTTCGGTCATGTGGGCAGTAGATGAATTAGAACAATCCGGAGCATCCGTCGATCCCGGATACCGCGGTTTATCCTAAGTACTCCCCTGCCTATGGGGTACTATGGGATTTAGCTTACTATATGTTACTTTTATATATGGTAGATCTGGTGTTAGTTTTGTGACATTTGCTACAATGTCCAAGTGGAGCATATAACTTACTCAGACAGATGGTTTATTATGCATTTTGGCATGTATGATAGTGATTTAGATTGGTCATTTTGTTATGATAGGGTTATGTAATGCATGCATACCTAGTTTTCTTAAAGCTCAGGTTATGTGAGGTTAAATGTTTATTGAATCATGTCAGTTTAGGGGGTAGTAAAAATACACTTTAATCAGTCTATTGAAGATATAGAATTAATATAAACCCCATATATATTATAATCTGAGTTTTTAGGTTTGCTTCTATTAAAATCAGTAGACAATAACTAGTATAGTAGGGTAGTCCGGGTGTAAGACCTACTGAGTCTGTGGTGATTCACCCCTTCCCGTTATTAACTTTTTCAGCTGATTTCGAGGAGTCTCTCCCTGAGGAGGACTTTGGAGAGGATTTCGAGGAGGACGTTGGAGGTGATCCAGAGCCACTCGAGGCCCAGAGGTCGAGGAGTTTGGTGACGAGTGATCACCATATATCTTTTAGGTTGTTTGAGTTTCTCTTCTGATTTTGGTTGATATTTGCTTGGTTTGACTTTATAGATGATGATTGGACTATGCATTGAGTCCTTCTTAGTTGTTAGTTGTGGTTATTTATGGGATTTTGTGAAGTTTTGAGTTTAATCGGATCATTACAGGTTGTTTTAAATTGTTCAGATTTGGTGATGTGGATTTATCTTGTTCTCCTAAACTGTCCCGATTTCCGGATTTATTCCGCTGCGTATTTGTATTTTCCGGGTCGTGACAGGAGTTGGTATCAGAGCATTCTTCCGGCCTGAAGATCCTTCTGGATCTGCCCAGATGCATTATTTGGATTTTGGAGAACAATGTTTGATTTGAATCAAGTTGATTTTGGATTCAAGATAAAATTTAGATCTATTATCTTATTGGAAGCTATATGTTGGAATTATGTGATTGGATGTTTGTTTCTTGGAACAGGATTGCCTCCAGGGGTTACAACTGTAGGCGTGGAAATGGTGATGCACGGAATGTTCCAGAGATTAATGGGGACCAGCAAGGTCGTCGCCAGCAGGACTTAGTGCAGGGTGGAGGTCAGGTACCAGTGCAGGGTCAGGGTGGAGGTCAGGCGCCAGTGCAAGTTGGAGGTCAGATACCAGATGCAGCTGGCATCTTTGGTGCCATTCACGAGCATTTTCAGACAGTTCAGGCCCAGAATCAGGCTCAGTAGGGTAGGGCACAACAGGCAATTGCAGAGCAGAGAGACCACATATCAGCACCTTAGAGGAGTTCAGGAGGCTGAGTCCACCAGCATTCCGTGGCGAGAGAGAACCTGCAGTGGCAGAGAATTGGCTAAGGGAAGTGGGCAAGATCTTCAGGACCTTGCAGTGTCCACCTAAGGACATGGTCCGCCTTGCTGCACATATGTTATCTCATTCTGCAGGAGCTTGGTGGGAGTCTTTACTCCGCACCCGATATGCTGAGGTGACAGAGGCTGAGATCGATTGGGAAGACTTTGTCAGAGTCTTCAAGGACAAGTACAACCCCATGCACATCAGAGATGAGAAGAAGCGGGAGTTCCTACTTCTGGAGCAGGGCAGCATGACTGTGATGGAGTATGAGAGCAGGTTTGTTGAGCTGGAGGCCTATGCACCCAACATGTATAAGGAGGAACGCGAAATAGCCAAGAAGTTCGTGGATGGACTTCGTGGAGCTATCAGGAATAGGTTGGTCTCCAAGGTTTGGCGTAGTCTAGCAGCAGTCTATAAGGCAGCTTGCAGGGTGGAGTAGAGTTTGGGAGCTTACCGACAGCCATCTCCATATCAGAGGGTACCAGCTTGTACTCAACCCCAACGGGGGGTGGATCGCAAGAGGAAGAGGGCAGAGTATGAGTTACCGTGTGCTTTGTGCAGGAGATACCATCCTGGCACCTCTTATCACCGCAACAGTGGAGTTTGTTCGGGTGTGGGCAGCCTGGTCACATGATTGCAGATTGTCCCAGTAGGGGTAGGGGTGCACCACCACCACCAATTCAGCTTAAAGAGGAGGTTCGTCATCCACAGCTCACCCTTTCAGCACCTCCTCAGCGCCTAGCACCCTAGCAGCAGCGGTTTGTGCCCCAGCAGCGACCAGCACCACCCAGGAGGTAGTTTGTAGCACTCCGGGCACCATGAGCACCACAGCCACCACCACAGAGCGCTCAAGCTAAGGTATTTTCTATGGAGCGCTAGGATCTCCCTGAGGCAGCCAATGCAGTAGAAGGTACTCTTTTAGTTGCTGGATACCATGCTAGAGTGTTATTTGATTCTGGTACTACGGATTCCTTTTTTTCTTTCCGATTTGCTACATTTCTGTTCAAATTTTGCAAGCATGAGGTTAATGAATGTAGCCCAGTCAGTGTCAGTATGCCTTCAGGGAAATCAGTAAATGTATCTTTTTGCATGCCCCAGTGTGATATAGATATTGATGGTCATATTTTGAGGGCCAGGTTATTTGTGCTTGAGATGGAGGGTTTTGATGTCATCCTTGGGATGGATTGGTTGGAGCATCACCATGCCATCCTTGATTGTTTCAGAAAGAGGGTGACCTTTCAGATACCTGGGGGTGACACTTTCTCCTATAAGTGTCCTAGTTATGGCAGGTCCAAGATGTTGATTTATGCATTGAAATCTTCTAGATTGATTGGTGCCCAGTGTGAGGCATATTTGGCTTGTGTTACCAAAGTGGAGGAGTCAGGAGATAGTCTGGCATTGGGGGATGTGGCTGTAGTTAATGAATTTGTAGATGTGTTTCCTGATGAGTTGCCAGGTTTGCCACCACCTAGGGACATTGATTTTTCCATTGATCTTGTCCCTGGGGCTGCCCCTATTTCTATTGCTCCTTATAGGATGGCACCTGCAGAAACTGAAAGAGCTGAAGAAACAATTAGAAGAATTGCTAGATCTGGGTTTTATTCGTCCCAGTGTGTCACCTTGGGGTGCACCAGTATTGTTTGTCAGGAAGAAGGATGGATCACTGAGATTGTGTATTGATTACAGGAAGCTGAACCAGTTGACTATCAAGAATAAGTATCCCATGCCTCGTATAGATGACTTGTTTGATCAATTACAGAATGCCAAGATATTTTCTAAGATTGCTTTGAGATCAGGTTACCATCAGTTGAGGATCAAGAAGGAGGATATTCCCAAGTCAGCATTCAGGACCCGGTATGGCCATTATGAGTTTTTGGTGATGCCTTTTGGCCTTACCAATGCACCTATAGCATTTATGGGTCTGATGAACCAGATTTTCAAGGCATATCTTGATCAGTTTGTGGTTGTTTTAATTGATGACATTTTGATCTATTCTGCTAGTGATGATGAACACTGTCAACACCTGATGATTGTTTTACAGATTTTGAGAGAGCATCAACTCTATGCTAAGTTCAGTAAGTGTGCCTTTTGGCTCAAAAGTGTTAACTTTTTGGGTCATATTATTTCTGAGGCAGGTGTACAGATTGATCCAAGCAAGGTGGAGGCTGTGCAGAATTGGGAACGGCCTACCAACCCCACTGAGGTGAGGAGTTTTCTTGGTTTGGCAGGTTACTATCGCAGGTTTATTGAGGGGTTTGCTTCTATATCAGCCCCAATGACTGCTCTGACCAAGAAAGAAGGATTTAAATGGACAGAAAAGTGTGATGAGAGCATCCAGTGCTTGAAGGAGAAGCTGACCACGACACCTGTTCTTGTGCTACCTTCTGGTTCAGGAAGTTTCGTTGTCTATACAGATGCATCCAGGGTTGGCTTGGGCTGTGTGCTTATGCAGCATGATAGGGTTGTTGCCTATGCTTCCAGGCAACTGAAACCACATGAGAAGAATTATCCTGTGCATGATTTAGAGATGGCATTTGTGGTCCATGCCTTAAAGGTGTGGAGGCATTACTTGTATGGTGAAAATTTTGAAATGTTCATAGATCACAAGAGTTTGAAATATATTTTCACTCAGAAGGACCTAAACTTGAGGCAGAGAAGATGGGTGGAGTACATGAAGGACTATGACTTTAGCCTAAACTACCATCCATGGAAGGCTAATGTTGTAGCAGATGCATTTAGCAGAAAGAAGATGATGGCTATGTAGTTGCACCAGGCATGGGAAGGTATGGAAATGTTGATTGATTGTGCACCCAGAAGGGAAGCGGATAATCTAATATCTTTTATGGCACAACTTTCTATTGGGTCAGCATTGGTGGACAGGGTGAAAGAAGCTCAAGCTGGGAATCAGGCAGTGCAAGAGTTGGTAAAATGCCAGATATATCCAAATATGAAGATGGTACAGTCAGGCATCAAGGATGGCTATGTGTGGCAGAAAATGCAGAGCTGAGGCAAGAAATTTTATCAGAAGCTCATAGATCTCAGCATGTTATTCATCCAGGGGAAAACAATATGTATCAAGATCTCAGGAGGTAGTTCTCGTGGGAAGGTATGAAAAGGGATGTTGTTGACTATGTATCGAGATATTTGATTTGTCAACAGGTGAAAGTAGAGCATAGGAAGCCAGTAGGACCCCTACAGCCACTGGAGATTTTAGAATGGAAGTGGGAGCATATCACCATGGACTTTGTCTAGTTTTCCCAAGACTAGGAAGCAACATGATGCCATATGGGTAGTGGTGGATAGACTCACTAAAGTAGCTCATTTCTTGCCTATTAAGGAAGCAAAATCGACTGAGAGCTTGGTGAGATTGTACTTTGATGGTGTTGTCAAGTACCATGGTGTTCCTGTTTCTATAGTATCTGATAGAGATCCCAGATTCACTGGAAGGGTGTGGAAAAGATTACAAGATGCTTTGGGCTCTCAGCTCAGGTTCAGTTCGGCATATCATCCCCAAACAGATGATCAATCTGAGCATACTATTCAGACATTGGAGGACATGTTGAGGGCTAGAGCACTGGAATGGCAGGATAGTTGGGATTTGCAGTTGCCGCTCATTGAATTTGCTTATAACAATAGTTTTTATTCTAGTATCGGTATGGCACCATTTGAGGCATTGTATGGGAGGCCATGCAGATCACCTCTTTGCTGGGAAGAGGTTGGAGATCGCAGTCTTATTGGGCTAGATTGGGTGCAGGATAGCAATGAGAAGGTTAGTTTGATTCGCCAGATCTTGCTTACTGCTCAGAGTCGCCATAAGAGTTATGCTGATCTAAAGCGCAGGATTGTCCAGTTTGAAGAGGGTGACCATGTATTCTTGAAGGTTTCTCCTTCAAAGGGAGTTATCAGGTTTGGTCGGCGTGGGAAGTTGAACCCAAGGTTTGTGGGTCCGTTTCAGATTGTGAAACGTATTGGTGAGGTTACTTACAGGTTGGCTTTGCCCCCGGCAATGGTGAGGATACATCTGATTTTCCATGTCTCTCTACTTCGGAAGAACGTATCAAATCCGACTCATGTTATAGATTTTCAGAAGATCAATGTACAGCCGAATTTAAGTTTTGATGAGAGGCTGATCCGGATCACGGACCGGATGGTGAAGCAATTAAGGAGGAAGCAAATTCCGATGGTCAAGGTTCTTTGGAAGTATCACTCGTCGGAAGAGTCGACGTGAGAAGTGGAGGAGGATATGAGACGTCTTCACCCGCAACTATTAAGTTAGTTTAATTTAATTTTCGAGGATGAAATTTTTTGTTAGGAGGGTAGATTGTAACATTTCTGTTTTAAAATAATAATAATAATTATTATTATTAAATAGTTATTATATTTATTATTGCCATTATTTCCCCATCTTTCCTTTTTTTTCCATCGGTTACCCCCCTCCCGAAACCGCCTCCGCCGAGCGCCCTATTTTCCTTCCCTTTCTCGGTCATCGCCGCGTCTCCTGATCACTGCAAATTTTTCCTCTCTTGGCTGCTGTTGCACCATCGCACCAGCCGGCGCCGCCCCGCGTAGCCGCCGCCCTCGTTGACCACTGCGCCCGCCCGCGGCCCCGCCGTTCAGCGCCCGTCGCTGAGCCGTACCGCCGCGTGTCTGTCCCCATCAGCCCGCGCGTCAACTGCTCGCGCATGACAGTGCCTGCCGTAGCCTCCGCGCGCCGCAGCGGCGTTGACCGCTCGCCCGGCGCCGCCCACCCGCGCACGCCACGCGGCCGCCACCGCGTCACCCCGCCGCCTCAGCCACCCTCGCGGCTGTCGCCAGCCGCGTTGACCACCTCGCCGCTGTGTGCCGCAGCCGCGTTGACGCCGCCGCAACTGCCGTCAGCCCTGTCGGCCCCACCTGCGACCGTGCGCCTCCGTACGCCCCCCTCGCTCCACGGTATCTCTCTCATATTCTCTCTCTCCTATCGCTGCACTCTCCATCCTATTATATTTGTCCCTCTTGTCTTATTCTCCCTTATTCCAATAGTTTGTCAAGACATCCATCCGGATCGATTTTTCAGCGCCGTCGTGACCACAGCAACACACTCGTCATCCGGTTTGATTCCCTTGCAATTCTGTGCGCCGTTCGTTGTCGCCGTTAAGGTAGGCATCTCGGCTATTCTTAGCATTCCGATATGATTAATTTAAATCGTTAAAACGATGTTAGTTAACTCTGGTTAGAACAATAAAAATATTGGTGGGTTATTTCGATTTATTAGCTTACTTAGATGTAGTTAAACTCAAATTGTCATATATACTTATTTAGATTGAATGATCATGCATTTTCACCATGTTAGACATTAGATTAGAATGCATGTTAGCATGTTAAATATCATGTTGTGTGTTAGAATATGGTTAGTATGGTATGGTTAATACTTCGATGATCTTAAACAATAACCCAATTTAATGAATAGCAGGATTAGAAGTTAAAGCATTGTGTTATTTTCAGCTTTGTTAATTCATGTAGTAGATAGACAGTTGTTGTCATTGCATGTATACATCATGATAGTATGTTAGAATTACATGATTCACAATTTAGAGTATCATGATGTTAGTCAATTGGTATAGTTTGAGTTTAATTCTGGTATGGTATGCATATGTGAGGTATATAGTTATGATGGTTCAACTATGTGATCTATGTTTAGATTATCATTCACATGTCCATGGTTACTTTGATTGGTTGATTGTCTGAGTTATATATATGCTTTCATCTTGAGAGATGTATTATGCAGTGGGCTGCATTGTAATGGAATTCTACTTCACCAGAATATAGTTCGGTCCTGTGGGCAGCAGATGAATTAGAACAATCCGGAGCATCCGTCGATCCCGGATACCGCGGTTTATCCTAAGTACTCCCCTGCCTATGGGGTACTATGGGATTTAGCTTACTATATGTTACTTTTATATATGGTAGATCTGGTGTTAGTTTTGTGACATTTGCTACAATGTCCAAGTGGAGCATATAATTTACTTAGACAGATGGTTTATTATGCATTTTGGCATGTATGATAGTGATTTAGATTGGTCATTTTGTTATGATAGGGTTATGTAATGCATGTATACCTAGTTTTCTTAACGCTCAGGTTATGTGAGGTTAAATGTTTATTGAATCATGTTAGTTCAGGGGGTAGTAAAAATACATTTTAATCAGTCTATTGAAGATATAGAATTAGTATAAACCTTATATATATTATAATCTGAATTTTTAGGTTTGTTTCTATTAAAATCAGTAGAGAATAACTAGTATAGTAGGGTAGTCCGGGTGTAAGACTTACTGAGTCTGTGGTGACTCACCACTTGCCGTTATTAACTTTTTCAGCTGATTTCGAGGAGCCTCTCCCTGAGGAGGACTTTGGAGAGGATTTCGAGGAGGACGTTAGAGGTGATCCAGAGCCACTCGAGGACCTAGAGGTCGAGGAGTTTGGTGACGAGTGATCACCATATATCTTTTAGGTTGTTTGAGTTTCCCTTCTGATTTTGGTTGATATTTGCTTGGTTTGACTTTATAGATGATGGTTGGACTATGTGTTGAGTCCTTTTGAGTTGTTAGTTGTGGTTACTTATGGGATTTTGTGAAGTTTTGAGTTTAATTGGATCATTACAGGTTGTTTTAAATTGTTCAGATTTAGTGATGTGGATTTATCTTGTTCTCCTAAACTGTCCCGATTTCCTGATTTATTCCGCTGCGTATTTGTATTTTCTGGGTCGTGATAGATATTCTAAGTTGGACAAATAGAAAAATAATGATAATCGATTAAGAAAAGTTAGTACACGAAAGTAGAATCAACAGTCCAAGATAGAATAGACACTTAGATGTCAACATTCTTGAACCAAATGCAAGAGAAATACGGGAGATAATAAAAGCAGATAGATGGGTAGATGAAATGAAAGAATAGCAAGGGGCAACCATAGTGGTGGAGGCGACTATTGTAGCAACACTGTAGCAAATAGTTATCATACTATAGAAATAATTGTAGCAATCAATATAGCAATAATAGTATTATGCTTTGAAATAAGTGTATGAGATAGTATACATAGATTCCTTTCTATTATTGTTAGAGAACATCATTGATGACATTTTAGGTCATTCCCTGCCTATATAATGGAGGTAACCCTTCGGAGGATAGCATCACATGTAAGCTCTGGTTTATAAAATAATAGTCCCGCATCATCTTACTGTTCATCTTCTGCTTCTTTCTTCCATATGCTTCTCTTCTTCACAGTTTCCAAAGACACTACATCGATACTAAGCTTCCAAGGTTGAGATTTATTCACATTTTTTCGGCTACAATTTATATATCTTCGTTATTTTCTACATATGGTTTGGTTGAAGCTGTGAAAAATTATAATGGGAAAGCTCATAATTGAAATAAAGTTGTTTCAAAATTTGGTACCATTCTTATTTGTTTAAATATTTCTTGATTAATTTTGTACCATTCTTATTTTTTATAAATTTTAATTATATATTATTTTAAAATTAACACACCTAAAATAATTTATTTTAAATTTAATTTCATTTATTTGATACTGTTTTATATGTATTTTTATTTTAAAATATTTAGATAAATTATATATGATTAATATTTACAACATACGATAGTGTAAAATATTTAATTGAAATATATATAGTTATTATTTATAACAAAAAATAATCTTGAAAATTTATTTTATATATTTAAAATAAATTATGTTAATATTTTTTATTTTTATTTTAAAATATCACATTTTAAATACTTAGTATGCTGGAAATATTTATTAAAAATAAATTTTATTATAAAAACAAATTTTATATTTATTTTACTATATAAATTATATCAATGTTATATTATATACTATCATGTGTCATAAATATTAACGATATATATTTTAATTATATTTTTTAAAATAAAAATAAATATAAAAATGTTATCAAATAAATAAAATAAAATTTGAAATAAATTAATTTAAGTGTGTTACTTTAAAATAGCGTAGGATTAATGTTTACATATTTATAATTAATATTTATAAATTATGTAATATATAATATACATAACGTGAGAGTGAAATCGTTGGATTTTTCAGCCACTACCCTCTAATGTAAAAGAAGAGAAAATTTTTTTGAAAGGCACTAGAACACTTATGGGGTGTTTGGTCACGTGATAATTTTTTATATACTTTCATGATAAAAATTATATTAAAATAAAAAGTGAACTAACTCATGACATAAAATTATCATGTTTGGAGGGATGTGATTACAAAAAAGAGTAACTACCATACATGATCAAATAAAATGAGGGACCACAAGAAAAAAGAAAGAGGTGAGACATTTTTTTTTGTTTAAGAAGAAATTCATTTTCAAAACATAAAATTGTCAAATTGCCAAACATCTTTTTTAACAAATTTTTTATAATTTTTAAAAATTAAAATAAAAATCTCCATTATCATGCAACCAAACACCCCATTAGTAATTTTCACCTTCGGAGAGAGAGGGAGAAAGAAAGAGATTGAAGTCGCTACTTTAGAGAGAGAGAGAGAGGGGGGGGTAGCGGCTTCAACTATACGGGTCAAAGTTACTATTTTTGGTAGTGCCTTTCGTCGAAGTGTGTTAGTTTTTTAAAAAAAATTTAGAGTGTTAGTTCTGCAAAGTATATTTGTATCCATGCTAGTTTAAAATTTTTTCCGCCAATTTGCTGTAGAACGTATATACAGTTGTTTTTTTTTAGGTCATTCATGACATGGGGAATGTGATTGTGATATATTATATCATTCGTGCTAAAATATAACAACATTCTCCAGTGTCTAAAGTTCATACTTATAACACCCAAGTTGACCGAAACTCAAATATGACATCCTTGTTTGTAAGTTAATGACTTGGAGCATTCTAAATAGATGAAAACACAAATACGACATTCTTTATTCAGCGTATAAATTTTCAGGTTAGAGCCAAGATGACAAACACCAAAAGGGTCCGTAAAGAGTGGTCAATGAAAGCTTCATTTTCAATGATATTTCGATTCATATTTTTCAAATAATTTGAATCTTTCAACACTTTATTTCCACTAGGGAGGTTGGAGTCAATTCAGATCAAATAGTCTGGTTATTCCACAAGCCATGTGCAATTGAGTAAGTTTGCTTGATTATCTTATTTGGAGAGATGTGACAACAACAAAAAAGTTGGTACCGCATATGACCAACCAAGATGCAAGATAAAATAAAGGTGATTTTCTTGTCAAAGCACTACAGGGAATTGGGTCATTGGCGACGGGTTATTGGCGACGGCTTTTTAAAGTCGTCGCCAATAATGTTAAAAGCGACGGCGAAATGAACGCCGTCGCTAATAATTGGTAAATAGCGACGGCTAAATATAGCCGTCGCAAACTCTTGGTATTGCGACGGTCGAAGCCGTCGCAATACCCAGAAAACGACCCGTGCGGGTTTTTTTACACGGAAAAGTGGCGACGGCTTCATACGCCGTCGCGAATAATATTAGTGGCGACGGCTTAAGTCGTCGCAATACCCAGAAAACGACCCGTGCGGGTTTTTTACACGGAAAAGTGGCGACGGCTTCATACGCCGTCGCTAATAAACGCCGTCGCTAATAATATTATTGGCGACGGCTTAAGCCGTCGCCACTAATTCACGGTGACCGTTGAACGGTCGACTTTTGTTGGCGACGGCGATAGCCGTCGCCAATGTAACTTATCCTGTTATTGGCGACGGCTTCAAAAGCCGTCGCCAATAAGTTTGGCTTAAAAAACTTTCGACGCCCTCCTTTCTTCCCCCCGCCGCTGACTCCCCCCGCTCTCTCTCTCTCTCTCTCGCGCACGATCTGCCGCCGCCGCCGGACGCCGCCGCCGTCGTCGCCGCCGCCGTGGCTGCCGCCGTCGTCGCCGCCGCCGCCAGCATTTCTGCACCGTCGTCGCCGCCTCGTGAGGGGAGAGCTACGAGGAAGCCTCCGTGGGTGTCGCCGGCTCCGCCGCCGCCGCCGCCTCCTTTGTGCCGGATTTAAACTCTACTTAGGGTTAATCGAACCTCCTTTGAGGTATACATCTTCAACAAACGAATTTTTGTTTAATTTTTTTCCTATACATCACAAAGCATATATGCAATAGATATGTGCCAAACATCGATCCCTAACAAATTAATATGTTAGGACTTACTCAAACCAAATATGTAGCACCTTGATCACTTTAATTATTTAGGAGATAGAACAAAAGTAGATATGTGCATAGAGTTTCAATTAGATTATCACTAAGTTTAATACCGATTTTGCTAAAAAGTTAGATATTAAAAGGAAAACTAAGAGAATTTTTTTATGGGCTTAATGTGAAAATATAAACTTTTAGTTGTCACTTTATTTAACTTAATGCAATATCCTTAGAACTTAATTTTTTTAAATGATTACATTAAATGACCTAAATGACCTAAATGACCTAAATGACCGAAAATGAGTTAATTTTTTCTTAGATGTTTACATTACATGACATAAATGACATTAAATGACCTAAATGACCTAAATGACATTAAATGACCTAAATGACCTAAAATGACTTAATTTTTTCTTAGTTTTCATGTCTAACTCTTCGTTTGTGATAAAAATATTTAATTGGTATGTATAAACATTTATTGTCCAAAAACAAGTCTAATTTTGATCATTTTATCTCTTTTTCAGGAAACTTCAATCGAGATATACACTTGAGAGTTTCTTCTTTCGGTGGAGGTTCAGTTATATATTGATTTATTTATTAAATTAACATTTCTTCATTGTATTTCAATCTTTTAACAAATTAAGATGAGTAACTTAGACAAATCATTGATGCATATTCCTAATAGATTAGATTCTAGATATATTGAAGGGATCGAAGAATTTTTAAACTATTCTTTTCATGATTCTAGAATACAATTTAGACATGGACAACATAACGATCTAATACAGTGTCCTTGTAAAAAATGTTGTAATACATTTATTTTTAAAAGAAATGTTGTCAAAGAACACCTAATATGCAATGGTATATGGTTAAATTATCAAAAATGGATATGCCATGGTGAAATTGAAGTCAATATGATAAATGAGGACATTTCAATTTTAAATGAACCACAAGATAATTATGTAGATGATGAGGTAATGGAAATGTTACAAGATATTCAAAATAACGAATCTTCTATTCGACATAATGAGGAAGAACACAATGAAGATAATTTTCAATATTCCAAATTATTAAAAGATTCTGAAACACCTCTATATGAAGGTGTTAAAAATGTATCTAAATTAAAATTTATATTAAAGTTGATTCAACTTAAGTCCATTAATGATCTCACTAGAAAATGTATGGATATGATATTATCTTTATTTAAGGAAGTCTTACCTAATGGGGCATGTGTTCCCGATAATTGGTATGAGCTTAAGAAATTAGTTAAGGAATTGGGACTTACTTATGAGAAAATTCATGCATGTAAAAATGATTGTATTCTATTTTGGAAAGAGAATAAAGATAAAAATGTTTGTCCATATTGTAACACCTCCAGATATAAAAATGATCCTAAAAATCAAAATAAAAAAATAGCACAAAAAGTTTTACATTATTTTCCATTAGGAGTTAGGTTGCAGCGTTTATTCATATCATCCAATACGGCTAAGTGGATGACATGGCACAGTCAATCACGATCATATCAATTGAGAGGTGAAATGCGTCATCCTGCCGATTCTCCCGCTTGGAAAAGGGTGGATGAACTTTATCCAGAATTTGCGTTAGAGAAACGCAACATTCGGATTGGATTGGCTTCAGATGGGTTTAATCCATTTGGTCAAATGTCTTCAAAATATAGTGTGTGGCCTCGTTGTTACAATGGTGTACAACTTACCACCGTGGATGTGTATGAAAGCCACATACACAATGATATCATTATTAATACCCGGTCCGAGAGCTCCCGGAAATGATATTGATGTATTCTTACAACCATTGGTGGAAGAGCTAAAAGATTTGTGGGAGATTGGATTGAAGACTTATGACGCCGAAAAGAAAGAGATTTTCATAATGAAAGTCCTACTTTTTAGTACGATAAATGATTTTCCGGGATATGCAAATTTATCTCGGTTGGAGTACTAAAGGAAAATTGGCGTGTCCTATATGTAACGAAGAAACACATACCATTCGACTTACCCATAGTCGAAAACAATGCTACCTTGGTCATCGTCGGTTCTTACCGGTAGCACATCGGTGGAGAAAGAACCAAGATAAGCATCTTTTTGATGGTCGACGATGTGTGAAGGGAGCACCAAAGATACTTACGGGATATGACCTATGGAGGCAACAAAAGGAGATGGACACTATTAGGTTCGGAAAACCGTTTAAAAAAGATTTAGAGAACTTAAGGAAAAATTTGTCAAAGAATAAAAATTGGAAGAAGAAGAGTATATTTTTTGAGAAACTCCCATATTGGTCATCTCTTATCATTCGGCACCATTTGGATGTCATGCATATTGAGAAGAATGTGTGCGACAATATATTAGAGATTTTTAACCTATAAGGAATTGACAAGGACAATTTGAACTCACGGAAAGATTTAGTAGATTTAAATATTCGTCCCGAGTTACATCCGTACGAGGGTTCATCAAAGTTTCCAGATGCAATTTATAAACTTAGCAATGATCAAAAGTCTAGAATACTTGAATTCATTAAGAATGTTCGAGTGCCGGATGGTTATTCGTCGAATTTTAGTAGATGTGTAGATTTAAGTGTCCGAACAATTAGTGGTTTAAAAAGTCATGATTGTCATGTGATGATGCAAATAATTATTCCTTTGGCATTTCAAGGAAACGTGCCGAAGGATGTACTGAGTCCTATTGTAGAGTTATGCTAGAGTTTTAAGATCATCTCGTTAAGGTTTTGAACAAGAACATTTTGAGAGATTGGGAGACAAAGATTGCGGTAACATTGTGCAAGTTGGAACAAATTTTTCCACCATCATTCTTTGATGTAATGATTCACCTAGTTGTGCATTTGGCTTATGAGGCAAGAATGTCTGGACCAGTTCAATACCGATGGATGTATCCAATTGAAAGATATTTAAAGAGGCTCAAAGATTATGTGGGCAACAAGGCGAGAGTTGAAGGTTCTATTGCCCAGGGCTACTTGGTTGAGGAGTGTACGCAGCTTATTTCAACATATATGCGTGATACGAGTGAATATAGTAGAGATCGGAACTATGACGGTGGTTCAGAAGAAGTTGATACGGATGATAGTTCAATATTCAAACCAATTAGTCGCCCTTTGAGATGCAGGCGTGTGCCTAAAATTTTGACGGAAAGAGAACAACAGTTAATACATGCATACGTGTTAAATCAAGTTGATGACATCGATTATTTTCGTCAATCTCATAGTGATGCTCTTAAAAATAGATCAACTACGGAAGAAAACTTCTTCGTGTGGTTCAGAACACACATTCAAGAGTTAAGAAATATAGGTTCTTCTAGATATACCAAGGAGCTTGAGATTTTATCACTCAGTCCGTCGAGATTTGCCTCGTCATTAAAAGGTTATATATGTAATGGATTTAGATTTCGAACATTGGAATCCGATTCAACCAAATCAACTCAACTAAGTGGTGTTATTGTAAATGACCATCTTCAATCTGGTTGTGACGGTTATTATGGACGAATATTAGATATAATTGAGATATCGTTCGATCGGAATAGCCGTTTAACACTTTTTGAATGTGAATGGTGGGATGTACATGATAATGATCGAGGTTTTAAGATTAATGAATATGATTTTATATCATTAAACACACAGAGAAGATTATGAACGGATGAACCGTTTGCACTAGCAAGCCAAGTGGAACAAGTTTTTTATGTAAATAATAACTCTAATAAGGGATGGGTGTTACCAGTACGATCACTACCTCATAACTATTACAACATTTCCGGAAATGAAAGTGAAGATGAAAACGAACCGTATCAAGAACAACTTATTAACGTACCTATAACATTTGGAGTAATCGACGAAGATGTACAACTTCAAGAAACTCAGCCTATACAAATAGAAAGTTAATATAAAGCTCCAAGTTTCTCAATCCGAAGCCGGATTGCCCGATTGGAACCCGGAACGGGTCTCGGATTGGGCAATCCGGCCTCGGATTGGCCAAAAAATCTAAGTCCCTCAATCCGAAGCCGGATTGCCCGATCAGAACCCGGAACGGGCCTCGGATTGGGCAATCCGGCCTCGGATTGGCCAAAAAATCTAAGTTTCTCAATCCGAAGCCGGATTGCCCGATCGGAACCCAGAACGGGCCTCGGATTGGGCAATCCGGCCTCGGATTGGCCAAAAAATCTAAGTTTCTCAATCCGAAGTCGAATTGCCCGATCGGAACCCGGAACGGGCCTCGGATTGGGCAATCCGGCCTCGGATTGGCCAAAAAATCTAAGTCCCTCAATCCGAAGCCGGATTGCCCGATCGGAACCCGGAACGGGCCTCGGATTGGGCAATCCGGCCTCGGATTGGCCAAAAAATCTAAGTTTCTCAATCCGAAGCCGGATTGCCCGATCGGAACCCGGAATGGGCCTCGGATTGGGCAATCCGGCCTCGGATTGGCCAAAAAATCTAAGTTTCTCAATCCGAAGCCGGATTGTCCGATCGGAACTCGGAACGGGCCTCGGATTGGGCAATCCGGCCTCGGATTGGCCAAAAAATCTAAGTCCCACAATCCGAAGCCGGATTGCCCGATCGGAACCCAGAACGGGCCCCGGATTGGGCAATCCGGCCTCGGATTGGGCAATCCGGCATCGGATTCGCTAAAAATTTTTTATTGCACAATTAGAAGCCGGGATTGCTGCCTAATATTTTTATGTGACAGATGAAGAGAATTTTTAGCAAAAGTCGTAGGACATCTCAGACTTCTACACCATCTGAGGGCGGTGGACCTCGGGGTCAATCTCAGGCATCTAGGGATCGACCTTCCACCTCCAGGGGTGTTGCTTCCGAGCCAGTTAGGGAGGCACCCCATGAGCCTAGTCAATCTCGGACTCCTTCTCACCGGGTTCCGACGACGCCTCCTACAGATGGTAGTAGTCAATCTTCCCATGCTTCAGGTAAATATTTGAATAAATGCTAGTAAAAAGTTTTCTTTAAAAATCTTCGTTGTCTAATTGTAATTTTTAATTTATACTTAACTAGCTACATCAGTTAGACGTGGGAGAGGTCCAGCAAAGGCCATCAGTGTGCGAACACTTGGCCCTGATGAGTCCTACAACGTCGTTCTAATAGGAGGATCCGGCGTTGGATCACATGGACAGGAGTTTACCTCCTACTTAGGAGTTATGAACAGAGTTCATTGCGATTTGTGGGAGCATAATTACATGGCTCTACCGCAGGAGAAAAAGGATGCCATATTCCGTGATTTAGAGGTAACATTCAAGTAGCTTCATCTTATTTAAATTTTGGTGAACTTTTTAATCATTTTTATATTAATGCAGCAACATTTTACCTTTGAGCGGAATCCTCAATCGGATGCACAGATATTAAGGCATATGGGAGATATGCAAAGAAAACAAAGAAATCATTTGAAAAGAAAGGTAAAATATAATTTAGAATGTAAATTCGAGATAACCAATTTTTTGTTAACAATATTTGTGTCCAGTATTTTACATGACGATCAAATGAGGAAGCTCGTGCCAACATTCCTCCACAGTGCAACGAGGAACAATGGCATCATATGTGCCATTTATGGAGTCAAGATGATGCTAGAGTAACTCAAAATTTTATTTCCTCTTATAATTAGATCCTATTCTTTTCATTTGCATTTTTTTAATGTTGTTTCATTTGTATATATATATGTAGGCATTGAGTGAAAAGAATGCCGGTAATAGGCGGCAATTAACAATGCCGTACAGAAGAGGAAGAACAAATATACATCAGTTAGAAAGAGACTTTGTAAGTAGTCAGAACTTAAAATTTCATATTAGTTGATTCTTATTCTGTAATAACCTTTATCTTTTTTTTTTAATTTTTTGGTAAGGTATGAAAAGAAGGTCGATCTCCAACTCGTCCGGAGGTATTCCAGATGAGTCAAACGCATGAAGAACTCGATGGAGCAGTCATTTGGGATAATGACCAAAGTCGTCTTATGATGGTAATTATTGATTATCATAACCTATTTTTCTTTATAATCCACAATTCATCACGGTAGAATTTTAATTTTTATTCATATTATTTATAGGAAAATATGCAAGGATTGATGAATCCCCCAGCATCTGAATCCTCGGATGCTGGGGTATCGCAGCCTCCACTCACTGCGGAGGAAGCTTTCGTTTCCGTGTTTGGTAGAGATCGACCAGGACGGATCCAATGTGGTGGGCGAGGTGAAACTCGCCACACTTGGTATGGTGAGTCAAGCGGAGGTGCTTCTAGCTCGACTCAAGAAGTTCGAGAGCTTAGAGATCGTGGCGAGGCAAGGAGAAATCAATGAACGTTATGAAGAACAAATAACTTCATTGAAACAACAATTGGACAACCAACGTAAATCATTCCAAGATAATTTCGATCGCCTCAATCCGATCATTGAAGGCTTGACTCAAAGGTTCCCGACTCCCGATGTGCCATCCACATCGGGGCATCCCCCGCCTCACCAACCAGAGGACAGAAATGGCGATGACGACGAGGACTACGAGGATGCCGAGGAGAGTGAAGATGATGATGAAGATGAAGATGAAGAAGATGAATAGATTAAGATGTATTTTTTACTCTTTATGAATGTTATTCATATGTATCAAAACATTTTGTGTATGAATGTGATTTTGAATATGGTATGTGAATATGAATTTAAATTTGATGAATTTCAATTTTGGTATGTTAATGTGTGTTGTTTCATCCTAATTCGGTGTCCGTTCCGAGTTTGAAACGAGCAATCCGGCACCGAAATTATTAATATAAATCAATTTTTGGATTGGTAGATCCGATTTTAGATCTTTATGAAAGTTTCAAGAATGATTGATTTTCCGGATTGGATCGTATAATTGATCCAATCCGGCCAATCCGTCGCCAATAAAGTTATTTGGGACGGCTAAAGCCGTCCCTAATATTAAAAACAGCCGTCGCAAAACCAGAGAAAAATTTCGGAACCCGGTTTTATTTCTCTGGTATTGCGACGGCTGTTTTTAATATTCGGGACGGCTGTAGCCGTCGCCAATAACTTTATTGGCGACGGCTATACAGCCGTCGCAATACCAGAGTAAAAATTCCGGGAACGGGGGTGTGGGGTTTCTGCTTGCCATTTGCGACGGCTTATGTGGCCGTCGCAACTACATTTATTGGCGACAGCTGATTAGCCATGGCCAATAAGATTATTTGAGACTGCTTAACCCGTCCCAAATAACTTCATCCGCCGTCTAATCTCCTTATCGTTTGCGACGGCTTAAGCCGTCGCCAGTAAAGTTATTGGCGACGGCTGTTTAAGCCGTCTCCAATAAATGGTCGTTTTGCTAATAACTTTTGCGACGGCTTATGAGCCGTCGCCAATAAACGTACTAGGGACGGCTTAACAATAGCCGTCGCTAATATTATTGGCGACGGCGTTATTTGCGACGCGTTTGCGACGGCTTTGAAGCCGTCGCTAATATTTATTAGCGACGGCTTTTTGGTTTTTTGAGACGGCTTACGGTCGTCCCTAGTAACCTATTTTCTTGTAGTGAAGTAGAAAATCTATTTAAAAACATAAATTTATAATGTTTGCAAGACACCTCTTTTAACAAGTTTTGTTACATAAGCATAAAGTTATCATAAAAAGCTCAATTTATCATACATCCAAACACCACATTAATTAGCATTAACATGATCCTTGTCAAGCCGTTTAATATATCCTTGAGTCGCATGGCTTTCTCGACTGGTTGCATATCTCTCACCTCCATGTCTGGGGTCCAAATCCCATTGGTATGCCTCGTGATCTCGAGAGATGGTCCGTCATGCATTGACTCGTTAACAACGGCAACGTCTTGTTCTTATCGGAATATCACTAATGGGGGTGTTTGATTGCATTATAATTTTGTGTATACTTTCGTGATAAAAAATTATATTAAAATAAAAAGTGAACCAACTCATGACATAAAATTGTCATGTTTGAAAGGATGTGATAACAAAAACGAATAACTATCATTCATGATTAAACAAAGTGGAAGACCACTAGAAAAAAGAAAGAGGTGAGACCCTCATTTTATGTTTAAGAAGAAAATCACTTTCAAAACTTAAAATTGTCAAAGTTGTCAAACATATCTTTTAACAAATTTTCTTACAATTTTTAAAAATTAAAATAAAAGTCTTCATTGTCATGGAGCCAAACACCCCCATAATGTATTGATACCGGAGGCGGTATAATATATATACAAATATATATAGGTGTAACTCGTAACTGTGTCCTGCGGTTCCCAACTTTTTCCAACCCTATTCATTATATCCGTACATTAACAAAAGGAATTTATGAAACTCTCAATCATATACGAAAGACTTCTATAAGTCTCCAAAGTAATCCTGAATATATCAGTAACTTGACAAGTAGAAGAATATATTATATTAATAGGAAAAAAATGTTCATTGTCATCTGAATAACAATAACTATTTCCAAATTCAAACAATAGAACTATGGAAGAAAATAGAAATAAATCGATGTGGTTAATTAAATAAATATCACAATCAAATTCTCTCTTTCGTGGAGAAATATAATCAAAAAGAGTATCCTCAAATACAACTCAATATGATAAAAATACTCGAAGAAGAAGCAATTTTCTCAACTTCATTAGAAAAGATAAAAAGAATAATTCTACATGAATGAATTAGTCAATGAAGTATTTCTACCAAAAGTAACTAATATTATCAATAATGCAACATGGGAAGTGTAAAATCTATTTTTGAAATTTTTGGCCATTTTGTATTTTTTCATATGTAATAACATAAATTTATTGTCTTTGTA
The DNA here is from genome assembly GCA_036172225.1 of Cryptocoryne crispatula var. balansae. Classification (NCBI taxonomy): domain Eukaryota; kingdom Viridiplantae; phylum Streptophyta; class Magnoliopsida; order Alismatales; family Araceae; genus Cryptocoryne; species Cryptocoryne crispatula. Next base: position 8,975,507 of record CM069933.1, read on the forward strand.
GAAATATTCTTTGATTTATCTTCTAAATGGTCCTTCCATTCGAATCATATCTAGTGATTCTATTATGATTGGTTCGATTATTACTTCTTTATATGCTACGTACTACAAGAAATAATGTTATTAGGGATGGTTTAATGACGATGACTTTGCTAAGTCGTCTCTATAAGACTTAATAGCGACGGCTTAAGCCGTCGACAATTACAAAGTTATAGGCGACGACTCTATAAAGCCGTCGCAATTTCACTTATTAGCGACGGCCCAAGCCGTCGTCAAATCAGAAAATGCACCCGGAACACCCATCGGTCCGGGTAAATGGCGACGGCTGGTGATAGCTGTCGCCAATTTAGTTAATAGCGACGGCTACAAGCCGTCGCAATAAAATTGTTTGACCGTTCAATGGTCGATTACTGTTTGCGACGGCTTCAACCGTCGCTATTGTACTTAAACGTACCAATTGCGACAGCTGTAGCCGTCGCCAATACATTAAAGGTTTTCCAAAACCCCGTCGGCCCCTTCCCTCTCCCCCCCCCGCTTGCTTCTTGATGTGATGCCGTCGTCGCGCTGTCGCCGCCAGCTTGCTGGTGCCGCCTCCTTGCGCTGCTGCAGCCTTTGCCTCCTTGCGCCGGCGGCGCCGCCGCCTTGTTGCGCCGCCGCTAGCCTGCCGACGCCCTCCCCTCCCTACATCTATACGGCCGACCTCCTCCATCTCTAGGTATATTTTAACCTAAAAAATTTTAATTCATTAGTTTCTATTTAATTACTTGTGATCGAGCTCAGTAGGTCTCTAAATCCTCCCATTGAACTATATATTTTGAGTGATTTCTCGTGTATATAATATTCTTGTCTTTGATGCAAATCTCTGAATTTTTTATTAGATATTGCATATTTTCAGAATCTTCAAAATATTGTAGCTGTGGCGACTTTTCAGGCTTGTCTATGCACATGGGAGCTACATACATTGCTTTTTGGTTATATAGAAAAGTTTCTATGTTGTATTAGAAGTTATTGAACCTGTTGTTTGGGTTTGTTTGGAGGGCCAAAAATGGGCTGCATAGGGGGTCGTTCTGGCAGGCCGCAGAGGGGCTGTTTGGTGGGCTGAAGAGGACCTGCACAGGAGCCTGTTTAGGGGGCCAAAGTGGGGTTTGTTGGGAATCGGAACTGGGGTCTGATTATGGACCGAAATGTAGCTGTTTATATGAGTCGAAAAGGTGCTTGAAATGACCTGTTTCAAGGTCTGAAATGGGCCGATGGCAACTTGTTTTTAGGACCTGCATAGTGGTGCCTTAGGTGGACCAGCAAGGGGTTGAAACAGTGCCTGTGTTGGGGACCTGATGGGGGCACTTAGATGGGCCGAAAATGGTACTGTGTTAGGGCATTTTGATGGGCCAATAGTAACATGTTTAGTGGTCTAATTGGGGGCCAATTGGAGCCAACAGGGGGGCTGTTTATGTAGGCTGAACAGGGGGGGCAGCAAGGGGTCGAAACAGGCCTATGTAGGGGACCTGACAGGGCCAGACAAGGGCTGGAGATGACTTGTTTCAGGACCTGTTTAGGGGTCTTTTGGATAGGCCGAACATGTGTTAAAATGGGAGAATGTGGAGCCTATTTAGGGGCTGCGCAAGGGGCCATAACAGGTCCTATTTGGGATATGTTTATAGGGCCGAAAATGGGTTGTCTAGGAGAGCTTTAGATGGGCTGAACAGGTGGACCAAGTGAGGGAGATTATGGCCTGTTTAAGGGCAATCTCCGCAATCTCGGTGGGCCAAAATGAAGTTGGCTAAGGATTTTGTTTAAGGCCATGGTTTCTTCAAAGTCTCATTAGTTCATTTTTTTCTTGGGACCCTCAGACCAAATTGCATTGAGTTCTATATATGTTTCTAAGATGTGCAAATGTCTGCCTTCTTTTGCAAGTGAGTTATTATTCTTTTTTATCTCAGAGAAAGTGTGTGTTAGATCAATCAATTCTAAGGGTCAATATCTAAATATATATACCAAGCAATAAAGCCATTTGATCTCTGTTAATTATGTTTAGACTCTTTGATGGGGTGTATGTAGTTGGATTTTTCTTTAACAAGGGTAGAAGATAGAAATTTTATAAGAATTTTTTAATGAAATGCAATGTCATTAATATGTTTATCTTATGTCGGCTTTAATTCTTATTTTCATGTAGTTTCAAACGACATTCTTGTTAGAGACTTTCTTCTCTTGGAGGTGGTTCGGTTTGTGTTTATTTTGTTTCGAGACTTTCTTATCTCATTGTTTATTTTTGTGCATATATATCTTTATTTATATTAACACATGACAAGGAGCTTAGATAAGTCTTGGATAGATATTCCTAACAGATTAAGTCCTAGGTATCTTCAAGGAGTAGAAGAATTTCTAGATTATGCTTACGATGAATGTAGGACTCGATTTAGACATGGATTAGACAAAACTTTGATTCAATGTCCATGTAAACGGTGTTGTAACACATTTTCTTTAAAAAGAGATGTAGTTAAAGAACATCTAATATGTGATGGCATATGGTCCAATTATCGAACGTGGATAAGTCACGAAGAAATTGAACAAAGTTTAAGTATCGTTAATGAAGTTCTATTAGATGAAGCATAACATGAGAATTTAAATGACGATGTAATAGAAATGCTTGAAGACATTCAAAATATTCAAGGACCATCTATACATCATGAAGGTGAACCAAGTATAGAAACACACAAGCATTTCTTGCTATTAAGAGATGCAGAAACACCATTATACGAAGGATGCACAGAAATATCTAAGTTAAAATTTATTTTAAAGTTGATTCAGTTGAAGTCAGTAAATGATTTGATTGGAAAATGCATGAATAGTATATTGTCTTTATTTAAGGATGTATTACCCAAGGATGCAAGTGTTCCTAACACTTGGTATGAACTTAAGAAAATTGTTAAGGACTTAGGACCTAGTTACGAAAAGATAGATGCATGTAAGAACGATTGTGTTCTCTTTTGGAAAGAGAACGCACATAGAATAGTTGTCCACATTGTGAGTCTCCCAGATACAAAGATGATCAAGAACATAAGAGTAAGAAGGTGGTATGGAAGATATTACATTACTTCACTTTAAAAGATAGGTTGCAGCGTTTGTTAATATCAACAAACACTGCTAGGTGGATGTCATGGCATAGTGAGCAACGTTTGTACATATCGAGAGGTGAAATGCGTCATCCAGCAGATTCCCGCACTTGGAAAAGAGTGTATGAACTTTATCCGGATTTTGCGTCATAAAAATGCAACATTCGGCTTGGATTGGCCGCTGATGGTTTTAACCCATTTGGCAACATGTCTTTAAAGTATAGTGTGTGGCCTATAGTTACATTGGTTTATAACTTACCACCATGGATGTGTATGAAAGCGGCTAACACGATGATTTCATGTCTAATACCGGGTCCAAGAGCCCCCGGAAATGATATCGATGTATACTTACAGCCGTTGGTGGAAGAGTTAAGGTATTTGTGGGAGATCGGATTGGAGACATATGATGTTTTAGAGAAAGAGAATTTTTTATTGAGATCCATATTGCTGGGTACCATAAACAATTTTACGGGTTATGCCAACCTATCTGGCTGGAGTACTAAGGGAAAATTAGCATGTCCGATATGTAATGAGGAAACAAATTCGGTTCGACTAGTTCATAGTCGGAAACAATGTTATTTAGGACATCAGCGATTCTTACCCATATCACATCGGTGGAGAAAGAATCATTACAGACATCTATTTGATGGTTGCCGGTGTGAGAGGGGTACACCAAAGATGCTAACCGGACTTGAGATTTGGAGATAACAACAGGAGACTGACCCTGTAAGATTCGGAAAAATATTTAAGAAAGATTTAGAGAGCTTGAGAAAGAATTTGGCAAAAAATAAGAATTGGAAGAAAAAAAGTATCTTCTTTGAGCGACTGCCATATTGGGCGTCCTTGATTGTCCGACATCATTTAGACGTCATGCACATCAAGAAGAATGTGTGTGACAATATTTTAGATATGTTCAACCTATCAGGATCGGATAAAGATAACCTAAACTCTAGAAAAGACTTGGTAGAGTTAGGAATCTGTCTAGAGTTACATCCACATGAGAGTTCATCTAGGTTTCCAGATGCTATTTATAAGCTGAGTAACGCACAAAAAACTCGCATCCTCGAATTTGTAAAGAGCATTCGAGTGCCAGATGGGTATTCATCAAATTTAAGTAGGTGCGTAGATCTAAGTAGTAGGATCATTAGTGGACTAAAAAGTCATGATTGTCATGTAATGATGCAAGTGATTATTCCTCTGGCTTTTCAAGGGATCGTACCAAAGGACGTACTCAAGCCCATTGTAGAGTTATGTCAGTATTTTAAAGTCATTTGTACTAAAGTTTTATATACTAGTATTTTAAGAGATTGGGAATCAAAGATTGCAATCACAATGTGTAAGTTAGAACAAATCTTTCCACCATCATTTTTTGATATTATGGTTCACCTTGTTGTGCATTTAGCTTACGAAGCTAGAATGTCCGGACCAGTTCAATACCGGTGGATGTATCTGATTGAAAGATGTTTAAAGAGATTGAAAGATTATGTTGGCAACAAGGCGAGAGTTGAAGGTTCCATTGCCCAGGGCTATTTGGTAGAGGAGTGCACGCAGTTTATTTCTTTGTACATGCGACATGAAAACGAAGATGGAGAGATCGAAACTACGATGGTGGTCCCTATGATGATGATCGTGAGCAGGGTTCAATGTTTAAGGTAGTTGGACGTCCGTTGAGATGCACCCGTGTCCCTAGAATGTTGACAGAAAGAGAACAAGCTTTACTCCACTCATATGTGTTAAATCAAATTGATGATATTGATTATTTTCGTCAGAAATATAATGATGCTCTTATTAACAGAGGTAGGAATGTGTGTACTTTTTCGATTTGGTTTAGAGCACACGTTACAGAATTGGGAAACACCGGGTCTTCTAGATATAGTAAGGATCTAGAGATTTTATCACTTGGTCCATCCCATTTTGCATCTTCATTATCCGGTATATTTGCAATGGATTTAGATTTCGGACGATGAATTCGAATTCAACCAAGTCAACTCAACTATGTGGGGTCATTGTAAGTGCAGAACTTCCATCTAGTTGTGATGGATATTATGGATGAATTTTAGATATAGTTGAGGTATCGTTTGATAGGAGTAGTCGTTTAGTATTGTTTGAATGTCAATGGTGGGATGTGTACAATAAGGACAAAGGATTTAAGATTAATGAGCATGGATTTATTTCATTGAATACACAAAGGCAATTAGGGACAGATGAAATGTTTGCACTTGCAAATCAAGTCGAACAAGTTTTTTATGTAGAAGACAATATGAGTAAGGGATGGGTGAAACCAGTGAAATCACTTCCACGTCACTACTATAACTTATCGGAAGGGAGCGATGATGAAGTAGAACCATATCAAGATGAACTTGAGAGCGTACCCGTCGCATTTGGTGTAGTCGATGAAGACATACAACTACAAACAACCTATCAGATAGAAGTGGAAATGTGATTGTCCGAAAATAGGCTTGGATCGGGCGAACCGGCCAGATAGTCCAGAAAAAGGCATAACACCCCACCCCAAGGTCGGTTTGCCCGATCGAAGCCGGAATCAGGCTTGGATCGGGCAAACCGGAAGGTTAGACTAGAAAAAGGCATAACACCCCACCCCAAGGCCGGATTGCCCGATCGAAGCCGGATTCCGGCTTGGATCGGGCAAACCGGACGGTTAGCTTGGAAAAAGGAATAACAACACCCCAAACCCGGTTTGCCCGATCGAAGCCAGATTCTGGCTTGGATCGGCCAAACCAGCCAGTTAGTTTGGAAAAAGGGATAACACCCCACCCCAAGGCCGGTTTGCCCGATCGAAGCTGGAATCTGGCTTGGATCGGGCAAACCGGACGGTTAATCCGAAAAAAGGCAATAACACCCCACCCCAAGGCCGGTTTTCTCGATCGAAGCCGGATTCTGGCTTGGATCGGGCAAACCGGCCGGTTAGTCCGGAAAAAGGCATAACACACCACCCCAAGGCCGGTTTGCCCAATCGAAGCCAGATTCCGGCTTGGATCGGGCAAGCCGGCCTTTTAGCTTGTAAAAGGGCATAACACCACCCCAAGGCCGGTTTGCCCGATCGAAGCCGAATTCTGGCTTGGATCGGACAAACCGGCCGATTAACTTGGAAAAAGGCATAACACACAAACCCAAGGCCGGTTTGCCCGATCGAAGCCGGATTCCGACTTGGATCTGACAAACCGGCCGGTTAGCTTGGAAAAAGGCATAACACACCACCGCAAGGCCGGTTTGCCCGATCGAAGCCGGATTATGGCTTGGATTGGGAAAACTGGCCGGTTAGCTTGGAAAAAGGCATAACACACCACCCCAAGGCCGGTTTGCCCGATCGAAGCCGGATTCCGGCTTGGATCGGGCAAACCGGCCGGTTGGCTTGGAAAAAGGCATAACACCCCACCCCAAGGCCGGTTTGCCTGATCGAAGCCGGAATCCGGCTTGGATCGGGCAAACCGGCCGGTTAGTGCGGAAAAAGGCATAACACCCCACCCCAAGGCCGGTTTGCCCAATCGAAGCCGGATTCCGGCTTGGATCGGGCAAATCGGCCGGTTAGCTTGGAAAAAGGCATAACACACCACCCCAAGGCCGGTTTGCCCGATCGAAGCCGGAATCCAGCTTGGATTGGGTAAACCAGCCAGTTAGTCCGAAAAAAGGCATAAAACCCCACCCCAAGGCCGGTTTGCCCGATCGAAGCCGGATTCCGGCTTGGATCGGGCAAACCGGCCGGTTAGTCCGGAAAAAGGCATAACACACCACCCCAAGGCCGGTTTGCCCGATCGAAGCCGGATTCCGGCTTGGATCGGGCAAACCGGCCTTTTAGCCTGTAAAAGGGCATAACACCACCCCAAGGCCGGTTTGCCCGATCGAAGCTGGATTTTGGCTTGGATCGGACAAACCGGCCGATTAACTTGGAAAAAGGCATAACACACCACCCCAAGGCCGGTTTGCCCGATCGAAGCCGGATTCAGGCTTGGATCGGGCAAACCGGCCGGTCAGTTCGGAAAAAGGCATAACACACCACCCAAGGCCGATTTGCCCGATCGAAACCAGATTCCGGCTTGTATCGAGAAAACCGGCCGGTTAGCTTGGAAAAGGGCATAACACCACCCCAAAGCCGGTTTGCCCGATCGAAGCCGGATTCCGACTTGGATCGGGCAAACCGGCCGGTTAGTCCGGAAAAAGGCATAACACCCCACCCCAATGCCGGTTTGCCCGATTGAAGTCGGATTCCGGCTTGGATCGGGCAAACCGGCCGGTTAGTCTGGAAAAAGGCATATGGCATAACACCCCACCCCAAGGCCGGTTTGCCCGATCGAAGCCGGATTCCGGCTTGGATCGGACAAAACCGGCCGATTAACTTGGAAAAAGGCATAACACACCACCCCAAGGCCGGTTTGCCCGATCGAAGCCGGATTCTGGCTTGGATCGGGCAAACCAGCCGGTCAGTTCGGAAAAAGGCATAACACACCACCCAAGGCCGATTTGTCCAATCGAAACCGGATTCCGGCTTGGATCGGGAAAACCGGCCGGTTAGCTTGGAAAAGGGCATAACACCACCCCAAGGCCGGTTTGCCCGATCGAAGCCGGATTCCGACTTGGATCAGGCAAACCGGCCGGTTAGTCCGGAAAAAGGCATAACACCCCACCCCAAGGCCAGTTTGCCCGATGGAAGTCGGATTCCAGCTTGGATCGGGCAAACCGGCCGGTTAGTCCGGAAAAGGCGTAAAATCCCATCCGATTAAATTGGAAAGATTATATTGTAGATGAAAAAATTTAGCAAGAGTCGACGTACATCGAGGAGTGAGACAACCGGTGGATCCACCGATCAAGCCGGTAGATCTCAGGGCCCATCTCAGCCTACCCAGGATGCGATGCCATCAGTTGGACCATCCCGGGCGGTTGACACTCGCCCTACTACAGCGACGCCCCCTATAGACTGTCCATCTTCTTCTGGCTCTGGTAAATATCAAATTTTTTACATTTTGTAGATTTATAAATATCAAATTATAAATGTGTTCAAAATTTTGGCATGTAGCTACAGTTGCTTGACGTGGGAGAGGTCCTGCAAAGGCGTATAATGTGCGGACATTAGCGCCTAGGGAGACCTTGAACGTCCGGGTCAATGGAGGATCGGGTGTAGGCCCGAATGGCCAGGAGTTCACCTCATATCTAGGAGTCTGCAATAGGGTACATTGTAATTTATGGCAACAAGATTACATGACCCTTCCAGATGACAAGAAGGAGGAGATATTTAGAAACATTGAGATAAATAAAAGTATTTCAGCTTATTTGTTTTTTTTTCACTTGAAAATTACTAATCTATTCTTTCTTCCTACTGGTAGCAACATTTTACATTTGAGCGATCTCCATCCATAGATGCAGAAATTTTAAGGCATATGGGAGAGATGCAAAGAAAACAAAGGGGTCATCTGAAGAAGAAGGTAAAAATTTCATATTTATTTTTTTAGTAAATGATTGTGTACTATAACTAAAACAATTTTGGCGTACAGTATTTTACAGGATGCTCACTGGAGGAGGCACTTGCCGTTGTGCCTCCACAATACGATCCGGACCAGTGGCATCATATGTGTGAGATATGGCAGAGGGACGACAATAAGGTATATAATCTATTTAATTTAAAAGTAATCCACATTTGATTACACAAATTTTTTATAATTTGATTTATTAAAAAATTAATGTGTTAAGAACTTATTTGTGGCACTTAGCGAAAGGAATAAACACAAACAGGGCTAATTTGAGCATGCCTTATAGGCGAGGAAGAACCAACATTCATCAGCTTCAGATAGTTTTTGTAAGTTTCTAAATTTTTTCTTATTCACTATTGTATATCTCGATAATAGTACTAATGTGTTTATATTGTTTTCTTTTAACAGACAAACAAAGAAGGGTGCCGTCCTACCTGTCCAGAGGTCTTCGAGATGACCCAGACGAAAGAGGCAAAGGATGGATCCCTCGTATGGCGCAACGAGGAAAGTCGTCAAGTTATGGTAAAAATATATTTTATTTGTATCATCATTAGACAATTTTCATTTCATATAGCAACTGACTTTATATTTACTTTATGTAGGATGAGATGCGCCAGTTGATGAATGCCCCCGGTCAGAGGAATCGGATGCTCGGAATTCCGAGCATCCATTCTCTCATGAGGATGCATTCATCACCGTGTTCGGCAGAGACAAGCCTGGACGGATCCGATGTGGGGGGAGAGGACAGACCTGCAACACCTGGTATGGTGTAAGCAGTGGAGGTGTGAGTACCTCTGCGAATCCGGGCTACCAGGAGTTGGTGGACAAAGTCGATGCTCAAGCTACACAAATCGAGAAACAAAACTCGATGATCGACTCACTCCAACAACAACTGGACGCCCAACGTCAATAGTTTCAAGAGTCGATGACACGGCTAACACAAGAAATATTAGCCCAATTAAACAGTAGGTTCCCACCTGCGGATCCGTCTAGTTCGAGGCCACCCCAAGGCCGTAGAGGCGCACGGGGAGACCAGGACGACGACGACGATGACGATGAGGACGTGGACGATGAAGAGCGTTCTTTTGGGGAGGATGAGTGAGAGAGTTTTCTCCCTATTTTACTATTTCTTTATATTTGAGGTAGTTGTTGTATACATAATACATTTTATAAATATGAATTTTTCTTGTTGAATGTCAATGTTCTTATTTATGAATGTGAATGGCTATAAGTCAATGAATGGATGAATGAATGTGTGATTATATTCACGTGTGTGGGAGTACGAGGATAATTTATCCTCGAATGTATATGAAATATTAATTTTGAAAGCGACAACATCAATGTGATAATCTGAAAGTGTACAACAAAAGATTGTATATTCACGTATGTATGTGTTACTACGTGAATACAATAGTGTGCGGGAAATAAATTTTTTTTTAAAAAACTGTAAGTTAATAGCGACGACTCCTTAAAGCCGTCGCTAAAGTCAGTTTAAGCGACAGCTCTAAGCCGTCGCAAAACCAGAAAATGCACCCCCGTGGTCCTTGCCATGGCTGAAAAATGGGTTTTCGCGACGGCTGAGAGCCGTCGCTTATAATTACTGTCATTTACTAGCGACGGCTCCCTCTAGCCATCGCAAAAACGATTTAGAGCGACGTCTTGTTACGCCGTCGCAAAACCAGAAAATTGCACCCCCGGAGGTACAAAAATTGGGTTTTGGCAACGGAGAGAAGTCGTCGCTAATAACTATTTCATTTTTTAGTTTACTTGCGACGACTTGCAGCCGTCGCTAAAAACCTTATGAGGGACGGCTACAGCCGTCTCTACTAACTTAATTGCGACGGCTGTGGCCGTCGCCAATAACGTTAACCGTGACGGCTTATGATTAGCCGTCGCCATTACGATTGGCGACGGGCTTATTTGCGACGGCGTTGCGACGGCTTGGAAGCCGTCGCTATTAAGTTCTGACGACGGCTTTTGTATTTTTGGTGACGACGGTCAGCCGTCGCTAATGATCATGTTTCTTGTAGTTATCTGGTTGGATTAATTTAAAATGTTGTTTGGTATAATTAAAGTTACTGTGCGTCAAGAGGAGTGTGAAGGGTTTTCGACTTAAAGTTATGTATTTCTCTATTTATATTTTTAATTTTTAGCTCACTTATTTTTACCCATATTCGAATGTTACTATATCTCGGTTAAATATTACATATTGTTCTATTTGATTATGTTTTAACGTTATTTTCAATCGATTTACTGTTAATATAAAATATATGATATACATTAGATATAAAACATGTTAGAGTGAAAGGCGCTGGTGCTTGGGGCGACTTCATTCTAAAGTAAAAACTAATAATAATTTGATTTAATTTTTAGCCGGGGAGGACGTGATCCGGCTAGGAATTGAATATCCCCGGAACCTTCCCCCGGGGAATTGAATACGGTCATCCCAATAAAGATGCAGTCGGGGTTGTTGATCGCCCAGCTACCGGCCGGCTGGTGTGCTCATCGTGACCCGCGCCTGCGCGCGGACTGCGTTGATCGATCCGCCACCCAAGTCTTCGAGTTTGGCCGCCAACCTCCCAACGGCTGCTGTCCAAGCTCCTTAAGCTCTCAGCCTTCGACAAAATTTCAAGCGCCTTGTCCAAGCTCTCTCTGTTGCAGGGGTGAAAGCGAACAACTACGTTACTCGATTCGTTAAAAATTGAACTCAAATCATTTATTAAGTTAATAAATAAATTTAAACATAACAAAAAATTGACTTGTAAATAAGTCGAGTCAAAGACATATTTGGCTCATTCAGATAACTTGGTTAAATGTTCGATTAAATACTCGACTAATTATTTATTTATATAATTTAATTATAAATACATTATACTTAGTATATATTTAATTTTTTAATGTTATATAAATTAAATTTTTTTACTTAAAATAATAATTTAAAATATGTCTTAAATCGAGTTCGAGATTGAAATCGAGTTTTAAGAAAACGAGCTCAATATCGAATTCGGAAACGGATTCAAATATGAGTTTAATTCTAGTTCGAGTTAAATTAGTTTATCTACGTGAACGAATGGTTCGATAAGTCGAGTTCGAACCCGTCGAATTTAAATCTAGTCAAATTCAAACAAGATCTTTGAAAATTTATCGTGCATCGAACTGAGCTTTAATAGTTAAATAATCGATCGATTCGGCTTGCTCGATTGCACCCGTACTCCGTTGGGTCGACCGTTGAATAGTTCCCGCGCCAGGCATGGCAGGGAGGCAGGGCCGGCAGGCATCCCGCGGAGGGCGCTGACCAGGCTGTGGGCGGGAGAAGATACGTGCTGCCAAATTTCCCGCGGTCGGTCGTGCCGAAGCACGTGAAGCTCGGTTATCACAACGCCGTCACCCACGCCGGTCGCCATGTACCTCATCTTGGTGCCACTCCTCTTCACCTCGTCCGCCTACCTATCCGTGCTCACGCCCGATGACTTCTGCGGCTCCTGCCTACTCTGGGACCATCTCGGTATAAATATAAAATAATACTTTAAATATAATATAATATAACACAATAATTATAACATATATTGCTTAATATTTGTGATATATAAGTTGACGTTATATTATTTTACAATAAATATAACATTTGGTTATAATTAATACTTATTATGTTTTATTTAACACATAAAAGCTAAAATCACTTTATCTTATATTTTGCTAAACTCTTCTGATCACAATCTCATCGGAGGTAAATAAAAAAATAAAAAAATGAAAGATGTTGAAAGCCGCTGTGACGGTGATGAACCGTGACTTCCACATTTTATATCTTTTTATAAAGTTTTGACCGTCGCTACGATGAATAGCGACTTTTCGATTTCTTGAACAAACAAATTTTAAATTAAAGTCGCTACTTTGTGTAGCGGTCTCACTTTCGTCTGCCTGTGCCCAAAATAAGTTACTTTTAAAAATAAAATTTGTTATGTTCCACTCTTGTAGATAAAATTTTAAACTGTGCTATATTAAATTTTTTTTCCCTAGTAATGGATAGCACGTTCAATTTTTTGCTTGATTACAAGTTTTATTTGAGTTAAAAAAAATTTCTCTATCAACTTAAGCGAAAAAAATTACACAGCTCAATTATTTTGAGACTAAGTCCCTGTTTCGTAATATTATTAAGTATATTTATCACTGTCAATTTTAAAATTGATATTGATAATAATTACTTAAAAATATTTGGTTAATAATATTAATTTTGAAGTTTATAATGCAAACAACGTATGTTATGTGATGTAAGTGGCAATTTGTATCAATTTTGATCATGATAGTCCATCTTTTAGAAATATCAATAGTAATATTAATATAGTACCATTTTTAATACTGTAATCAAAAGGGTCATAAAGAATTGGGTCTCGTAAAAACTGTTGATGATTCTTGATACTTATTTTCACTTCCAACATATCCATTAGATTGTACTAAAATAATCAAACTTCATTAGGCGGCACTTGTGGTGGTCAGCCTAATCTTGGCACAAATCACATTTTTTGTACGGACTAGATTTTATCTCTCGATGAAATATTGGCTTTAAAGAAGTTTACGTCTTGTTTGTTTGCATCATAAATTTTTATATATTTTTTCATGTAAAAAATACATATTTATATAAAATGTAAACTAAAAAAAGTTGCCATTATTGGAGAGATGTGATAAAAAGTATGGACGATGTATAACTAAAGACGTATTTTTGGTTTAATAATAAACTCTTTTTTAAGATGTAAAATTATATAGCGATTGTCAAAAATCTTTTCTTAGCAAGCTTGTGACATAAACGTAACTATTAACAAAAGCTTACGGGGTGTTTGGTTGCATGATAATGAAGGTTTTTGTTTTAATTTTTAAAAATTGTAAGAAAACTTGTTAAAAGAGGTGTTTGGTAACCATGATAAATTTATGTTTTAAAAGTGATTTTCTTCTTAAACAAAAAAAGAGGGTTTCACCTCTTTCTTTTTTCTTGTGGTCCCCCACTTTGTTTGGTCATGTGTGGTAGTTACTCTTTTTTGTAATCACATCCCTCCAAACATGATAATTTTATGTCATGAGTTGGTTCACTTTTTATTTTAATTCAATTTTTTATCATGAAAGTGTACAAAAAATTATCATGCAACCAAACACCCCATTAACTTATCATATGTAACCCAATACTCCATTAAGTCATGGGAGTGATGTGAAGAGGACTTGGATGTAAAAGCTAAAGCTAAATAGCTATTTCAAACAGTATTTTAAACAACCTAAAGATTGAAGTCTCCCGGTGAGTTTATAGCATGTTTGGTCACATTAGACACTTATATCATTATCAATTTTTAAATTGATTTTAATAATAATTAATAAGAGATATTTAACTTCGATATTGATATAATATCGTTTTTGAAATTCTAACCAAACAAGTCATTATGCAAGAGAGTCTAAAATGTTTTGAATCTTTTTTCCATTGGAGTTTAGGAATATCTGACGACAATTCAAACTCTATCGCATTACAAAAGGTGAAGAATGAGAAAGATCCGCCAGATAGGAATTGGCCGTCTCCTTCAGACGACCATCTAGTTTTCTCTCTCTATTCAGCTTGTATGATACAACCGTGTGGGGAGTCACAACCCTGCCTATGTTTATATAGAGAGGAGGGACCAATCCGAGTTTGACTAAGATTAAGATCTTGCCCATAGTCGGATCTTGGGCCAAACAGAAGACAAGGCCCAATAAGCTACATTCTATCTTATAGACCTAATAATGTGCTAAGTTGAGCCCAATAACAAGTGGATCACTTAATTAATATCAGGTAAACCCAACATTCTCCCACTTGATCAATCTTGCTCCTTATGCATCAAATCTTCTCTTTGAACTATACATATAATACTAATATATATATAATTTTGAAAATGACTAGAAGATTTGACATCATGGGCTTAGACTTGAAATGATAAAACTGGTATGCATGCGTGTGATAAAATAGAAAACCAGCACACTATCTCTAATATATGGAACCCGAATTGCCCAGTTCATGTACCACGTGTCAACAACTTTTCCATAACCAAATATTATATATAACTATCTGAATAAACGCACACCTGATGTTTATTTGATGGTCATCACTTTAAGTTACATTCTGCATATCTAAAATTCATCATTGAAATGTATACAAATGAAACAAAAAGAATATAACAACAATGAAGAATCAATTTCATGATAGTATAAGTGTCAAACAAAATTACAACATATCAAGAGAACTGACAAGATCCATCCGAATCACTTGACTACAAAAGATGCTAGCTGGTAATCCCTTAGTGAAAGGGTTTGCCACTATGAGACTTGTCTCGATGTGTTCAATAGACACTTCTTGATTCCTTACTCAATCTTTAAGAGCAAAATACTTTATGTCCAAGGCTTTACCACCCTTATATGACTTATTGTTCTTAAAAAAGAAAAGTACAGCAAAGTTGTAGATCCATATAGGTCTCGAAACAATGTCCACAAAGATAGAAAGCCAATCAAATTTCACAACTGAATAGCCTGTGTACTAACCTCATAACATGCAATGAGCTCTATTGCTATGGTGGAAGTAATTGTAATGCTTTGTTTTTCACTGCACCAATAAATAGCACCTCCCACTAGAAGGAAAAGATAACCCGAAGTGGACTTCCAGGTATCCAAACAACCACCATAGTTTGCATCAACATATGCAATGACCTCTAATTGATTTGAACTCTTATTTGTGAGCATAAGACCTATTGTGCCTTTAAGATACCGCATGACCTTCTTGTTAGCCTTTTAGTGATATATGATAGAAATGTATGTCCTACAAGCTAATCATATATGATATGATTCGACTTTTATAAAAATATCTTATTCAAATAATTAGGCAAATCTTCATTACAAGCTCTTATTAGATGCAAATATCAGAATAAAGTTCTTGATCAAATGTAATGATGTTTAAATCATGATGAGATCATGATAATGAGATTGATCATTTAGAGGTATTTAATCTAAATGTTTTTAGTCATAAGATACTTGAGATGGGATATTACAGATCTGGATAAACTAGTGTATATGATATTTTATCAAGTGATAAGGATGACCGATCTCATTGGTCATTAGTGTGGAGACACTGAGATACACATATTTGTGCTTATTAGTTGAATGAGTTCACTGAACTGACCAAATTAGAAACCTTGAATGATATCTTATCGAACTGTCAATTGGGATTTTCTACCATTATGGTTGCATAGTTGGACCTTTGACCTGAGTCACCAAAGATGCCTCGTTGGGTGGAACTTGTGCTTTGACAATTGACTTATGAATCATCGTTTAGATTGTTCAGTATAGCAATGAATCGGGTACAAGGAAAACCTAATGGAGACAGTTGAGCGGATAACAAGGAATTATCCATTCTCGGTAAGTGAGAGTGAATATCCTTTGTGATAGTACTTCAAATTCTTGGCCAGGGTAGATAGGATATTTGAAAAAATAAGTTTTCCAATTGATCCAATTCTGAGTACAGGATCCTATAGAGTCGGTATCCTACAGAGTTGCAAGTCGATGCTGTACTCCATTCCGACCGAGACATTGGATGGACGGGGGTTTATATCCATGCGGTAACTGATGATGGAAATGCTCAATAGAGATAAGATTATCCCCATAGCCATTTGCAATCATGAGATGTGGCTTGTACCCTTCATGATCGGTAAGTCGATTATTCTGTTATCGGATAACAGATTTAATTAAATTAAATAAAATTATTCTATTTTATTTAGGCCTCAACCAAGTAGGTTATTGGGCCTAGTGGGTCACACATATAAGGACTTATTCATAAGTACATGGGCAAGAGTGTAATTTATAGAGATTTTGGGTTTTTTATAAAAAAATTTAAAATTTTCTATAAATACTAATAATTTCAGCCAAACTCAAACAAGCCAAAGGTAAAATTTACATTCTTAGCCTCTTCCCTACTTCCTTCTCTCGCTAGAAGGGGTCCATGACCGATGGAGCTCCGTTCGGAAACAGTTCTCGAGGTCGATGTAAAGAGAGAACCTGTTGTAGATGAAGTTTGTGTGGATACTGCTGGAGATTGGACACTTGAACAGTTTGAAGAGCTTGAGAAGCTCATCTCCTTCCTCTCCATGCTTTCGAAATCTGCATCATAGTAACCAAGCACTTCAAGTGTTTCCGTTTGGCAAATTAACTTGTGGTGCAATATATCCTTTAGGTACTTCATAATTCTCTTAACAGATTTCTAATGTGCTGATCCAAGATTATTTTGATACCTGCTCACTAAACTTACTGAAAATACTATATTAGGCCTGATACAAAGCATTGCATACATTAATCTTCTAATTTCTTGAGTATAAGGCATGTTAAGCGAGCCTTGCCCCTCTTTGAGATATTACTCCTTAACGTTTTTCCGTAAACCTGTAAGGAATCAATCTACGGCAACGAAAAATTTTTTGATTTTTTAAAACCATTGGACCTGCCTTGGTCAATGCCAAAGAAGTAAAATCAGAAATCAAATATAAAGTAGAACGAGAGTACCTCATGGGACATCAAAATCCCTCATCATGGATGAAGAGATGATGTTCTTCCTTGCTGAAAACCATTCAAGTGGATGGTCTCTAGCGGTATCCATACGATTTGCTTCAATAGACGAATTCTTCTTTCCTCCAAGCCTTGAGAAACCTTCTAGATCCAAGCTTGACCATGAGAGATCACCTTTAGAATGAGAGAGAAGGAAGGGAGGTAGTTGGGACGTGCTCTAGCCCTATGGCTTGTTAAGGTTTAGCTTCATAAGCCATTTATTTATAAAAGATGGAATTTTTCATAAAAACCAAAAACTTCTATAAAATTACACCTATGGTCTCATCTTATTGATCAGATCTAATGTGTGTGACCCACTAGGCCCAATAGTCAATTTGGTTGAAACCTTAATTAATTTTAAAAAATAATTTTTTTAATTTAAATCAAAACCATTATAACAGTTTTGACGACTTTCTAATCGTAAAGGGTATAAGTCCCATCCTATGATCCTAAATGACTTTGGAGAGTTAAATAACAACCTTTGAACATTTCCATCATCAAATACCACACGAATTTAAATCCTTATCTATCCAATGTCTTGATCGATTAGGGCTTCGGCATCGACTGTCAACTCTTAAATAATTCAACTCTATGGGAACTTGTACATCGGTTCGGATCAATTGGAAACCACTTTTTCCAATTATCCTAAGTATCTTGGACAAAGATTTAGAGTAATATCCCATATGACATTCTCTCTCTCCAACTGAGAGTGAACGATCCCTTGTTGTCTACTCAATTACCTTCACCGGGTTTCTCTTGCACCCAATACATCAACTATACTAGACCATCAAGATAGTGATCCATAAGTCAATAATCAAAGTAAAAGATATATCTGATAGGACATCTTTGGTGACTTAGGTCAACTATCCAACCATGCTATTGATATGTAAGAATAACCTATTAGATAGTTTGGTAAGATACCAATAATATTTTCTAAATTGGTCAGTTCAGTAAACTTATTCTACCAATGAGCACTTGTATGTATATCTAGGTGTCCCCACACTAATGACCAATGAGATCAGTCATTCTCATCACATAAGAAATCATTACACACACACACTAGTCTATCTAGATCATTGATGTCCCATCTCAAGAATCATAAGACTAGAAACATTTAAATCACATATCTCTAGATGATTGATCTCATTATCATGATCTCATCATGATTCAATCATCATTTCATATGATCATAGACTCCATTATGATGTATGCATTTAATAAGAGCTACTAATGAAGATTTGCCTAATCAATTGAATAAGATAATTCTAGAAATGTCAAATTATATCATATATGATTAGCTTGAAGGGCATACATTTCTATCAAAACTAGTGGTATATTTGTTGGGTTGCAATTCTGCATCCCAAGCCTTCTCAGTACGGATTGTATATACTTTTTCTGGTTTATGCTTAACAATCTAGACTTCCTATTCCTTTTTATTTGGACACCAAGGACATAAGATGCATCCCCCTTATCCTTCATCTCAAACTTCTCACTAAGCTCATAATTTATCTTATTCAACTTTTTAATGTCATTTTTGGTGAGTAATATATCTTCCACATATAAAGACAACATAATCACCATGCTTCCACTCTTCATGACATACATAGCTATCCAACTGATTTGCAACAAAACTGAGTTAAATAATAACATCATGAAATTTGAGATTTGTCCAGATGATTTTTCAATTTATACAAGGATTTTCTTAGTCCACATAACTTATTCTCGTGTCATTCTACTTGAAATCCTTCAGGTTGGCACATATATATCTTCCTCCTCCATTAAAAAATGCTACTTTGACATCCAGGTGGTACAATTCTAAGTCAAGATAAGTAATGATAGGCAAGATCATCTTTATAGATGCAAATTCCACAGAAGAATATGTTTCTTGAAAATATATACCTTTCTTTTGATTAAAACCTTTGACAACTAACCATGTCTTATACTTTTTTATAGACCCGTCAGCTCAAAGTTTTCTTTTAAATTCTCATTTACACCCAATAGCCTTCTTGCTCCTAGGCAAATCATTCAATTCCCATACCCCGTTAAATTCCATGGAGTCTAATTCTTCTTTCATGGCATTTAGCCATAATTCTAATTCACACCATTTCATAGCATCAATATAATTTATAGGATATGCGTGATCTTCCACATTTATGTTCATAGTAAGACATGAAGGCTCACATAAGTATAAATAGAAGTTATCCATCTATGCAGGTGAAGTTCTAATTTTTTTGTTGCCAATTACAGTATATCAGACAGTTCTATCATAGGATCATATAATTTTTCAACAATTTCTTGTTGAGTTGGTTATGCTATCCTAGGTTCTTTTCTAATTATTAGATTATTTCTAGAATTTTCGTTGTAGTACTCATCATCTACTACAACTAGAGGTTCTTTCTCAATATCATGTGGTCCATTTTCTCTAAATTTTCTAGGAATGTAGCATTCCTATATTCAATGATCCCATTTTCCTTACGTAAGAATCTCTAACCATTTCATTTTTTACAATAGCCTATGAACTTACATTTCAATGTTCTTGATTCCAACTTATTTCTAAGTTGGTCTAAAATGAGAATATGGGTTTATAGATCTCTATTTTCTGAGATGACTCAGATTTGGTTTCCTCCTATTTCACAATTCATATGGTGTGTATTTGATAGACTTGGTGAATATTCTATTCAATATGTAACTTGTTGTGAGCAATGCTTCTCCCTATAATTTTTTGGGAAGACTAAAATGGTACAGCAAACATTTACTGCATTCATCAAAGTTCTAGTTTTTCTTTCTACAACACCATTCTTTTATGACATATACGGCATTGTTACATGCCATTTTATTCTAAGCTCTTGACAATATGTCTCAAACTTCTTTGAGCTATATTTTCCATCTCTATTAGTTCTTAACATCTTAATGTCCTTATCCAATTGCCTTTCTACTTCTGCTCTATATCTTTTAAAATAGTTGAGTGTCTCAGACTTAGTAGAAATAAGATACACATAGGCATACCTTGAGTAGTCATCTATAAATGTAATGAAATATTTTTTGTTATCATATGATTTTACACTTAGAGGTCCACAAATATCTGAGTGAATCTACTCTACAATTCTTGTGATCTATGCCTAACTGTGAATAACTACTTAGTCATCTTTATACAAAGCAATGTTCACAAGGTGACAATTATATCTTTGACAATGGTAGCATAATCATTCTTGCCATTAATTTTATTTTATATTTTTTAGGATGACCCAATTTAAAATGGCAAAGATCACATACTGACTGAGAACATTAGTAATTCGTAGAACTAACATATAAATTACTTATTTTAGTGTCAATTACAGGAATATCAAATAGATCATGTCTCAGGGCAAACTTCCCCATTGTATATATCTTTCCATCCTTTACAATTGATAGTTTTCAATTCCAAAATCTAACATCAAGGCCCCTTTATACCAATGCTAGAACATAGATGAGATTTTGCCTGATTTTAGGTGCATAAAATGCATCTTTAAGGATCACAATGTTATCCCTAAGATCCAACTTATATGTTCCAATACCTTCCACATCAATATTAGTGTCATTTTTTATAAATATCAAATGTTCCTCTGCATTTACTTTCTTTAGGAACACAAGTCCTTTCTTCATTTTTGCAAGTGAGTGGCCTTTTGAATTGACCAACCAATCATTTGAATTGTAGTGTTACACTCAATAACACAACCAAATTCTTTCTTTCTGGTTCCTCTATCTTCTAGGTGTATATTTGCACCCACATTTCCATACTTGCTTGGACAATTGGCACTTAAATAGCCAAACTTCTCACAACTATAACAAGCATATCTCAGAACTTTCTTGTGGTGTCGATATTGAGCAACTAACTTATTGTTTACTGCATTGGCCTCTTTTAGATTCATCTCTAGTCCATTCCTTTTAGCCATGCTATAAAATTTTATCGCTAACCATGAAGACAACTTGATGACAATTAAAATTAAACTAACAATTCTTAATATTGTGGCAACTTCATTCAATGAGGGTAATTGTCTAATTAGTGCAGTGGTAATAAATAATTTCTTTGGAATCTCAGTTTCAATTATAGCTAGATTCTTAGCCCTAACTATCATTTCAGTTTCATAATCTACCATATTTCTCCCTTTTTGTATTCTACAGATATCATACCTATTTAGTAATAATTGGGTTTTAGTTTTCGTGGTAATAGCATATTTTTCTATGATAGGATACCATTGTTTATGGACAATCTCACAATATTCAAAACACTTAATGAGATCATTCACTATCTATTGCTTACTCCTTTTCTTTTTTACCACAGTGAGAGTTTCAATAAGTTCTAGAGCAATGCTTTTATTAACATATTCTATATTGTCACAAAGTAGACAATATCTAATTTTCTATGTCACATGTCACAGTTTGTTCCGTTCAAATTTTCCATTTTCGTCAATTTCGTAGCAACTAGCTTGTTAGTCATTAGGATTAGTATATTTCTAAAATATAAATAACAAGTTTTAATAATATGCCAAACTAGTATAATGATGATATAAATTAATTTAATGTTCATGCACATTGATATAAGAAGAGACTATGTTAATTTAAAATCAATGACTATCTATAGGAATCTAAGTAAACTGGTTATAAAGAGAAAACTTTCAATTACACAGTTAGATTCTAACTATGCACATGTAGCAGAAATATTACTTTTAACTTTAAAGATAGCAAAAGAAGTTATTTAACTATGATAAATAATTTATGCATCAACGTTTAATCATTTTTAGATGCATCTTTGTCAAATTAGCTATCATATAACAAGTACGACGGTAAGGATATATTGACAAAAGTGCTCTCTAGTCTAGGTGCTACGGTAAAGCACTATAGTGGTATGTAAGCAAATATATATTTTTATTATATCTATCTACCTTCACCATCGCAACAGGGCATCTGTCTTACCGCATAGATGTGGAAAAGACAGGGCAACGCCAAAACCTCACTACCGTGCGTAGTAGGTGGAGGTGTTTTGCGACAGTAAGGCCGCAACAACAACCTAATTCGATGATGACGTTGTGGTAGAGTGTTGCGGAAACCCCGGCGATCGATCACCCACGAAGCAAGACGCACACACCACGAAGACAACGAGATCTCGGAGAAGTCGAACTCCACTAAACCGCAGACGTACAACCTCTCCCCCGGTGGCTCCCTCGACACCCGACATCCCGAATGAGCCACCGGCCTGGGCTATTTATAGGGAGAACAACCCAGGAAACCCATCCCGACTAGGACTCTCCCAGTCCCTATCCAGAGTCCTGATAGACTTAGGATAGCCCGATGCCTATCCGGTTAACAACCACCGGATCCTTATCCCCACTTGGGGATTAACCCACGTACGTAACCTATTAGTTACGTAACATTCTCCACCTTGGGTTAACTCCACAAGTGTTCGTCTGTCCGCCAGCTCCACCAGCATGGCCTGCACCAAGACCAGGTTCCCGCACAGCCTGATTCCGCTGCACGCCCCGACATGGCCCCTCCTCTCTCGGTTGACGCGAGAGATATCGACCACCGTCGTTGGAAGCGAACGTTACATGCTTCCTCTGCGCTCCACCTTCAGCAGATATCGTCCTCTGCTGAACCGTACTACTCACCAGGGAATTTGTAGGTACATCGGTGTCAACCCTCCCTGTGAGCCTGTACAAACCTTTCGTCAGCAGCCCCTTTAGCACGATCCGTGCTCCTCTGCACACCCTGAGAGCTCCACCTTCAAGAGTGCATCGGTATCCTCTTGAACACACGGCTCCCAGTGAGATCAAGTTCTTCTTCAGATCTGGCACATGTCGGACTTCCACGAGCTTTCGCACCCATCCATCAAACATGCGTATCCTCACGGATCCGATACTAGCAACTGAGCAGTATGCTCCGTTTGCTAATCGAACCGAGTCGCCTTTGTATGTCTGATACCTGTGAAACATCGTCCTGTCCGAGCATACATGAAATGAGTAGCCAGAATCTAAGATCCAACCTGAATCTCCCTCTCCTGCAGATGTCGTATAGAGGACGTCATCCACGTCCTCCTCGCTATCCTCTGCTATTGACACCTCTGCCTTCTCCATCTTAGCCTCCTGCAGCCGTTGGCTCTTCTTACGTTGTGGGCATTCCCGCTTGAAGTTACCTTCCTCGTCGCAGTAGTAGCACCTACGACCCCGAGTTTTGGATCGTCCTTTGTCATCTCGTCTCCCCTGCCAGTTGTCCGATCTTCCACGACCTCCACCTGCAATCAAAGCCTGACTCCCACTTGACGTCCCTGCTTCATTGCTCTTTTGACGAGACTCGTTCGAAAGCAACGAGGCTATGACATCATCTAGCCTGAGAGTGTCGGTCTTATACAGCATGGTCGTCACGATATGATCGTACGACATCGGCAATGACGACAATAGGAGAAGTGCTCGATCCTCTTCCTTGATTTCCTCACCCAGAGATAGCACCTCCGTCAGAATCCTGTTGAAGTCGTCAAGATGAACTTCGATCCCTGTTCCCTCGATCATCTTCAAGCCATTTAGCCGTTTCTTTGCTAGCAACCTGTTTGTCAGCGACTTGGACATGTACCTGCTCTCGAGCTTTTCCCAGACATCCACCGGGTCTTCCAAGCTGATCACCTCTCGGAGCGTGTTGTCCGCCAAGAATAGTTGGATCGTGCTATTCGCCATCGCCCGCTTTTTAGCCCACTCCTCCTCTGTCAGCTTCTCCGACTTGTCTGCCGCTTTGCCAAGAGCCTTGACCAGTCCTTCCCGTGTTAGAATATTCTTCACGCGTTGCTACCATAGAGTGAAGTCTCCATAACCGTTGAAGGGTTCTATGGAGAAACTTGTAACCCTTCCAACGGACCTCTGACTTGTGCCTTCCTGCCCTGCCATTGATCGATCTTGATCAAGTACACCCTTGATCGATATCAACGCACACCTGCACCTTCACAAATCAGACCGTCGGTTCGGAAATCACCCGATCCAGACCGTCCAAAGAACCCGGAGTGCCTGAAAACCTAGGCTTGGACTCCTGGATCACCTGATTCCAACATCGAACGTCCCCGATCAAGTCGAAACAACCTCAGCCACCCGATCGGTAAACCTGCTCCTTCCGATCTCGGATCCTGTTAACGGGTACGGACGAGACCCGACAACCCTACCCAAAACCCAGACCTAGCAACCTAACCTTATCGGATCCAACCGGACTTAAAATTTAAAACCTAATAATCGGATCCGACAAGAACTAATCTTACCCAATAAATATCTAAATATTAGATCTACTTTTCTTTTTATTTTTCCCTTTTTCTCTCTCTCCTGTCCCTCCCACGTCAACACCCACAACCACTCTTTGTTATGTGCTCTCACGTGATTACAAGAGAAAAAGATAAAGAGAAAAAAAAAAGAAAACCCAATCCACAGCCCGCCGCACAACACCAGGCTGCGCTATTTCTGCGCAAACACCACTGCGCTGGCTATCGGGACGCGAGAACTCCACTCAGTCTGCCGGTGGATCAGCCCTCCAAAGGTCCGCTGCCACTGGAAAGTCTCCCGCCGCCTTATCCTCCGGCGACGTGTGCTCGTCGTCAACTAAAGCTCCTCGCCGGAGCCAACCCCAATGCCGCTGCTGGTCCTTCCCGGCGTCGTCTGCAGCCCTGCGCTTGGGTCCGCTGCTGCTGGTCCCCGACCTCCTTCAACGCTGAAGACCACTGCCAGACCACCGCGCTGCTGTCGCTCCACCTACAGCAAGGTCCTGCTGCAGAACCGGTCGGTGTAGGAACGCCGCCACCTAACATCGTCTTCACTGCGTTGTCTTCAACTCCGAACGATTAAGCCATAGCTTTGATACCAGATGTTGCGGAAACCCCGGGGATCGATCACCCACGAAGCAAGACGCACACACCACGAAGACAACGAGATCTCAGAGAAGTCGAACTCCACTAAACCGCAGACGTACAACCTCTCCCCCGGTGGCTCCCTCGACACCCGACATCCCGAATGAGCCACCGGCCTGGGCTATTTATAGGGAGAACAACCCAGGAAACCCATCCCGACTAAGACTCTCCCAGTCCCTATCCAAAGTTCTGATAGACTTAGGATAGGCCGATGCCTATCCGGTTAACAACCACCGGATCCTTATCCCCACTTGGGGATTAACCCACGTATGTAACCTGTTAGTTACGTAACAGTAGAGGAGAGTGAGCAGCAGTTTTGGTGACGGCGGGGCACCAGGCAGTTTAGTCTAGGTGTTGCAGCAGTTTTGGGCGGAAGTGGCAAAGCACAACGGGGCATGCTCTATGTCTCTAAATCCTTGCAGTGGTGATGGCGGGGCACCAGGCAGCGCGGCTGGTGGTCTCGCGGGAAGAAGACTGCAGTCGGCACTTTGGGATTCGACAGCTCCAAAGATAGTAGCTTCATGTGGAAGGCCAGATCCGGTGGCGACTGTGAAGTCTTCAGCAGCTGTAGCTATGGGAGGATCTGGTAGCGAGGAGCAGTGGGATCCCGTGGCGGCAGTAGCAACGTCGATGTCAACGAGAACCACCCTGGAGGCCGGATCAGCGACGAGGATCCCCCCCCCCACGGGAAGAGCCCGAAGCGGCGCAGTGGACAAGGGGACAGCGATGATCTAGTACAGCGATGGATGTTGCCGACGAGTGACATCTGTAGGTGACATACTTGGCTTTGCACAATGTCGTCGATGGCAGCGACTGCAATCGAAGACTGGCTCTGATAGCGGTGAAGGATCGATGGATCCATAGAAAGAGATTTAGAGAGGGAGTGATTTAGGTGATGTAACATTTTTGGGTTCCCACGAAAAGATATTTTCAAGTTAGGTTCATCTTAGTCACCCGGCAAAAAGGGCGGTCTCAATCTGGAACGAAGAGATTGCTGCTGCTCCAATCTTAGCTCTTTCATTTTTTTTAATATCAAGTGAGTCTGACCAAATGAGAGAGGGGCGACAATCCTTTATTGGATATTGTAGCTGTCAAGTTCGTCGAGTGACTGAGACAAATCGAACTCTTTTCTCGCATATTTCATGAAGACGGAGTACACTTGATTGAGGTGTACCATCACATCTCCTCTGTCCCCGAATAGTAATCGACTCTTATTTCTCTGAAGAGAGTTTCGTTGACTGCCTCTCACTTTGAACAGAAAACAAACACACATTATATTAACTAGACATATCTTTACATATTTGGAGTAATATATGTTGCGGAAGAGAAGAAGGAAAACTGAGAGCAACATTACAACCTAGAGACCATCTGGCTATTAAGTGAGCAGCATAGTTACATGATCTAGAAACAAAAGAAAGGGACAAATGCGAAAACGAAGACAAGAGAGAAGAACATTTGTTTAGAATAGATTCTGCCCTCCAAAGACTCGGTCTAGTTCCCTTGACGCATCCACAACAGCTTTTGCGTCGCTTTCAATACAAACATGCTGTTAGGAGGAAACTGCCCAACAACAGGCTTCATAGATTGCTTCTGCCTCTAACACCTCTGGACGACCGGAAGAACAGTGTTTAGAACTCCAGAAGATTAATCCGCCAACATCATTTCTAACAATGAATGCAATGGCACCTGCAAGGTCAGAAGTAGCGCAATCAACATTAATCTTAAGCTATTTAAAAGGCGGAGGAAGCCAATGGTGCTGTGGATCTGTGACAGCAGGGGGGCCAGTCTGTAAACATAAATCCATAGTGAGCATTGCTTGATGAAAAATAGTATGAGGCTGATCCAATTTGTGTTGAAAAGAGTAAGTACAGCATGATTTCCAAATGTGCCAGATAACGCATAAAGCTATGACTCCCAAACAAGAAAGATCGGCATCCTTAGAGATCAACCATGACAACCAAGAGTCTATAAGTGTGTGAATTGGCATAAGACCCCAATCTTTGTTAGTGCCTAATGGGGTTAACATCCACACTGCTCTACTTCTTGAACACAACAGAAACAAATGATCAGACGTTTCCTTCTCCATCCTACAAATTCTGCAAATTGGACTAATATAAGCACATCTTCTGTGTATATCAAAATAAGTAGGAAGGTTGCCGGACAAAATTTTCCATAAACAGAATATTATTTTCGAAGGCAAAAACTTAGCCACAGTAGGATACCATAATTTCCGCCACAACCCAAGATTAGAGGAACCTGGAGGTATCCTTTGCTCCATGAGAAACCTGTAGGCCGATTTTAACGAAAAATTTCCATCAGGGGTATACGGCCAAATAATAGCATCATGAGACAGGTTAGCATATATTGGGGTTGCAAGAATGCGTTGAACCGAGGAAGCATCAAACCATTGGACAATAACCTGTCTATTCCAAGCACCATGTAAGATAAGATCCTTAACCTGACCCTGGAAAAACTGACCTGGAACTCTAGGATTCAATGGACCTTTATCATCCAATATCCAGCTGTGAGACCAAGGTAAAATATTTGACCCATCCTTAATTTTCCAGGCTGCAGCTTGAGTTAAGTAAGGGCGGGAAGTCAAAATAAACTTCCATACCTGAGAATTCCGATATTTAGGCTGTACTTGCCATATATTATCCTTGAACAAATATTTAGCAGAGAGTACACGAGCCCAAAGTGCTTCTTGGTTTTTAAGAAAATTCCATAATAACCGCATACCTGAAGCAATATTAAGAAGATTTAAGTCTCTAATACCCATTCCGCCCAATAACTTTGGCTGAGTAATAGTGGACCAATTTGAGAAATGAATACGCCTGGATTGATTTGATTTATGTGCCCACAAAAAATTCTGATGTAATGACTCTAGTGTATTAATCAGGCCAAACGAAAGCTTAGTAACCGACATGGCATGAAGAGGTAAATGACTAATTGTAGACTTAATCAAAGTAGTCCTCCCTCCGGTTGATAGAAGATTTGCTTTCCAACCTGCCAATTTTTGTTGACATCTATGAATGAGATTCAAATGTTGTGTAGTCTTACCTGCTATTGGATCCCACGGTACCCCCAAGTAAAAATCCTTATTTGAAGCCCTTTGAAATCCCGTATGTTGACAGATTTCCATAGCTACTTGAGCATAAATATTAGTACTAAAACAAATTTTCGATTTATGATAGTTAATAGCCTGACCAGAGAGTGTTGCATATTGCTGTAAAATCTGCATTAAATGACGCACCTCCTCAATTGTAGCTTTACCACAAACAATTAAATCATCCGCGAACATCACATGTGTAATGAGGGGACCGTGGCGAGCAACTTTAATACCTGATAAAAACTTAGATTCCACTGCTCTAGATAACATAGTAGATAAAACTTCAGAACATAAAATGTACAGGTAAGGGGAAAGAGAGCAACCTTGACGAATACCCCGTGAGAGGAAAAGTTTGCTTGATAAATGGCCATTAATATTCAAGGAGTAAGATACTGAGGTAGTACACAGCATGATAAGATTTACCAGATAGTTAGGAAAATCCATGGATCTTAAGACAGATTGAAGAAAATTCCATCGTAGTCTATCATATGCTTTGTGAATATCCAGTTTGGCCATAAAAACCCACATTTACCCCTAGCCCATCTAAACATATTTCGGATCTCCTGTATAATAATGATATTATCCGAACTGTGTCTGGCCGGAACAAAAGCGGTCTATAATTCAGAGATAATTGTAGAAAGAAAAGGCTTAATTCGGAATGCAATAACATTAGTGAGAAGTTTTAGCAAAACATTACACAAGCTAATAGGTCGGTAATGTTCTGGCATAGAAGCATTCATCTTTTTTGGTATAAGAGTAAGAATAGTATGATTCAACTCATCCGGGATATAGCAGTTTTCAAACATAGAAGAAATAAAAACATGTAAATCCTCTTTAAGCAAATCCCAATAGTGTTGAAAAAAAAGAGGGGGAAAACCATCCATGCCTGGAGATGTATCAGATTTCATAGAAAATAAAGCCCGATGTATCTCTTCAAGCGTAGGGGGATTCCGGATAGATGCTTGTTGTTGTTGAGATAGGGAACGCAACTGTAAAGTGTCTAAAAATGATAGCACAGCAGAAGTTTCTATAGACTCATTATCGGAATAAAGAGCAGTAAAATAATCTAGAAAACCTTTGATAATATCCCCCATATCTGGGGACCAAGCTCCATCAGATTTATATATGCCAGAAATTCTATTCCAATGTTGCCTAAGTAAAACTTTTGCATGGAAAAACTTAGTACACCTATCTCCCTCTTTATGCCAAGAAATTTTTGCTCTCTGCCGCCAATGGATGGTCTCCAACTCCTCCAACCAAAGGCAACTTAGATATAAGGATTTTTTCTTCCGCTAATTGGTTTTCCGAAAGAACTTGAGCTTGGGTATTTGACAATTGCAATTTGGTCTCATTAATTTGCGACTTAAGACTACCAAAAACCTTTCTCCTCCAAATTAACATACGGTGAGAGAGTGATTTCCTTTTGGCTGCATACTGAGTAACTAGAGTAGGAGAGTTAACCCAAGCCGAAGACACCAGATCATGAAAGGAATTCAATTTTAACCACGCTGCTTCTACTCGAAACCAAAATCTCTTGTGGCGTGAAGGAGGGTTAGTATTAAGATAGAGAAAAGAGTGATCACTTCGATAACTTGGCAAAACATGTAATCTAACTGAAGGATAAGTATGAAGCCAAGATGTGGAAACCAAACAACGATCTAATTTCTCTCGAACATGATAAGAAAAAGATCTTCTATTAGACCAAGTGAACACTGGACCCTCATTTCTGACATCTAACAGTTGATTATGTTGAATAAAAGATTCAAAATTAGCCAGATGGGATCTAATAGGTTTTAGACCCCTTTGTTTTTCAGTAGGAAATCGAATACAATTCTAGTCACCAATAAGACAAACTGGAAGAGCTAATTCTTGAATTAATTGAGACATTTGAGACCACATATTGACTCTTCCTTTGTCTAAGACAGGAGCATAGGTCACTATTAAAAGCCAGTGGTGAGGAGTGTTAGCCTCCCTAACAATACTCCCGATCCAAGAGCTGTCGGAGAATATAATTTGAAGATGAATGCTGTCTTCCCACCACAACCAAAGACCCCCACTTCGATTCACCGCAGGAACTATATAATAATTAACTATGGATCTCTTGTGAAAAAAAGATTCACTAACTTGCATGGAACACTTGGTTTCAGCAAGGAAAGTAATATGAGGTTTAACCGAATGGGATAGATTATCAATGTGACGAATTGACGGGAGCCCATTACTACCCCGACAATTCCAAGCCACAAGCTTCATTGATCCTCTGGCAACTGTGTAGGGCCAGCTACGGCACCCATATTTTGAGAGAAGGAACTAGAACTGTTTGAGGGATCAGTTGCCAAATGGGTGGTTTGCAATTCCTGTTTTAGAACAGAAAATTTAACTGCTTGGTTGAGACATTTCCATTTGTGTTTATCTTTTGAACCAGATTTCTTCATAGTGATTTTTGAAGGAGAAACCAGGGATTTGGGTACAATACTAGGCAGACCCATGTCTGAAGAATGAGTGGCAGTCAACTGTAAGTGGCTATTGACTATATCCTGCTTATTTGAATCATGTGGAATCGATGAAATAGTTAACTGAGGACAACCCGTAGAAGGAGTAATATGAGAAATAGCTTGGCTGAAATCCATCTTAATAGGAACATTAATTAACAATTGTTCCTCGAGAACATCCCTCGGAGGAGGAGGTAGAGCAAGCAAAGTAGGGCTATTAATATCAACTAGATCTTTCTATGCAAAAAAGGGAATAGAACTTGAAGAATAGTCTACAACTCTGATGTGTTTCTGTAGGGGGCGATGACCTCCCAAAGCCTCTCGGCCCGCCGTGGACAGCCACTCTCCGTACCTAAAAGTTAATTGATTTTTCAATTGCAATTGTGTATGTTGAGGTAAGGATGGCATAATCAATGAATTTAACTGAGCTAACGTAGGGCAATCTCCAGGCTCATGGCCTAGTCGGCCACAGAAATGGCAAAAACGGGCCAAGTGTTCATAAGCTAATTCAAACGAGGTGATATTACCCTCTGGTAGAATGACTGACACTTCCGTGAGGATTGGTTGAGAAACATTAAATCTGACCATGATCCTAGCAAACTGACTCCAAGCAGCAATAATCTCCGGAGGAGGATCCCATGGAGTTCCGATTTGCGATGCCAGTTACATAACAATTTTTTTATTCAGTAATTTCAAAGGGAGATCAAAAATACGTACCCATAAATCCCCTTGATTGAGTTGATACGCCAAAGGGGCTGTAAACGGTCTAGCCCGTTCAAGGAGCACCAAATCATTATTATAAAACCACGGAATCCTTCGGCAAATTTTATCGACTTCTTCTTTGATCTGAAAATGTAAAATAAATGCATCATTAGGAAAATCCAAAAAAGACCAAGAAATTGAAGGAGTCCACGTCTTCCGGATCCACTCTTTAAGATCCGCCGGTCGGGGTTTGACCAAAGAGCAAAGCTTGATAACGAGAGAATTCTGCCAAGGTGAAACAGCCGTCAGATCAGAAGGGTCAATAACTACGGGGACCGGAGTAGAAGGACCCTTCATAAGCTGCTTGAATTGAGAAATAATCTGCTCCTCATCCGATGCAGAAGATAGATCCATATGTACCCATGGTTGCTCAAGAGGACGAGCAGAAAAAGTAATAGAAGAACCAGGATTCCCCACAAACACCGAAGAAAAAACCTCCAAGTGAATCAGACCGACGAAACTATCAGAGATCCAAATAAAACGGGAGGAATACAGTTTGAAGGGACGAGTATACTTGAGACGCGACTCCGTAAAGCACTACAAGACCTAGGGAGGAGAACGAAGCACCATGGAGCATCCAAAGAGAAGAACCAAATGTTCCGCCAACGAGTTCCCAGGAAACAGAAAGAGCTGCTGGAGAGCCCCGGAAACCCCTGGAAGAACCTAGAAAAGTGAGACCGGATCACTCAAAAAGTGACCTAAACTGGACTCTAGCAGGTGAAGTAACCACGGTTAACTTAAAGTCCCTAGGATAACCCAGCGGACTACAGACCAAAAATTCATCAAATTGGAATACACAAGGTGAGATTCGCAAAAAAATCGAAATTCCAAGAGCCAAGAACACACTGATGTAGGTACGAGAGAAAGGCAGGGAAGACGATGATCGATTTGAAGAGGAAAAACGGGAAGAAGAAATCTGCAGATAAGTTTGAAAATAGAAGAATACAGGAGGGAGCGAGATTGTAAAGGAAACTAGACGAAGAAAAATGGATGTGAGATGCACACAACTGCAACGAAGCTAAACAAAGAAACAAAGAGGAAACTCACAGAAGAAATAGTACCAACCTGTCCAGCTAGAAAACAGAGGGAAGAGTAAAGGATTTCCGGAACAGAATAAAGAGAAAAGAGGTAGACAGGAAGAAACGATTACAGAAAGGTAAGCTAGGATGAAGAGGAGAGGAAAAAAAAACCGAACTCCACAACTGGGAAGACCAGCACGGCTTCCCCGCAGATTTCCTCTGCCACAGACAGGCTAACCCCCAAGTCGCGAACGGAGCACCTTCCGTTTGAAAACACCACAGCTGGTAAGACTTCCTCCGCAGATTTCCTCCGCCACAGACTATCAGCGGAAAGCGACTGCCTCTCACTAATTGAATATGTAAATTTTGACGAGCAGGTACTAACAACTTTCCCGTGAAAAGTGTCGAAGGTTTCCAATTATTTGAAAAATCTCTGTTAAAACATCACTGAGTACATAGCTTTTAAACGTCTCTCTTTATGGATTCTTTTCAATGTTGAGTATGTTGTTACCGTGTTTGAGTTATCTTGGCTCTAAGATGGAAATTTATATGCTTAAAGGTGGCATTTGCGTTTCGGTCCATTTGAAATGCCACAAGAAAGCAACTTACGCGCTGAACAAAAATTTCATATTTGTGTTTCGGTCAACTTGATCGCTACAAGTCTGAAATTTAAACACTGAATAATGTTGTCATATTTTAGCACGATGATATGATATATCACAGTCTCATTTTCCATGTCACAAAGGACCTAAACAAGCACAACAATCGGTCTCCACATCCTATGAATGGCTTGCAAGGTCGGTAATTTGATCGGGAATGGAAGAGCACGGATCACCTCCTCCAGGCGGAGGAGGGAACAGCCGTTGCAGCCAATCGACTGCGGCCACACCTTCTACCGCAGTCCATTGTAAAGGATGTAGGGAAAGCATCTCTTAAAATGTAAAGTTATAATGATTGTCAAAATTCTGTTGTGAACAAGCTCCGTGACATAAACGTAATGTTGCAACAAAACCTCAACTTATCATATGTAACCGAATACTCCATTAAGTCATATGGGAGTGGCGGAGGACTTCACAGACGCGAAGTTAAAACTAAGTAGCCATTTTCAGCTAGTATCTTAAACAACCTGAAGTGCCTAACACCTTCACCCAGCACATTGGTTCATTCGTAGGGGTGCAAACGAACCAATACACTCGACAAGTAGCTCGAAGCTCGGCTCATAAAAATTTGACTAGACTCGTTTATTAAGTTAAATGAACAAACTTGAACAAAAAATAAAACTCGACTCATGAAATGAGTCGAGCTTGAACAGACTTTTGCTCGGCTCGATAAACTCGTGAGTAGCTCTAAATATTAGGTTGCATATTTATTTTTAAAAATCAAATTATTTTATGTTAATAATTATATATTGTGACTTAATATATTAGATAATTTAAATTTTGAGTTTAAACTTAAATTGAGTTTCATAAATGAGTTAAATATAGAATTTCACAAATAATTTTTCATTAATTTTATATTTTATAAACGAGTTTGTATATAGTTTAAGTTTGAATGTGAATTGAATTTTAGTTTAACTATTACTCGAGTTCGAACTCGACTCGGCTCGATTAAAAAACGAACCAAACTTAAACAAAGGTTCAACATACTCGTTAAACTCGAGCTCGAACTTGAACTCATGTAAAATAAAGGCGAATTCAACTCCCACTCCCACTTTTAGGCTCCTCTTTATTTTTTAGTCCCATCCGTTTGTTTCATTATTTTTTAATCCCAAATCAAAAAATATTGTAATTCCCGCCCCTATCTCTCCCTCTCACCGTTAACAACTTTCCTTTTAACAATTTTACCCCTCATCCCCTGTACGTACCCCTCATCCCCCTGTACGTAAATGATTGGATGAGAGGCGCGGCGTGATGGGTCGCAGCGGAAAGACGAAACCCAAGAAGGAGGCGGCGCCGGATTCATTCGAATAGGAAAGAGAGGCGCGGCTTGATGGGTCGCAGCGGAAAGGGGGTGCTGCGACCGGCGTGCGGGCTCACGCGAGTCAGGGACATCTTCCGGCGTCTTCCTTCTTCAACCGGGCGGCCAAGGACGAGCAGGGCATTGGGGGGTCCGAGACGGGCTTGCCAACGCAAACATAGAGAGAGAGAGAGAGGGGCCGGTGTGCGGGCTCCCCGTCTGACGGCGAGGCGGACAAGAAGCCGCCCCCTCCGGCGTCTTCCTTCTTCAACCGGGTGGCCAGGGATGAGCGGGGCATCGGGGGGGTCCGAGACAGGCCTACCGACGCAAACAGAGAGAGAGAGAGAGAGAGAGGGCGGCGTGCGGGCTCCCCGTCTGACGGCGAGGCGGACGAGAAGCCGCCCCCTCCGGCGTCTTCCTTCTTCAACCGGGCGGCCAGGGACGACGGGGCATTAGGGGGGTCCGAGACGGGCCTGCCGACGCAAACAGAGAGAGACTGCGGGCTCCCCATCTGACGGCGAGGCGGACGAGAAGCCGCCCCCTCCGGCGTCTTCTTTCTTCAACCGGGCGGCCAGGGACGAAACAGTGACGAAGGTCGAGCGGGGCATCGGGGGGGGTCCGAGACGGGCCTACCGACGCAAACACACAGAGAGAGAGAGAGGAAGAACGAGGCGGACTTACAGGTCCCGGCGGTGACAAAGCTACGCCGGACGCCGGTGATGTCTCGCCGCACTTGGACGCACCTGGACGCCGAATGCGCTAGGGTTTGCTCCGGTGGTTTCTATTCCTATGGGCGAGGCAGGACACGGCGGGGACAAAGGGGTATTGTGAGAATGAGACATTTTAATTAACGGAAGGGACTAAAAAATTTCAAATAGACAAAAACGGGATTAAAACTTAACTTAAATAAATGGTGGGACTAAAAAATAATTTTTTAGCCTCCGTAGGACTAAAAATTAAAAACCCCTAAAATAAACGAGTCAAGCTTGAACACTACTATTTGGCTGATTTGCACCCCTATTCACCCGTATGTAAGAGAATCTAAAAGGTTCTGAACCTTTCCTCAATCGCACTCATCGATGGCAGACGATCAGGTTAAGCAGTTAAAAACAGAAAACATCTTGATCACCTCGACGAAGGTTGATGGTAACCGGGTTGTTGGCTGATGGCCAGGCACTTATGGTTAGAGTCGGCCCTTATTTAAGAGTTTTTTTTCAAATAATATTTTTTTCTTTATTTTTAAAATAGCATTATAAAAATTAAAATTTGTAAAATAGCATGATTTGGTTAAAGTCATACATAAAATCTATAAGTGAGACTCATCCAAAAGTTTAAAGTGGGACATTCAGTAGAAGTATTAAAGTCAGACTCAAAAAATCGGATCCACACTCCGGGTAAAAGTCGGACTTTCTGATTTAGATTGAAAGTCTTACCACCCAAAGTGTGCTATTCTACTAATTTTATTTTTTACGGTGCATTTTAAAAATTAAAAATGTATTATTTGAACTAAATGCTTCTCCATTTACGGGGTCTGCGTTCCGACTAAAGTAGACGGAGGCAGAAGCCGAGTCGTCTCAACATTCAATTGCCCATGGGAATGCCATACCTATCAAAACATATATTTGCCAATATATTAAATAATTATGTTGCTTTTGGATTTGCTATTAAACTACTTTTATATAAATCTATCCTAATAATTATCTCACTTTTCAACATGCCATTGTATCCTTGATTCTTTTTTAACTTTTAAATCTTGTTAATTTCTTTCAATAATTAGTCCATTGGACAATATTTTAATATGAGTATAAATTAAATAAACTTAACTCTACCAAATGACTAATCTAATTTATCAACCCTCTAAAAGAAATGACACTAAACTAGTAATTTGAGTAGTATAACATTAAACTAAAATATTTACTTCATCACTCGTCTGGAAGGAGATGAGTCTAAACAAATATTTTTGTAACTATAATAAGTTAAGTGTAAATAATGATCGATGACTAATAGAGTTAAATAGCATATACTATAATGGAAATTGATTGTTGTTTTAAAAACTAAAGAAATCAAGAATATATGACATAATAAAAATTAAGATAATTTATATTGATAGTTATGTAAAAGACCTATGAATAATATGAATAACACAAAGTAACAACATGTTTTTAGTTGCTTTTGCTTGCAAGCCTTGTGTGGTCTATATTTACCATGTTTGGATCGCCTCAAATAGCCAAAGGAGAGAATTGTTGTAGTCTCCAATCAAAAGAGGCCTCTGCTTTCTTAAAGTGCTCACATGACATGATGAAATAGCATTGGTGAACAAATGAAAGTCACATTTTATTTTTGATATTGACTACCTTCATTTATTGTGCCATGCGAAAAAGCTACTTTGTCGGGGCAAAAATGGGTGTTTGGAGCAAGCACCCCCTTATGGGGGCACATTGATTGGAGTGGCATAATTAATGTCTAGGCACATGCTTCTGACCTGTACCATTCAAGGGTCAAATCTACTACTCGAGTCAAGTTAAATGGTAGGCACCCTGTAGATGGAGCACATGACACCCCACTGGTAGTGTGCTAGGCACCCTATTGGTGGGGTGCCAACCTCTAGAAGTTGTTCCTCACGAAATTGTCAGTTTGATCAGCACAAAATCAAGTATTATTTATGAAAACATGAGTTTAATGTTTCCTAATATAGATTAAATTTGTATGTCTATAGCTTGTCTCACTTTGGTGTTAGTTTTGCAAAGGAGTGACATTGGGTTGTGTAGAGATGAATGTAGTGAGGTGCAATGAGTCATAATAGATAATAGTAGCGAACTGAAAAGATGACAACACTGTGTAGATTTAGACACACCTATCATGATATATTTGGGCGAGAGTGGATGCTATTAGCTCAATGGAATCACCATCCCATTCCATCCAGACTATCTCCCTTGATCGATTGGAGAAAAGGAGTGTCATGGGCACGATAGAGGAAATAAAGCAAAAACATGCCCCCTTGTGTTGCGGATCTTTGAGTTTGGGCTAGTGACTTCATCTGGGTCAGTGGTCTAGTGATGTAGTGTGCTTGTACCAAGGACTAACTGAACTAAAAGTGAAAGAGATCTATGTTAAGAATATTTAATCAATTGGGGAGATCTTTAGGCTTGTTTCGGTTCTTACAGGGGTGCCAACTTTGTTTAGGATTGAATATTCTAATGTTTCTTTGGATTTTTCATTAAATCTTCATAATTGTCGACTATTTTTAGAAATCTAGAGTATTTGTTTTGGAATAACAGATGATGAAATGGTTTGTGGAAATATGGTGACAAGAAACATGGTGTGGCATAGCCCATAGGGTTGGAGAATGATATTAGTGGGATGTGATAATTTTTTACCATGGTAGGATTTTGTTTGATGCATGAAATGATGCATGATGCATGCTAGGGCTTAAGAAATGTACACAATATTGTAAAAATATAGTTAAATATATAGAGTGTGCGGTATGGGTCAATACCATTTGAATTGAAACTACCATCCCTATATGTATGGGTTTGGCCTATCTACAAGTCCAAAGTCTTACTAGACTATCACTGATTTTGTTGAAAGTGTCCTCAAGCCAAATTTATTTTAAACTTGAGGTCTTCAACATATTTCATATGTAATTATTTTGATAGTACTTTATAATGCAAGCCTCACAGGGTTGGAAGCGGCCCTCTTTTATTTTAATAGGTTTTTTTTATTTTTTTTATTTTCTAAATTTTATAGCTGAAAATGGAAAAGGCTAGTAGGTGTCCCATTTATAGGGTGCTAGGTGCCCCTTTGGTAGGACAATAGGTGCCTTATTGGTGGGGTGCCTGCAACTTTTGTGCAGGTATATTGATAAGACCTTCTAATGGTAACCTTTAGGTATATCTTAAGGTCTATAAAAAGGGTTCTACTCCTTATTTTATCTACAGTTACTATAAATCATCTTTTTTTTTGTCTTTCTTGCTTGCTTTCGGTCTTTTGGCTATTTTTTTCATGATGTCTTCTTCTCATCCAGTTTAGATGAAGTGATTTTTGGAAGTGCCAAGCAATGTTCAGAGCTGAGTTAGCATGGGAGAGTTAGCATGGGAGTGGTATTTTCCCTACGTCCTTGTTTGATTTTCAGCACCTTCCCATCTCTCATACTTTATTCTTCTCTAAAATCCAGTGTAAATTTCTCTTCTTGTTGAATCAAGTCTTGGGTAGGTAGCGCCCTGTATGAAAGGTGCTTGGTGCCCTCCATATGGGGCGCCTGCTGTTTGAAAATCCCCATTCTATTTTGATCTTTGGTTCTTTTCTTGTGGGACCTTTCATATTTTCTTAATGCTCATTGTTACGGAAAAATGCTATGGATGGCCTGTCTAATAGCTGCCATTAAGGTGCATGTTTGAGCCATCTTAGGTCATTGGGGTATGAGCAGCATCCTTGTTCATGATAAGCACATTATCAATTATTTCTGGGACTTCTCATTGATAGGGGCATTGCTAGAGATGTGGCACCTTGATGCCAATACCTTTGTTCTTAACACAATCGATTGCACTATCATGTTGAAGAAAGTTGAACATCTTTTCAACCTTTTTCCAACACTAGAGGGACAAGAGCACACCATGTTTGTTCTCTCTGAGACACTTACAAGTGTTGACTTTCAACATGAGTTTATGACCCTCTCTGAGGCCCGTTCCATGATGGTGGGTGGTCAAATTTATATTGATGGCTTGTATAGAGGTGTCATAAAAAGTGCGGGTGACAATGTGGACATGATAACTCCGGGTGTGAAGGGAGTTGACACTTGTATAACTACCACACTCCTCTATCCATGTGTAGATGGATGGCTTGATTTTACTTGCTTGACTAGCATTATAGGCATTTGGGCTCATGAATGTATAGCTCCTTCTATTTTAGGCTACCTTTATGATGGAATGACCTCGTCTAGTGTTTGGAAGCCCAAACTTGGTAGTATTCTTCTTTTGTCTATTGAGCTGATTGGAACTCTAAGTTCGATGCACCAAGTGGTCATATATTTTTTTCGAGGTTCTTCTCTCGCAATCTTTTGAATCCTCTTTCTTCTAATCACGGCTTCATAGACAAAGTTATCAACAAGTGTCCATCAGTGAAGGCACGAGCAGTCTAGCAAGTCTAGTTTTTATGATTGCCTATGCAGGCTTCATGTG
The DNA here is from genome assembly GCA_036172225.1 of Cryptocoryne crispatula var. balansae. NCBI lineage: Eukaryota > Viridiplantae > Streptophyta > Magnoliopsida > Alismatales > Araceae > Cryptocoryne > Cryptocoryne crispatula. Next base: position 9,015,119 of record CM069933.1, read on the forward strand.
TTCTACCATGCCGATGCTGTAGAAGGATGTCCTTGCCTATCCATCCCCTAGGGTGGACCTTTAACTGATTACCATACTTCCATCATTCTATACAACCCCTACTAGTGCTTCCCATAGCTGGGCCTACTGCGGTTTAAGGTCCCTTATCTTTCCCATCTCCCTTCTATCAAGATTGCAGCTTTGGCACATCAGAAGATGAGAAGGATTGTATGAGTATCCGTGTGGTGTGAAAGATTAGCAAGGACTACTATCCAAGCCTTGCCATCGAGGAGGATGAAGTGTGGAAGATTCGGTATGTGGTGAGGTTGTGAGCCCTCCATGGTTGATGTTTTTGGTTGCCCCCTTATTAGTTGTACTTCTTTTATTTTGGTTATTATCATTCTCTATTTTATGTGCTTGTATGGTTAGCTAAAAAAATGTGCGACATGTAATAGGAAATTTAGATGTACTATAATGAATTATTTTGTAAGAAAATCTGAATTTTATGAATGAAAACCTATGCCTTTTTGCAATTGCTAGGAGCAAGAGATTATTAGAGAAAGAAACTGTTGGGAATCGATCCAATCAGATTGGCGCAGCGGAAAAATTTTGATTCCTAGTATATCATAGTCTTGGTCTCGATCGAAACCGAACGATGTCGTTAAAATCGGTATTCAAAACAGTTTCGAACCCGTACCTTAGCGGGATTCAAATAATCCCTAAAGAATGAAGAAGATCGAGCGTTCTCACGCTCTCCAAGCCGCTCAAGTATGTGGCCTCTAGTCGTATCCACATGAGCCACCTACATAGTCGGGTTCTCCTTCATGTCGGACTTTCCGACTCGCCCCAGATGAAGTCCCATCTACTCTCGATAGCCTCCAACATGGGAAAACGTGAAGGAGAGAGGTAGGGACGAATTTTGCAGCCTTGGCTTGTGGGGCTCATGCTCAATTTGCCATTATATAGAGAATTTTGAGTTTTTTACAAAAACCTCTCATTTCTCTATATTTACACCCTTACCCCCAAACTTATGGATTAGCCCTTATGTGTGTGACCTACTAGGCCCAAATAGCTCATTTGGTTGAGGCCTAATTAAAAGAATAACTTCTTTTAAATTAAATCTATTATCTCATAATATATTTAACGGCCTACCAATCATGAAAGGTACAAGCCACATCCTATGATCCCAAACGGGTTCGGGGGTAAACTTCTCTCCAAAGAACCTTTCCATCATCGATTACCACACGGATATAAATCTTCGTCCATCCAATGTCCCGGTCGGATAGGAGTACGGCATTGACTGTCAACTCCTAAATATGTCAACACTATGGAATCTTGTACTCGTAATTGGATCAATTGGAAAACCCTTTTTCAATTATCCTATCTACCTTGGTCAAGAATTTAGAGTACTATCCATAGGACATTCTCTCTTTCCTACCGAGAGTGGACGATTCCCTATTGTCCGCTCAATTGTCTCCACTGAGTTTCCCATATTCCCAATCCATTAGCTATATAGGACCACAATACTAAGTGATCCATAAGTCAATAGTCAAAGTACATGGTACGCCCGGCAAGACATCTTTGACGACTCAGGTCAAAGATCCAACCGCGCAACCCTGATGATAGAACACCCTGATCGACAGTTCGGTAAGATACTATTCAGGGATTCTATACTGGTCAATTCAGTGAACTCATTTCTCTAATGAGCACCTGTACATGTATCTCAGTGTCCCCACACCGATGACCAATGAGATAGGTCATTCTCATCATATGAGAAGATATCATATACACTAATCTTACCGGATCCTTGATGTCCTGACTCGAGGATCCTACAACTAGGAACATTTAGAGTACCATGCTTCTAGATGATTGATCTCATTATCATGATCTCATCATGATTCAATCATCATTGCATGCAACCTAGGACTTCATTACGATAGACGCATCTAGATAGTGCAAGTAATGAAGATTATATCATTTATACTGAATAAGATATTATAAGAAATGTCAAATCATATTACATATGATTGACTTGTAAGGCATACATTTCTATCAATCTCCCACTTGGACTAAAGCCAATCACCCACATGTCTGATCTCCATCATTCCAAGGTGACCCTCAAACACACTTTGAGTCAGGGCCTTAGTTAGTGGATCTGCAATGTTTATAGTTTAAGATACTCTGATCAAGTAGTATTACCACAGAAGTGTTTAAACTTCTGATGAGACAAAGGCTCTACTACAAAAGTAATGATCCATCATTTTCATAAAATAATGGTACATTATCAGAGATATTAGAGACAACTCTCTAATATAAGATGAACTCCTTCATCTAGACTACTTCAAGAGTAGTTGGCAGCAATTATAATTTGTAAAATCTATAGTGTCTTTAGCATGGAACATTTCCAGCTCACTGCACCACCATCTAGGTAAACATGTACCCTAGCTATCAGTCATACGTAACTTGAAGTTTAAGTCTAACTCAAACTTCCAGTCCTATCCTCCAAACTCGAAATGCATCCTTGGTACTTCTCAAGTACTTAAGGATATACTTCTCAACTATCTAGTGACTCTCACTTGGATTTGCCTGATGATTACTCATAACATTTAAAGTACTCATCACATTAGACTATGTACATAGTATACATGATAGACCCTATGACTAGGGCATAAGAGACTATATTCATGTATTATATCTCTCTTTAAAAGAGATAAACTCCATATCTTATAGGCAAGACACCTATATAAGAGTTTTTATGTCAAACCCTTTGACAATGGTGTCTATGAACAACAAATGGGTCATGCCAAGCATCCCTTTTTATATCTATCTCCATAGACCTAAATCCTTAGGAAGCTTCTCCCAGAATAAAAATAGAGGATTCATTTTATAGTTAGGCTTCACGGATGATAACATACCTACATCATTCATAATGAGTAGTACGCCATCAATATAAAATGTCTAGAATACAATAGCACTCTCACTAGTATTTTTATGCACATAAGGTTCTTCTTCATTCCAAATGAAGTCATAAGATTCAATCTTATCAAATCTTATATTCCAACGTTGAGAATGTTGTTTTTGTCTATGAATAGACATTAACAACATGTACACTTTCTTCGGATGTTTTGGGACTCTCATCCCTCAAGTTATATCATATACAATAGAGGTTGTATCATATACACCTCCCCTTAAATTTCACCATTAGAGAAATATTATTTTAACATCCTTATTGACATATCTCATAGTCAAATTGTACACTAATAAGATCTAAATGGATTAAATTATGGAAATGGTTAATAGATATCATCATAGTCAACTCCTTAACTTAGATGATACCTTTTCAATCATCCATGCTGTAAAGGTCTTACCTTCAAATCACTCCTAATCTTATCATTTTCCTTTACACCTAATGGGTACTTTACCCTTAGGTGGATCTACCAAGTTCCAAACTTGGCTAAAATAGATGGATATTATTATAGATTTTATTGTCTCCTTCTATTTTAGAATCAATATCTTATATTGCCTTTCATAGGTCTTTGAATCAGTATCCTTACTTTATTGTGCCTATATTTTTCCATCAAAGATATGTCTCACATATCTACAATAGTGAATGTACATAATTGAAGACCTATTGTAGACACGCAATTTTGGCCTAGCCAGAGAATTTAAATTCTTGTTTTCATGAAGAACATTTAAAGCAAATCGTGTTTTCCGGACGGATCAAGTTTTGGCACATTCCGAAGGGGATCGATAGAACAATCAACCGGGCCGAACACCCAATATATAGGGCACCAGGCGCCCTATAAACAGGGCACCTGGCGCCCTATATACAGGGCGCCTGGCACCAAATCTAATCGATTCGACCGGCTGATTTGACCCCCCGCAGTGACTCATCTTGTCGACCTAACGGACCTCATGATGCTGGCGCCCTATATATAGGGCGCTATGCCGCGTGGCACTGCTTTTTGAAAATAGCCAAAGTGCCCTCTTTTGAGTTATAAATAGACCTCCATTTGGAGCTTTGAAGAGGTTCCAAGTCCGTACCACCTTAGAGCCCATCCAAGACTACGTTTTCAAGCCACTTTCACCTCCCATAACCTTTCAAACCAATCCAAAATCATCCACCAAAAACCCAAAAAACCTTCTGTTTCTGTCAACCAGAAACATGTTTTTCCTCCAACTTTGAGAGCCTCTATTCGTCTCTCCTCCTGCATCCAGCATCCAAACCACCCTTCATTAGATTCATTTGCATATTGTCCACAAGGAGGAGCCCCTACTTCATCCTGGAAGCCGCCCAGCACTCCGGAGCGGCGTCGCAAAGAGGGGAAGAAAATCTGTTCGAGCCAGACTTAGTGCCCCATATACAGGGCGCTTTGACCTTGGTCAATGCGCCCCATAAGGGGGGCACCTGCAGCTAGAGCCCTACATATAGGGCACCAGCAGGGGCAGAAGCTTGTTTTGCCATTTTCGGAGTCCGATCACCCGTTTAATCGAGTTTTTGTCTTCCTTTTTCATCTTAGAACTGTCCATCATGTTGTTTGGCATGCATTAGATCATCTTTGCATCTCATATATGTTTAAAAACCTACCAAAAATAGGAGTTGGGATTCCATCCCGATCCGGTTAGTTCATTCCCTTTTGCACGATTCAGAGTCTTTATCAAGCATGATGCTATACTCTCGCCACAGTTAATGATCTTCATTTGTTTTCTTCATGTTTTATGCAGGACATTCTTAGGTAAACTGACCGGAGTGAAGTTTCAATCCGATCGTAGGTGAAAGAACTCCCTAAAGCTCTCCCCTCTCGGCTGGCCGAGAGAGGAGAAGTTAGAACCTAACAATCTCCCCCCTGTTTACATCCCCAAGGTACGGCGGTCAAACTCTTTCTTCTTCTAGTTCATTTGCTTAACACCTAATCATACTTTGGAGTCTTTGGCTCCTGGCGACCACACACTCATCATCACATCTTCCGATCCAAATGGACACACCCACTCTCTTCTCTCTTTCTCTCTCCCTCCGACACGAGCCGGACCGGCTCATCCGGGTGCCTACACCTTTTGGCAACCACGGTGGGACAACTCTTGCTTAAGTGAGTTCTTTTCACCTTTTAAAAGAATGTCCAACATGCTCATCCTTGCTTTGGCTCTTGCTTGAGTTCTTACATTCTCCTAGCATTCCTATTCACTTTCTTGCTTGTTTACTTGCTTCACTTTAGCATCACTTAGTTTCTTCCGGTTTACTTGCTTTCCGTGGGTCCTCTTTTAAAAGAAAAAAAGCACCATCTAATTTTTAGGATTGCTTTAATCGATTTACTTTGACTTTGCACCTTAGAGATTATCTTTCTAAGCATCTTTGCTTATTTTCTTTTAAAAGGTCTAATTTCTCCTCTAAAGCATCTTTAGTTGAATTAGTACTTGCTTTCACCCTTGTTTGGCTTTACATCATTGCTTTGTTTACTTGTTTTCTAATACTCTGTTTATCGTTGCATGCTTTCATTTTCTTCTTGTTTGCTTCTCACTCCTTGATATCTCACTTGGATTTAGTTTGCATTGGGGTTCTTTCAACTCCTTTAGGTCATCCGAGAAGGGAGGCTCTCTCCTCCCAAAGCCCTACACACCCAAACACCCCTCTTGGTGGTTGCCAACTCCTCCTCCGGGGATTCCCTCTCGGAAGGACCGGGTAGCTTCCATCAAGACCTCCGTAAGTCACCAGACGTGAAGGATTCCCTCTTCATTGATCGGGCTGGTTGTACCATTTTATCCCAAAAACCGGAGTACCTATTACCTATCGTTGTGAAAAGAGTGACAACCTTAGATTGCTTAGCGTTGTGAGAGCATAGGGTCCTACCCATTTATTTGAGTGGACATTATTTCTCTTAACAAGCCACTAATTTAAGGTTGAAACACAAAAAAAAACTTGCGGTAATCATTCTAAGTTTGTGCTATCACTTGTTTGCAAATCAAAATTGAAAACCAAAACCAAAAATTTGAAAACACTTAACAAAAAAAAGAAATCTCTGCTTGAGGCTAATTTGCTTGATAACTTGTTTATTCAAACAAAAGTCAAAAACCGAAAAAAGAGGGAAAAATTTAAAACTAAAAAAAAAGGAATTCTTGTGTTTCTCGTCACGTTTCCTTTGTATTTATGAACTTGAGATCAGGGCGAGTTGTCGGGATGACGGACCAAGGATACGAGCCGTTGCAGTTGGAGTATGACCAATCCTACCTCCACCCGGATGCCGTATGTGCCGTTAATGAACCCGAAATGCTCCCTGAAACCAGTTCACCCCGACCCCACCCAGATTCTCTGTGGGAGGCATTTGCTCATGCCGACCCAACTCAACTACAAGCCATTGAAACCATCCTGAAAGGAAAATCTCTTGTCAATCACACCCATGCCGAGGGTGGCCACCACACTTCTACCCCCCAGTTAGCAACTGACCAACCCGGTGCGCCAGTACCGGGCCATTCTCACAATGGACCTCTGATTCCAAACTCACCCCATCCGGTGGCCATCTTGAACCACCCGGACCCAAACAACACCACACCACTTAGGCCACCGGTCTACTCTTCCGCACATTTTAATCAAGCACGTCCACAAGTGCACCACCCGATCTACCCTCCTTGCCCGGCCGCTTTGGCCTATCCGATGGCCATGCTGGCAAATCAAGCATCTGTCCTCCTCCCTCCTCTTGTTCGAGAATCCTCCGTTGATCAAACTGTGCTTAACAAAATCAATAGGATGGATGAACAATATCGAGAGCTCAAGCGATTGATCGACACACGAGCTCTCCCCGAGATATCCCTTCCTTCTCTCCCCGTATTCCATCTTCCTCCTTCTGAAATGCCCATTTACCGCCGATATAACGGAAATGGGAATCCTTTCATTCACACCAAAGATTTTCTTTATGAGTCTGTCATGTGGCAAAACGATCCGAAGGCCCTTGCATACCTATTTAGGAGATCATTAGAGGGCTCTGCGTTGGAATGGTTCTATTCACTTGACCTTTTGGAGGCCAGCAACTTTGATACCGTCAAAGCAAAGTTCTTGCAAAGATACCAAGATCGAGTCGGTCCTACCTATTCGATCACAGATCTTATGGCCGAAAAGATGAGAAATGATGAGGATTTTGTAAGATATGCTGATAGATGGAGGGCAATGGCAGAAAGGCTGACGAATGCACTGTCAGAATCAGAACAAGTCAAGATGATCATCACCAACGCCACTCCGACTCTGAAGAATGTATTGGCATTACATCACCCTGTCACAATGAGCGAACTCTATGAGAGAGCACGGTACATCCAAACCCAACTCTGAGACTCTCCCATCATGAACCTCTTCGACCCTAGGCCCTGAATCACCAAAAAGACAACCACCACCACCACTGGGCCCGTGACTGAAGGCGTGGTAACCAATGAACATGTCAATATCATAGGAAACCCGCCCAACAACCACCAACAGCAGTACAAAAACCCCCAGTACAGAAACCCCCGCCAAACCCAACCGGCACCTCACCCTCAGATTCAACCCCAACCTTTCCGCCACCAAACACCATTTTAGTATCCCCAACAACCAATGCAGACACCAGTCCCCCAGCAACCCCAGAAATTGGCCGTACAAACCTTTGCACCTCAACCACCCCGCCAACCAACCGCCTATAACCAGGCACCTCCCCCCGCCACCTACGTGCCACAAAGAGAAGGGCCTAGAAGAAACCATTACCCGCCATTACCGTACTCTCTCACAGATATTTTTAACGCTCTTATGGCGGCAGGGCAGATTTCATTGCCAAGAGAAAAGCTGGAGTGGCCGCAAAATGCCAACACAGACAAATATTGTTTATACCACAGATACCCGGGGCATACAGTGGAAAATTGCTTTCAATTTAAAGACTATATTCATGACCTCCACGAGCAAGGGAGTATTGAATGGGGTAAAATGGGTGAGTACATTAAGGCAGTAAAGAACCAGCCTTAGTAGCAACAACAGGCACCAGTCCAACAACAACAACAGAAATCCAGTCTGGGGATTATTCAGAACCCGCTACCCGCGCACGCACCCGCAACAGCACCAGGAAATTAGAGGGTTAATCCTATTCTAACCTCCACCGATGAACCCCGCGATCGAGGCCAAAATTGGCAAATCGAGGGACCAGCATCCTTCATGAACATTAACCCCCCGAACCACGTTAACCGAACCGTTCACTCCATACCACGAGCTATACCTACCAGAAGAATCCAACCACCAATCATCCGCACTCTATCACGGCCAATCGTAGCGCCACCAGCCGTACAACTCCAACCGGGTAGGACCTTGATCCGCCCGGTCGAGCCTCCGCAAATACCATCACCGTTAGGACCCATCATCGTACCACCTTATACAACCATGCCACCACAACCTATCCGCATCCCTACAACCCGGACTGTCATCACTACGCCCTTACCTAGGCCTCCCATCATCCGACCTAACCCTCCATCCGCCTCCGATACACCAACCGTAGCCCCTCAGCTCGCCACGGTGCTTAGAAGCGGGCACATGTTTCAAAGAATTTTTCCCCAAACCGGTCAACCAGGACGATCACAAGAAGAAGAAGAAGAACACCCAGAAGAACCAGCGCCAGGGACATCCTATGATTTGCTGAAGCACCTTGACAAAACCCCTGCACGGATTTCCATTTTAGAGCTGATCAAAAGGTCCAAAGTTCATCAGGAAGTTCTTCAATAATATCTACAAAGAGTAATGGTCAATGAAACCCTCCCCCCTGAGAAGATTGCATTAGTCTTGACCCCGAAAAGTGAACACCCCGCCCTCACTTTCACTAAAGAGGAGTTGGCCGAACTAGAAGCAAGAAAATATGAACTTTGTATCACTGTCAGTATTAATGAAACAGACGTCGAATCTTGTCTAGTTGATATCGGTGCATCCATCAATGTCTTGCCACCAGAAACGCTACAATTGTGTGGAATCCCAGAAGAAGATATTCGGCCATCACAAATCACCGTAACGACATATGACAATTCCAAGTGGCCCGCCCATGGCATGGTTACACTTGAAGTCAAACTCGGACCCCGGGTTGTTACTGTCAACTTCCACATCTTGGATATGGACCCAACTTACAAAACTATCTTGGGAAGGCCTTACCTTGAGGCATTGGAGGCCGTAGCTTCAACCAATCACCAGTGCATTAAATTTCCCTTCAAGGGACAAGTCGTCAAGGTGGTAAGTATGCCTGTGGATTGCCTAGTTACTCTCCCTCCTGGTTTGCCAAATCAACCGGTCTTCACAATCCTTGATCTGCCGAGGGATGGAAGGTAGCCTAGGCAAGTTTGGAGAAGGAAGAAGGATGACACCAAAACCTTTGGGTGGCGTATGATGGAAAATCTGGGTTATCAAGAAGGCCGAGGGCTGGGGAGAGAACTATAGCATATCATAGAACCCATCTAGCTGGTAAAGACAACATCAAGGAATGAGATAGGGTACGATGGGACATGTGATAATGGCCAAAAGATCGGTCAAAAATACTTCCAGGGTGTTTGCACAAGTTCTTCGACAAGAGAGAAACAATACAGATGATTGAAGAACAAGAACCGCAAGAACAAGCAAAGTGGAAGAAAGTAGACAGCCTAGAGGATGAGCCATATCTCGACGTATCATGGTTATTCTCTGAAGAAGGGTCAAGTGAAGAATTATTCTACAACGAGCCTTCCGGCAGTCAAAATCAGGGGCATTCACCCTATGTCATCTCCTCGGATCTAACAGACTCATTTTCGACAAATCCACTGTCAGATTCACCAGGTAGCAAAGATGGATGCTCTCTTTACCCATCTTTGCTTGATTTGTTCCCTTCTCTGTCAATATCCCAACCCACGTCGAAAACCACAACCAACCAAACTCATTCTGTGTTTATGTTTAGTACTTCTCAAAAAGATCAAAAAAAATGCACTATTCTCAACCCAAGTTTCGATCAAAGAAACATCCCAACTCGCTCCGAAGGATGATCCAAACCAGGAGGCCACCCGGTCTCTAATCGATCTCCTTTGCCCTTCATCAATAAATTCCACTCCCTCCACCTCCTCTTCCTCTTCTTATTTACCTTCTTCTTTTTTAGGCTTAGTTTCCAATAAAAGCAAAACAAAAATCAGAGGTAGGAGAGTTCCAGGAAGGTACCTGCATCGGTTAGCTCAAAAAAGCTTAGAATGTGCCAAGCTACCGGAGTATCTAGAAAATGCAATCCAGATAGGAGAAATTCGATATGAGGAGAAAGACAATACTGATCTGACTTTAGGGGTCTACGAGTTGTATCGAAAAAGGATCCTGACACTGAGGATGAAGAGGAGGATTTGACTGATGCTTACGCATCCGGTGTAAGAAGATTCGAAGAACCATCAGCCACGGTGGACGAACCGACTAAGGAACTTAATCTTGGAACACCGGAAGATCCTAAGAATATCCTCATCAGTGCCAACCTCACCCCTTTCGAAGAACAGAATCTAATGGGGGTGTTACAAGAATACAAAGACACGTTAGCTTGGACATACGAAGATATGCCGGGGTTAGATAAGTCATTGGTAGAGCATCGACTGACTTTGAAACTTGAAGCTACCCCGGTCAAGCAAAAGTTAAGGAGATTCCACCCAGACATAGCATTAAAGATGAAGGAAGAGGTCGATAAGTTACACCAAGCGAAATTCATTAGAGTTGTCCTCTATCCACAATGGGTGGCAAATATAGTCCCAGTCATGAAGAAGGATGGAAAGGTTCGAATTTGCATTGACTTCAGGGACTTAAACCGGGCGTGTCCAAAAGATGATTTCCCCCTTCCTCATATCGATGTTCTTGTTGATAACACAGCTGGATATGAAACCTTATCATTTATGAATGGATACTCAGGGTATAATCAAATCCGGTTAGCAGAAGAGGATCAAGAGAAGACCTCATTCACTACACTTTGGGGAACTTATTGCTACGTCGTCATGCCCTTCGGATTAAAGAATGCCGGAGCAACTTATCAAAGGGCCATGGTGGCGATATTTCACGATATGATGCATAAATTTGTAGAGGTGTATGTGGACGATCTGGTGGTCAAATCTCGAACCCGAGAAGAGCACGCTGAGGTGTTGAAAAGGGTTTTGCAACGAGCCAGGGAATATAAGCTTAAAATGAACCACAAGAAGTGTGTGTTTGGAGTATCATCTAGAAAGTTACTTGGGTTCATCGTCAGCAAAAGAGGCATTGAAATCAACCCAACAAGGCCAAAGCCATTATTGACATGCCTCCACCAAAGAACCTAAAAGAGCTGAGAGGGTTAATTGGTAGGCTACAGTTTGTTCGCTAGTTTATCTCACAACACTTCCAAAGGTGCAAACCTTTCTATGAGTTAACCAAGGCGAAGGACGAATTTAGATGGAATTCGAGATGTCAAGATGCATTCGATGGTTTAAAGAAATATTTGTCAAGCCCACCTGTGCTCAAACCTCCGGTTCTCGGCAAACCCTTGATCTTATACATCTCAGTTTTGGAAAGATCTCTGGGAGCAGTATTAGCACAATTAGATGATGAGGGGAAAGAGCGAGCAACGTACTATCTATCCAAAATCTTTGATCCTTGTGAGCAGAAGTATACAGCCATGGAAAAACATGTGCCGCTCTGGTTTGGGTGGTCTAGAAGCTTAAACACTACTTTCTAGCCTACGAGGTTAATCTCATTGCTCGCATGAATCCCATCAAATTTCTTCTTGAAAAATCTGTCCTGACTGACCGTTTGGCACGCTGGCAGAGCTTTCTCTCCCAATTTGACATCACCTACACCCAACAGCAGGCAATCAAGGGCTATGCAATTGCTGAGCACCTTGCCCATCATCCTATCCCAATTTTTGACCCCATCCAATCAGAATTTCCAGATGAAGAATTGATGCCCATTCGATCCTCCAATCTATGGACTTTGTATTTTAACGGGGCATTAAACTCCCAGGGTAGAGGGATAGGGATTGTTCTTCTGTCACCTGAAGGTGTCACCATTCCACAGGCTTTTCAGCTCCATTTTCCAGCAATAAACAACATAGCTGAATATGAAGCCTTGTTGGCCGGACTGGAGGCCGCTCACTTCTTTGGTGTCACTGAACAAAGGGTGATCAGTGATAGTCAGTTGATTCTTCGCCAAGTGCTGGCCAAATACCGCACATCTCATCTCGGGCTTAGACCATACCAAGAACTCACCACCTGTTACATCAAGCTATTCTCCAAACTCGAATTCATTCATGTTCCTCGTGCTCAAAATATTCTTGCCGATGCTCTCGCTTCCCTGACATCTTCACTATCTGTCCCGCTAGGCAGACAGGTTAGGACGATCTATGTCCGCCGACAAACCATTCCGACAGTGGAAGATGCACGATTCTTAAGAGTTAAAGAAGAGTTTGAAATGAATGAGTACATTGAGCAAAACGAGGAAGTATCTTTGGTCGAATTGGAGGAACTAGAAGAAGGTGAGAAACCATGGTATCATGAGATTGCGAATTACTGTCAGGATTAGACATATCCATCAGGATCAACTGTCGAAGAGAAGAAAGTCATAAGAAGAGTCTCCCAGAGATACACCATCTTAGGTGGGGTACTTTATAAAAGGAGCTTGGCCGGTGTTCTATTAAGATGCGTAGATGAAGAAGAGGCTGAATTGGTGCTTAAGGAAGCACACTCCGGAGTATGTGGAGGCCATGTAAATGCTCAAGCCCTCGCCAAGAAGATCATCAGGTAAGGGTATTATTGGCCTACTCTAGAGAAAGATTACTCGATCTTTGTCCGGCACTGTCATCAATGTCAACTTCACACTGACAAGATTCACTCTCCCGCATCTTCCCTTCATCCAATTCACGCCCCATGGCCCTTTGCTATGTGGGCTTTTGATGTTATCGGACCTCTTGGTGACCCAAACTCCACAAACAAAACCAAATCCTTCATCCTAACAGCAACGGAGTATTTCACCAAGTGGGCGGAAGCGGAAGCATACGTGGAGATCAAGGCATCAACAGTCTGCACCTTCATCAAACGCAACATCATTGCCAGGTTCGGGATCCCAGGCGACATCGTCACTGACAATGGACCGCAATTCATCTCCCAGGAGCTGCGTGACCTTTGCAACAGGTATTGCATCAGATTGCATCATTCATCTCCATATTATCCTCAAGGCAACGGTCAAGCAGAAGCCACCAATAAAACCCGGATAAAAATCATTAAGAAGACTTGTAAGTCTAGCAAGTTCGCGGACTGGCCAGATAAATTAGTTGATGCTCTATGGGCCTACCGCACTTCTATTCGAACCCCAATGGGTCAAACTCCCTATGCCTTGGCATTTGGGATGGAGGCGGTAGTCCCATACGAAGTAATCATTCATTCCCTCCAAGTCCAGATCGATCGAGATATCCCGATGAATGAGCGCCGAGATTCCCTTCTCGCGCAACTCGAACTCTTGGATGAAAGGAGGCTGGCCGCTGCCGAACACACTAGATCTTATCAGAATAGATTTAAAAGATTTTATCAGAAGAGGGTGGTAGAGAGAAAATTTGAAATCGGTGAGGTTGTGCTTAAAAGAATATTCATTAAGCCGGGCGGTCCCCGCTCCAAACTTCAACCTAACTGGGAGGGTCCGTATGTGATTTCGGTTGTTTATCCTGGTAATTCATACAAGCTAACTAATGCAGAAGGAGAATAACTAGCTCATCCCTGGAATGGTGTATACCTCAAAAAATATTTCCCTTAAAACAAAAATCACAAAAAATCACAAAAGAATCTATAAAACACAAAGGTGTGAAGAATAATGATAACATCTAACGCTTGCTTGCTCGGTGCACCAACTTGTCACTTAGGGAAATAAGGATAGGCATCATATTACACACACTACACGCCTAGTTTCGAAATCCGATGATTGGAAGTCAGAGAGGAAGCTAGGCAACGCTTGGCAAAAGAAGGTCAACCCTATCCTATTCTCTTCTCGTTTCGGTCCAGAATAGATGGAAGGGGTTAGAATGAGGAGTATCGAAAGTGCCCATTGCCTTAGTTGGAAAATGTCTCTGAAGGTCTGACTTCTTAAAAAGGAAGAAAAGGTGCCAAACGATGGGCAATGACCCCTCAGGTCGGCAAAAGAATAGACCTGTCTGAATGTGTACCAACAAAAGGCCAAAAGGAAAAAGGCTCCAAAAGATGGGCAATGAACCCCTCAGGTCAAAATCAAGCAAAAGAAAAAAAAACATCTATCTGAATGTGGGCCATCAAAGAAAAAGGGCTAGAAGGAAGGACCCGAGGATGTCAAATCCCAAACAGGCAACGCGGGCACCTGTAGAGAAACAAATTCGACACCCCTGAATCTTAGTAAGGACTTACCATCAATCCTCTTCCCTCTTTAACCTCGCGGGTGAGGTTGACCGACTAGACCCGAGAAGAACCATAGCATATCAAAGACGGAAGGTCAGAAGATTTTAAACTTGGCACTCTCTTACACGTGATGCCTACCCTTAACCCTTACGTGACGATGAGAGGCACCTACGGCAAGCAAAACAAAGGATGAGATGATCGTGTCCTTCACACTGAACAAAAAAAAATCGAATACTTCAAAAAGCACCAAACAAATCCATAAAATCAAAAATCCTAAAAAGTAAATATCCAAAACACCAAAAAAATCATAAAAGTTCCAAAAACATCTAAAAACATTATAAAACTATCAAAACCCAAACAAATCAAAAAATCCCAAAACACCTAAAAATTTGCTTCCTAATTGACTAGTTGCCTTTGCATTCATATTTAATTTCAGTCTTGCATGTTTCCTTTTGTGCATACTTATATTCATCTGTTATTCTACCTTGATAAGGCCTATGTCCCTTGACAAAAGATCAAGGCAGTTTCGCCCTCTTCTTGCAAGGGACTAAGCCTAAATAAAGTTCTAATCGCCTTATGAGTAAACGTAGGGAGTCAGAAAGAGAAACAAACAACTATCACTATGGAAAAGAAAGGTACATCAAAGATAGAAGGGGCCGGCACATCACAAATCGCCGCCTCCCTCTGCTGGAGCCTGATCACCCGGAGGTGGTATGGCATGTCTCTCCTCACCTCTCCTCCTATGGCTACTAGTCTGAGAGGAACCCGAGTGAGTAGGTCCCCTCAGTGTGGTACCACGAGAATCAGAGCGGTTGGAATGGCTCCAAGATCGAGCCTGGAGCATCTGCATCATTATCATCTGACGGTGCTCTGCCTCCAGTCGGAGAAGCTCCCTAGAATGCTCAAGACGAAGATGGAGGATCTGCTCGGACTCGGGTCGTGACAGCTCAACCACGCGAGCCTCCAGTCTCCCGACCTACAAGATGACAAAGAGATGTATCAGCTACAGAAAAAGCAGTTTAAGGAAAAGAATCAAATTTGTACCTCCTGTGTCAGCTCCTCTGTCCTCTGAGCGGTCTGTAGAACAAAAAGGAAGCGTCAGTCCATGAGTTTCCATTTTAAAATCTTAATAAAGACTTTGCACCTCGGAAGAAGAAGGACCAGGATCCGGAATGCCTACGAGGGGCTCGAGCTCGAGCTCCCTCTGTAGCTCCATCACCTACCGGAAGAATGTCAGGAAAGAAAGAAAACGATGACAGACAAAGCATGAGAACAGGTACCTTATCCTGAAGGCCCGTGGGATCACTGGCGGCAGGCGGAGCACCCCCCCGCAGAGAGATCGGAGATCCTCGCCCAAAGATCCTTGTTCTGCAAGAAGAAAGAATGTCATAATCAAGCAAAGTAAAACAGAAGGAAGTCACAGAAATTCACCTCAGTAGTAAGGGCCTGCACCCGTTCCTTCAGCTGGGCAATCTGCAAGAAAAGAAGAAAGATTAGCAAGACAAATAAAGGAAGAAGACAGCATAAGAAAGAAATAATGATCACCTCGAGGAGAAAGCCCGTCTCTGAAGAACTGCTCCCAGGGTTGGTAGGTATGAAGGGAGGTGAATCGACCAGCAAGTGGTGAGGAGGGAGCTCAGGGCCCATAGGCTGGCCAAAGTCAAACGGCTCGAAAGGGGCCTCTGGAGGCTCGTCGAAGACCGTCGGTTCAGGGGCAGCTGGATGGGAACCCAACTCCAGCTCGGCCACGCGCTCACGGAGCCGTGAAATCTGAAAAGAAGCAAGGGAAACAGTCAACAACATTCATTCAAGATATTAAAGAAAAGGCAAGAAATGTTACCTTATAGTCACGCCCACGCAATTGTCGGCGTGCACCTCGGTAGAGACATCGCTGAAAGAAAGAAAAAGAAGGATTAGTTAACAAGCAATGGAAAGGTGCAAAGTAAAGAAATTACCTGTCGCTCTAGCTCAGCCTCCAAAGACGCTGTCCATGCCCTCAAGCGAGACAGCTCCACCTGAATACTCTGAAAGTAGCATACAGTTAGATACCAAGCAAAGGAAGAGCAATAACAGAAACAACAAGTACATACCTCTCCACCCTCGGTAAAAAGGTGGGAAAACGTCGCCATGTAGCGACGCAGATAGTCACCGCTGTCAGAAGCACTGGAAGTCACTGGGGTGCCACCCCTCTTCCAGATCCGAACAGCGAACTGGCCCTCCATTTTCCAGTCGATCTCCTGGATCAGGCCGCGGGTAGAACGACCCAGGCGAGGGTAAGGGGGAAGGTCCACCCACTCCTGGGGAAGCCCCAATGAGCGCATCGTGAGACGCACCCACAGTGGCTCCATCTCGTTCAGGAAAATCAGAAAGGTGTCACGGCCAAAAACCGGATGACCCTCCGATACCCACGGCTGCCGATCCAGATGAAGGTCTAAATAAGGGCGCCATACCACCTGAAGAAGCAAGGCAGGACAATAAACAAGAAGAACCAAAAAACTGAAAAGGAAAAGTGACAGAATACCTCATGGTGGGAGAAGCAGAGCAGCTGCCTCCTCAGGTTTTCCACCTGGTAAGGGTGGGAAGAGGCAGACCGAGTAGCAACCCAGCTGCTAATGAGCGGATACTCGGGGTCAGCCTTCAGCAAGGCACGACCCAAGGGAATGTGGTAGTAACTCCATACCTGTCAATAAAGCTCGGTTAGTCATCAAAAGACAAGGCAGAATTAATAATGAACAAAGGAACAAGGCATACCTGAAGAAATGGAGTAAAGCCGGCTACCGAAACCGAACCGCTCTCCATCGCCAACGAGGAGAACAAATGTGCCAACATAGCGGCACCCCATGCATACTCACCGACCTTTGACAGGTCGGCAAGAAATGGGAGGAACTGCAGGTGCACCCTGTCCGTCTTCGAGGCCAGCAGAAGACGGGTAAGAAAGAAAAGGAGGAACCGGCAGAGATTGTTAGGTTCTAACTTCTCCTCTCTCAGCCGGCCGAGAGGGGAGAGCTTTAGGGAGTTCTTTCACCTACAATCGGATTGAAGCTTCACTCTGGTCGGTTTACCTAAGAATGTCCTGCATAAAACATGAAGAAAACAAATGAAGATCATTAGCTCCAGCGAGAGTATAGCATCATGCTTGATAAAGACTCTGAATCGTGCAAAAGGGAATGAACTAACTGGATCGGGATGGAATCCCAACCACTATTTTTGGTAGGTTTTTAAACATATATGAGATGCAAAGATGATCTAATGCATGCCAAACAACATGATGGATAGTTCTAAGATGAAAAAGGAAGACAAAAACTCGATTAAACGGGCGATCGGACTCCGAAAATGGCAAAACGAGCTTCTACCCCTGCTAGTGCCCTATATGTAGGGCGCTAGCTACAGGTGCCCCCCTTATGGGGCACATTGACCAAGGTCAAAGCGCCCTGTACATGGGGCACTAAGTCTGGCTCGAACAGATTTTCTTCCCCTCTTCACGACGCCGCTCCGGAGTGCTGGGCGTCTTTCGGGATGAAGTAGGGGCTCCTCCTTGTAGACATTATGCAAATGAAGCTAATGAAGGGTGGTTTGAATGCTGGATGCAGGAGGAGAGATGGATAGAGGCAATCAAAGTTGGAGAAAAAACATGTTTCTGGATGACAGAAACAGAAGGTTTTTTGGGTTTTTGGTGGACGATTTTGGATCGGTTTGAAAGGTTATGGGAGGTGAAAGTGGCTTGAAAACGTAGTCTTGGATGGGCTCTAAGGTGGTACGGACTTGGAACCTCCCTTTAGTTCTAAATGGGGGGCTATTTATAGCTCAAAAGAGGGCACTTTGGCCATTTTCGAAAAGCAGTGCCACGCGGCATAGCGCCCTATATATAGGGTGCCAGCATCATGAGGTCCGTCAGCTCGACAAGACGAGTCACTGCGGGGGGTCAAATCAGCCGGTAGATCTCCTCTTTTCCAGCTCCTACGCTTGCTTTGGGGACTTGGTGGATAAGATGTTAGTGGGTGTGGTCGCCAGAAGCCAAAGGCTCCAAAATATAGTAGAATGAAAAGAAATGAAATGGAGAAATAACCGTCGTACCTTTGGAAGCGGGGAGATTGTTGGGTTCCGACTTCTCCTCTCTCGACAGGCCGAAAGAAGAGGGCTTAGTGAGTCCTCCATCTTCGATCCGGTTGGAGCTCCACCTCACTCGGATTTACCTAAAAATGTCCATAAGAAAACATAGAAACAAGTGAAAGGTTCATTAGTTCTAATGAAAGCATAGTATCGTGCTCAAATTTGAAATCAAACATGCAAAAGGAAAGAGACTAACCAGATTGGGACTAAATCCCAACCCCTATTTAGAACGTTTAGATATGCATGAAAATGCAAATGAGTGGCTCAATATATGCTAAATGACATGTTAATGAGAGTTAAAATGAAACGGGGGAGTAAAGGATCGACCGGAAAGGTAAATAAACTCAAAAAAATGCAAAACGGGGTCTGCCCCTGCTAGTGCCCCATATATGGGGCGCTAGCTGCAGGTGTCCCCTTGATGGGGCGCGTTGACCAAAGTCAAAGCGCCCTATTTATAGGGCACCAGGGACTGGTTTCAGCAGATTTTCTTCCCTTCTTCGCGGTGTCTCCCCGGAGTGTAGGAAGACCTCCAAGATGGAAGAATGAGTTCTTCAAGCAGCCAATACTCAAGTGAAGCTAATGAAAGAGTGTTTTGGCACTAGATGTAAGGGAAATGGAGTGTAGAGGCCCTCAAAGTCGAAGAAAAATCATATTTCTGAAGAAGAAAACTGCAAGTTTTTGGGTTTTTGGGGAAGGATTTTGGGATAATCTAAGGGCTTGAGAGGGTGCTATTAAATCTTAGATTCGTAGTGGTGGATGAGATGAGGTGGGAGACGGACTTGGGGTGTCCAAAAACCTCCATATGGGGATCTTTCTACAGCACAAAAGAGGGTAACTTCATTCTGCTGGAATATCCCTTCAAGAAGCAACTATGATTTTTTTTAGGTTTTGGGAGATGGTTTTGGGACGGTTTGAGAGCTTGGAGGGGGGTTGCAAGGCCTGGGATGTGTAGTTGTGGATGAGAGGAGGTGAGGGACGCCCTTGTTGTGTCCTAAAGCCTCCAAATGGGGGTCCTTTTATAGGCAAGAGGGCAACTTTATCTGCAGAACTGTCCCATCAATCTGACCAGTCAGTCAGACTAGGTGCAGGTGCCCTATAAGTAGGGCGCCAGGTGCCCTATATACAGGGTGCCAGGTGCCCTATATACAGGGCGTCTGGTGCCCTGTATATAAGGTGCTTTGACCCTGGTCAACGCCCATCGATCTTCTTCGAAATGCGTCGAAAAACTTGATTTTTTTGGAAAACTCGGTTCCCTTGAAAGGTTACTCAAATATTATTCATGAAAACAAGAATTTAAGCTCTTCAACTAGGCCAAAATTGCATGTCTACAACTTGCCTCGCCTTGGCGTCGGCTTTGTAGGGGAGTGACATGAATGAAGCATAGGCGAATGCAGCGAAGTGTAATGAGGCGTAGCGGAGTAAAGTGGTAATGGACTGAAAAGGTGACGCCAAGGTGTAGATTTAGACACGCCCTCATTGGCCTAGTTGAGTGGAATAAAACTTTACCGAACTCTAAGATTACCCTTTGTCTTATCGAAACCTTCCCTCTGGTTGATTGGTTAAAGAGAAGAACAGTATTGAAAGTAAATAACTAAAATCCCACGTGGGAAAGAAGTGTTACCGACCAGGACCCGAACTGCATGGTGTGCTGGACTCGGTAGAAATGCATTGAAAAGTAAATTGCAAAAGGTAAAGAGGAGACAGCCAATCAACCAAGGTTGGGTTCTTCAAATTCATAAGGTTTTACTCAACAATACCAGTTCAGTTCGACATGGAAAAACTTCTTGTTTCGATGAAATCATTGTTAAAACCCGTTGGAAATCGATTCTTTGAAAAATCAAGACCTTCTTTGGGGCTATAAAAGACCATCTTTAAAATGTTCATAGTGGACAGGAAAGAGGTGATGGCAGGATTATGATGGGGTGATGCATGTATGAAATGATGCATGCTGAGTTTAAAGAAATACAACTAAGTATAAGAAAATAGTTGAAGATATAGGTTGAACATAACGGGTCAGGACATCTGTAAAGAAACCGTCGTCCCCGTTTATTCAACTTTGGCCTATCCGCAAGCCTAGAGAATGACTGAGCCCTCACTAATTTTGTTGAAGGGGTTCTCAGGCTCAGCCCCCTCTAGACTTGAGGTCTTCAACATCTCAAATATTATTTATTTTGATAGATGCAATACTAAATGCAAGTCCTAATAGGGGTCGGGGTAGTCCACTTTTGTTTTTCAATTTCTTTTGATTTTTTTGTTGTTTTTGCTTCCTCTAAGTGTCTGGGGATATGAAGCTGGCATGCCTTCTCCTATTCCTGCACCCACTTGAGAGAAGGTATTAGAACTTTATTTTGGCTTAGTCCCTTGCGAGGAGAGGGCAAAGTTGCCTTGCTCTTTTGTCAAGGGACATAAGCCTTATCAAGGTAAAGATAACAAGGAAAACATAAGCATGCACAAAAGGAAATATGCAAGACTGAAATTAAACATGAATGCAAAGGCAGCTAGACAATTAGAAAGCAAATTTTTAGGTGTTTTGAAATTTTTGATTTGTTTGGGTTTTGATGGATTTATAATGTTTTTTATGTTTTGGATATTTAATTTTTAGGATTTTTGATTTTGTGAATTTGTTTGGTGCTTTTTTAAGTATTCAATTTTTTGTTTGGTGTGGAAGGAACGATCATCTCATCCTTTGCCTTGCTTGCCATAAGTGCCCCTCATTATTACCCAAGGGTTAAGAGTAGGCATCACATGCAAGAAAGTGCCTTGTTCGGAATCTTCTGACCTTCCGCCTTCGATAGGCTATGGCTTCTCTTGGATCCAGTCGGTCAACCCTACTTGCAAGGTTAAAGAGGGAAGAGGATTGATGGTAAGTCCTTACTAAGATTCAGGGGTGTCGAATTTGTTTCTCTACTAGTGCCCACGCTACCCGTTTGGAATTTGTCATCCTTGGGTCATTCCTTCTAGCCCTTTCCTTTGATGGCCCACATTCGGACAGGTCTTTTTTTTCTTTTTTGCTTGATTTTGACCTGAGGGGTTCATTGCCCATCTTTTGGAGCCTTTTTCTCTTTGGGCGTTTGTTGGTACACATTCAGACAGGTCTATTCTTTCACCGACCTGAGGGGTCATTGCCCATCTTTTGGCACCTTTCTTTCTTTCTTAAGAAGTCAGACCTTTAGAGGCATCTTCCTACTAAGGCAATGGGCACGTTCGATACTCCTTATTCTAACCTCTTTCATCTGTTATGGACCGAAATAAGAAGAGAATGGGACAGGGTTGACCTTGTTTTGCCAAGTGTTGCCTAGCTTTCTCTCTGACTTCCAATCATCGGATTCCGAAAACTAGGCATGTAGTGTGTGCAGTATGATGCCTATCCTTATTTCCCTAAGTGACAAGTTGGTGCAGCGGACAAGCAGGCATTAGATGTTATCGTCATTATTCAACCTTTGATTTTATAGATTTTTTTTATGATTTTGTTTTAAGGGAAATATGTTTTGAGGTATACACCATTCCAGGGATGAGCTAGTTTTTCTCCTTCTGTATTAGTTAGCTTGTATGAGTTACCGGGATAAACAGCTGAAATCACATACGGACCCTCCCAGTTAGGTTGAAGTTTAGAGCGGGGACTGCCCGGCTTAATGAATATTCTTCTAAGCACAACCTCACCAACTTCAAATTTTCTCTCCACCACCCTCTTCTGATAAAATCTTTTAAGTCTATTCTGATAAGATCTAGCATATTCGGCAGCGGCCAGTCTCCTTTCATCCAGGAGTTCGAGTTACGCAAGAAGAGAATCTTGGCGTTCATCCATTGTGATGTCTCGATCGATCTGGACTCGGAGGGAAGGAACGAGTACTTCATATGGGACTACCGCCTCCATTCCAAATGCCAGGGCATAGGGAGTTTGACCCGTTGGGGTTCAAATAGAAGTGCGATAGGCCCATAGAGCATCAACTAACTTATCTGGCCAATCTGCGAACTTGCTAGACTTATAAGTTTTCTTAATAATTTTTATCAGGGTTTTATTGGTGGCTTCTGCTTGACCGTTATCTTGAGGATAATATGGAGATGAATGATACAATCTGATGCAATACCTGTTGCAAAGGTCACGCAGCTCCTGGGAGATGAATTGTGGTCCATTGTCGGTGATGATGTCGCCTGGGATCCCGAACCTGGCAATGATGTTGCGTTTGATGAAGGTGCAGACTGGTGATGCCTTGATTTCCATGTATGCTTCCGCTTCCGCCCACTTGGTGAAGTACTCCGTTGCCGTTAGGATGAAGGATTTGGTTTTATTTGTGGAGTTTGGGTCACCAAGGAGTCCGATAACATCAAAAGCCCACATAGCGAAGGGCCATGGGGCATGAATCGGGTGAAGGGAAGATGCGGGAGAGTGAATCTTGTCGGCGTGAAGTTGACATTGATAACAGTGCCGGACAAAGATCGAGCAACCTTCTTCCAGAGTAGGCCAGTAATACCCTTGCCTGATGATCTTCTTGGCAAGGGCTTTAGCATTTACATGGCCTCCACATACTCCGGAGTGTGCTTCTTCAAGCACCAATTCAGCCTCTTCTTCATCTACGCATCTTAATAGAACACCGGCCAAGCTCCTTTTATAAAGTACTCCACCTAAGATGGTGTATCTCTGGGAGGCTCTTCTTATGGCTTTCTTCTCTTCGGCAGTTGATCCTGGTGGATATGTCTGATCCTGACAGTAGTTCGCAATCTCATAATACCATGGTTTCTCACCCTCTTCTAATTCTTCCAACTCAACTAAAGATACTTCCTCCTTTTGCTCAATGTACTCTTTCCTTTCAAACTTTTCTTTAACCTTCAAGAATCGTGCATCTTCTACTGTCGGAATGGTACGTCGGCGGACATAGATCGTTCTAACCTGTCTGCCTAGCGGGACAGATAGTGAAGATGCCAGAGAAGCGAGAGCATCGGCAAGAATATTTTGAGCACAAGGCACATGAATGAATTCGAGTTTGGAGAATAGCTTGATGTAACAGGTGGTGAGTTCTTGGTATGGTCTGAGCCCGGGATGAGATGTGCAGTATTTGGCAAGCACTTGGCAGAGAATCAACTGACTATCACCGATCACCCTTAGCTTAGTAACACCATAGAAGTGAGCGGCCTCCAGTTCGGCCAACAAGGCTTCATACTCAGCTATATTGTTTGTTGCTGGAAAATGGAGGTGAAAAGCCTGTGGAATGGTGACACCTTCGGGTGATAGAAGAACAATCCCTATCCCTCTACCTCAGGAGTTTAATGCCCCATCAAAATATAAAGTCCACAGATTGGAAGATCGGATGGACATTAATTCTTCGTCGGGGAATTCTGATTGGATAGGGTCAAACATTGGGATAGGATGATGGGCAAGGTGTTTAGCAATCGCATAGCCCTTGATTGCCTTCTGTTGGATGTAGGTGATGTTGAACTGAGAGAGGAAGAAACCCCCAAAGTTTGATCAATGTTATCCTTCTCCTCATATTGGATTTCATCCAACTGGACTGCGTCTCCTAGATACTCCAGTAGCTTGGCACATTCTAATCCTTTTTAAGCTAACTGATGCAGGTATCTTTCTGGAACTCTCCTACCTCTGATTTTTGTCCTATTTTTATTAAAAACTAAACCTAAAGAAGAAGAAGGTAAATAAGAGGAGGAAGAGGAGGTGGATGGAGTGGAATTTATTGGAGAGGATGGAGGGCAAAGAAGGTCAATCAAGGATCTGGTGGCTCCTTGGGTCGAATGCCCTTCCGAGGCAAGTTGAGATGTTTCCTTGATCGAAATTTTAGTTTCGAGG
This sequence comes from Cryptocoryne crispatula var. balansae, assembly GCA_036172225.1. Classification (NCBI taxonomy): domain Eukaryota; kingdom Viridiplantae; phylum Streptophyta; class Magnoliopsida; order Alismatales; family Araceae; genus Cryptocoryne; species Cryptocoryne crispatula. Next base: position 9,039,369 of record CM069933.1, read on the forward strand.
AGGACGTTGTTTTTTGGGGAGTGCTAAACATAAAGATAGAATGGGCTTCAGGTGCCGATTTGGGTTGAGATCAACTACGGGAGCCAAAGTAGGCAAAGATAATGATAAAGAGGGGAAGACTTCGAGCAAGGTTTGACAAAGGGGGCTTTCGGGCCCAAGGTTGACAGAAAGAGGTGATGGGCCAGTAGGCCGGATGATCATGGAAGAAGGTGGGTTCATGGACACAATAAGAGGAGGATGTGGGCTCGAGGGCCTAGGTTTAGGAGATGGGCTTGAGGGCCCAAGAGTTGGAGAAAATGGGCACAAAGGCCCAGATTTAGTAGAGGGGATCGATGGCCCAAGAGCAACAAGTGGGTACGCGGACCCATAAGTTGGGCCTGAGGGCCTGAAATAGGGATTGGGCCAAGAAGCCCGAGGAGAGCATCACAGTGCGTTGAGGCGTCGGCCCCAAAAGATGACACAATGAGGGAAGGCCCTTGTGGAGTTGGTTGGACTTTTTCTCGAGTTGGTTTGGCAATATGACTCTCAGGTGTGTCAACAGGTGGTTCAGCCTGGAGTGGTTCATTGATTGACCCTTCTTCATCGGTGGAAAACAAAAGAGATATTTCTGGATACAAGTCATCTTCCGGGTCGTTGGTTCTTCTTCTCTTTTCTTGCTCCATCTCTTGTTCTTCCTTGTTCTCAGCTAGTTGAATGATTTCTTTCTTGATGAAAAACTTTTGTAAGCATCCAGAAAAGTATCTGCTTTTGAGATTCTGACCATTCGCAGTCGTTCCATCATACTCAACCCCGCTTTTTGGTTGTAACCTCATTAGATTGATTGGCTCAGCTATGCCTTGCAGTTCTTTGCCTAGTCCTTGGCCTTCTCGATATCCCAAACTCTTCATTATGTGCCAACCAATAGTTTCATTTTTCTCTCTTTTTCTTCTCCACACTTGCCAGGGCTGCTTACTTATTTCTGGAAGATCCAAGATTGTCAAAATCGGCTCATTCGGCAACCCAAGGGGTGGTGGAGAAGATGGATGGTCTAAGGGCATGCTTGTCACCTTAATCACTTGTCCCTTGTAAGGGAATTTGAGACACTGGTGATTGGTGGAGGCGACTGCCTCTAATGCTTCCAAATAAGGTCGTCCCAGAATAGCTTTGTATGTTGGATCCATCTCTAGTATGTGAAAGTTGACAGTGACTGTCTGAGGTCCAAGTTTGACACCCAATGTAATCATGCCGTCAGCGGGCTTCTTTGAATTATCATATGCGGTCACTGTTATTTGAGATGGCCGGACGTCCTCCTCGGAGATTCCACAAAGATGTAATGTTTCTGGTGGCAGAACATTAATGGATGCTCCGGTATCGACCAAGCATGACTTAATGCCTACTCCATTGATGTGAACTGTGATGCATAAGGCACATTTCCTTATTTCCGGGTCGGCCAACTCTTCCTTTGTGAATGTAAGGGCCGGGTACTCACTTCTTGGGACCAAAACCGATGAGATCTTTTCCGGGGGGAGGCTCTCGTTTACCATTACTCGCTGTAAGTACTGTTGGAGAACCTCTTGATGGACTTTGGATCTTTTGATCAACTCTAAGATAGAGATTCGTGCCTGGGTTTTATCAAGATGTTTCAGCAAGTCATAGGATGTCCCAGGCAACGGTTCTTCGATGTGTTCTTCTTCTGCTTCTGGTACTAATCCTGACTGACCAGCCTGGGGAAAGACCCTTTGGAACATGCGCCCACTCCTGAGTATTGTGGCAAGTTGTGGAGCTATAGTTGGGGTGGTAGTGGTGGGTGGTGGGTTAGGTCGAATGATGGGAGCTCTTGCGATGGGTGTAATGATGGTGGTTTGAGGCATAGTAGGGTACGTAGGTTGTGAAGGTACAGTTGCTCGGGGCGGGATGATGATGGGTCCTAGTGGTGGTGATGTTTGTGGTGGATTAACCGGGTGGATTAGGGTCCATCCCGATTGGTGTTGTGTGTCTGGTGGTGTTATGATGGGTCGTGATGGTGCTCGGATGATGGGTGGCCGGTTGAGAGTAATGGGGTTGGCTGATGTAGCTTGGGGTATAGAATGGACGGCTCGGTTGACATGCATGGCGGAGGTGGCTCCCTCAACTTGCCAATTCTGGCCCCGATCATGATACTCCTTGGAAGAGATCAAGATGGGATTAACATGTTGATTACCAGGTGCGGGTGCATGTGGAGGTAAAGGGTTTTGAATGATCCCCAAGCCAGGGTTCTGTTGTTGTTGTTGCTGAGCTGGTGCATGCTGTCATTGGTTTTTCACTGTTCTGATGTATTCCCTTATCTGGTCCCAGTCAATACTGCCTTACTCATTAAGGTCGTGGATGTAGTCTTTAAGCTGAAAACAATTTTCCACGGTGTGCCCAGGATATCTATGAAACAGTCGCTCTGTGTTGACATTTTGAGGCCACTCCAACTTCTCCCTTGGTAATGCAATTTGCCCTGCCGCCATGAGTGCATTAAAGATGTCCATGAGAGAGTATGGCAATAGCGGGTAATGGTTCCTCTTGGGTCCAACCTTTCGGGGTTCGTAGGCCATGGGAGGAGGTGCTTGGTTGTAGTTGGCCAGTTGTTGCCGTGGTGGTTGGGGAACTGGGGCTTGCGGTCGCTGAGGGATCGGAGCTTGTTATTGACGAGGCTAGAACTGAGGTTGATGTTGAGGTTGATGAGGGTTTCTAAATGGTTGATTTTGTTGAGGGTTTCTAAACTGGTGTTGATAATTGCTAGGTGGGTTCCCTACAACATTGAGGTTCTCGTTTGTCACTACGCCCTCAGTCACTGGGCCGGTTGTGGTAAAAGTGATTTTCTTGACAGTTCGGGGTCTAGGATCAAACAAGTTCATGATAGGCGAGTCCCTAAGCTGTGTCTGAATGTACCGTGCCCGCTCATAGAGTTCACTCATGGAGGTGGGGTGATGCAAAACCAACATATTTTTTAAGGCCGGAGTGGCATTGGTGATGATCATCTTCACTTGCTCTGGTTCTGAAATGGAATCAGTAAGCTTTTCTGCCATGGACCTCCACTTATCAGCATATCTGGTAAAATCTTCATCATTTCTCATTCTTTCGTTCATGAGGTCGGTGATGGAATATGTTGGTCCGACCCTATCTTGATATCTTTGCAAAAAATTAGCTTTAACAGTTTCAAAGTTACTCGCCTCTAAAGAGTCAAGCGAGTAGAACCACTCTAAAGCTGAACCCTCTAATGATCTTCTGAAAAGAAAAGCAAGGGCCCTTGGATCATTTTGCCACATTACTGACTCATAAAGAAAGTCCTTGATATGAATGAATGGATTACCGGTGCCGTTGTAGCGACGGTATACCGGCATCTCAGAGGGAGGTAGATGAAAAGTAGGGAGAGAAGGAAGAGAAATTTCGGGGATTGCCTTGGTGTCGATTAAACGTCTAAGCTCTCTATACTGCTCATCCATGCGATTGATTTTGTTAATCATAGCCAGATCGACAGAAGGTTCCCCAAGAGGAGAAGGAGGAGTGGGTGCTTGGTGCACCGGAACTCGGACTGGATGGGCCGAAGCGGCCGGATAAGAAGGGTACATTGGGGGATGCACCAAAGGGTGAGTAGGGTTGAGATGATTAGAAGAATAAACTGGTGGTCTAGAAGGAACAACAACATTTGGATTGGGGTGATCTAGATTAGCTACCGGATGAGGAGAGATTGGGGCTACGAGCCCGGTATAAGAATGGCCATGAGTGGGCACATTGGGTTGATGTGCTACCAACCGAGGGGTAGAGATGTGGAGACCACCTTTGGGAGGGATGTGTTCGGCGGGCGACTTGCCCTTGAGAATGGCTTCAATAGCCTGAAGTTGAGTGGGGTCGACATGAGAGAATGCCTCCCAAAGTGAATTTGGATTGGGTTGAGGAGAAATTTGACTAGGTTCAGGGAGAATTTCGGGTTCATTGATGACACATACGGCATCAGGATAGAAATAAGATTGGTCATGCTCCAACTGTAGTTGCTCGTATCTTTGATCCGCCATTCAGATAACTCGTCCTGACCTTAAATTCATAAACACAACAGAGAAAGAAGGTTGACAAATAAAAGCTCATTTTTTTTTACTTTTGATTTTGATTTTTGACCCCTTTTTTTGTTTTGATTTTTTTTGTTGGACAAGCAAGTTATCAAGCAAATTAACCTCAAGCAAAAAATTTTGTTTTGGTTCTTTTTAGGTGATTTTGGGATTTTTGTTCAATCTTCAGTTTTTGTTTACAAACAAGTAATAGCAAAGACTTTGGAATGATTAACGCAATTTTTTTTTGTTTCAACCTCAACTTAATGGCTTGCTAAGAGAAATATTGTCCACTCAAATAAATGGGTAGGACCCTATGCTCTCACAACGCCAAGCAATCTAAGGTTGTCACTCTTTTCACAATGATAGGTAATAGGTGCTCCGGGTTTTGGGATAAAATGGTACAACCAGCCTGATCAGTGAAGAGGGAATCCTTCACGTCTGGGGACTTACGGAGGCCTTGATGGAAGCTACCCAGTCCTTCCGAAAGGGAATCCCCGGAGGAGGAGTTGGCAACCACCAAGAGGGGTGTTTGGATGTGTGGGGCTTTGGGAGGAGAGAGCCTCCCTTCTCGGATGTCCTAAAGAGACGGGCGAACCCGAAACTCCAATGCAAACTAAATGCAATCAGATTAGTGCAGTGGAAAAATTTCAATTCCTCGTATATCTTAGTCTTGGTCTCAATCGAAACCGAATGACGTCGTCAAAACCGGTATTCGAAACAGTTTCGAATACGTACCTTTACTGGATTCAAATTATCTCTGGAGACCAGAGAAGATCGAGCATTCTCACACTTTCCAAGCTGCTCAAGCATGTGGCCTCTAGTCGTATCCACACGAGCCGCCTCCATAGTCAGGTTCTCCTTCGCGTCAAACCTTCCGACTCACCTCGGATGAAGTCCCATTGACTCTCGATGGCCTCCAGTATGGGAAAACGTGAAGGAGAGAGGTAGGGATGAATTTTGCAGCCTTGGCTTGTGGGGCTCATGCTCAATTCACTATTATAAAGAAAATTTTGAGTTTTTCATAAAAATCTCTCTGTTCTCTATATTTACACCCTTGCCTCCAAACTTATGGATTAGCCCTTATGTGTGTGACCTATTAGGCCCAAATAGCTCATTTGGTTGAGGCCTAATTAAAAGAACAACTTCTTTTAAATTAAATCTATTATCTCATAATATATTTAATGGCCTACCGATCATTAAGGGTACAAGCCACATCCTATGATCCCAAACGGCCTCGGAGATAAACTCCTCTTCAAAGAGCCTTTCCATCATCGATTACCACATGGATATAAATCTTCGTCCATCCAATGTCCCGATCGGATAGGAGTACGACATTGACTGTCAACTCCTAAATATACTAAATCTATTAAATCTTGTACTAGTAATTGGATTAATTGGAAAACCCTTCTTTAATTATCCTATCTATCTTGGCCAAGGATTTAGAGTACTATCTATAGGACTTCTCTTTTTCCTACCGAGAGTGGACAATTCTCTATTGTCCACTCAATTGCCTCCACCGAGTTTCTCGTATACCCAATCCATTAACTATACAGGACCACAATACTAAGTGATCCATAAGTCAATAGTCAAAGTACATGGTACACCCGGCAAGACATCTTTGGCGACTCAGGTCAAAGATCCAACCACGCAACCGTGATGATAGAATACTCTGATCGACAATTCGGTAAGATACCATTCAGGGATTCTATACTAGTCAATTTAGTGAACTCATTCCTCTAATGAGCACTTGTACATGTATCTCAGTGTCCCTAAACTGATGACCAATGAGATCAGTCATTCTCATTATATGAGAAGATATCATATACACTAGTCTTACCGGATCCTTGATATCCTGTCTCAAGGATCCTACGATTAGGAACATTTAGAGTATATGCTTCTAGATGATTGATCCCATTATCATGATCTCATCATGATTCAATCATCATTGCATGCAACCTAGGACTTCATTACGATAGACACATTTAGATAGTGTAAGTAATGAATATTATGCCATTTATACTGAATAAGATATTATAAGAAATGTAAAATCATATCACATATGATTGGTTTGTAGGGCATACATTTCTATCAGAAAGTATGCGAGTAAGAAACTATGCAAGCAAGAACTTATGTGAGCATGACTTATAACAAGAAAGAAATGATAGCAAAATTCAAAGAAGTGATTTTATCCTATGCCCAAAATATTTTATTCTAGGTTACTAAATTTTTTGAAACATTTTATAATATTTCTTGATTTTTTGAGATTTTTCTACATTTTTAGGGGTTTTTCTATATCTTTATGGTTTTTTGGGAGTGTTAGGCTTTTTTATCTTTTAAGATAAGAGAGCCTTAGCTAGGATTTTAATTTTTGTTTATTTTTAAAAATTTTGAGAACAATTAATCACTATTTACACAAACTTACCATACATTTTTTTACCATTTCACGTGAGAGCTTTTTACCTTTTCCTCACCTTCCAGGCATCCAGTGTGTACGGTGCTTCATACATCTACCCAAGTAAATTTCTTCCTTTTGCAAACTTGTAGAAAATTAAATTATCTTTTGACAAAACACCATGTTTTCCTAGACTTTGCTTGAATTAGAAATAGACAAAATAGGGAGAGGGACACTTAGTCCTTCCTTGGTAAGGCACTAGGCTCTTCTTGGCATCTTTTCAATGGAGCACTACGGGTAGCACTTCCTTGGCAGAGCATAGCCCAAGCACTCTCTTGATGGAGCGCTAGCCCTAGCACTCTATCACTTGAGAGCTAGCGCTATCTTTGACCCTTTGTCTGCTTTTCTAGTGAACTTCTTTCCATAATAAGGGGGATTACAAAGCCACCACATCGAGGCATGGGGCCAATTGCAAGAGAGAAATGAGAAGGTAGGCTTTTGTTCTCCTTTTCTACTTCTATGCCTTGACTATTATGCTTTGACTGCCACCTTGTCTTTTCAGATCTCCTGCTTTAAGTTGCGGGTGGTAGAGTTGGAGGTGGAGCCTCATGATGAGCCTATGAAGTCTAAGCCACTAGTTGGTGAGACTGGGCAGCCTGTTGAGGGGATCGCGTTGTCACCACCTATTGGGGACCCTATGTAGATCCTCTCCACTGGCTTTTTGAGTAGTCCTTCTAAGATAGAGCTTCTTATTGAGGTAATTGATTTTTCTTTCTATGTTAGCACCTTTTCCCATCTCTATGTTGATATTTGTTTTCTATTATAGATCACACAACTCAAGGAAAAGGTAGAAAAGTTGAGCAAGCCATTGAGGCAGAGCTCTTCCTTCGAGCTTGGGGAAGGATAGAGGAGCTGACTTGGGCTACGAGGGAGCGGCCCGAGGAGGCTGTGACTAGGAGGAGGATCGAGGAGTTGTCATGGCTTGAGGGTGGACCTTTTAGGCTTGCTTTTTTCTACTAGTTTCTAGTGCATGCCTTTATCACTAATAGCTATCTTCTTCTACCATTTCTTTTCTGCCTGATGTTTTTTTTCTTTCAGGTTGTGGATTTAGAGGAAAGGCTTGGTCTGAGGTCCAAGGGTAAACCTTCCAAGCTGGACCCTCTTCTTATTGTGGTGGGCATTTTTTTTCAACGTTTCTAGTCTTTATGCTCTTATTTGTTGCCTTGCTTGATAGATTTGTTCTTTTTTTATAAAATTCTATCCTCAGGAAGAAGGTGGAGGGGCTATAGGATGAAGTGAAATAAACCTTCCATTTTTTTGTGTGATGCAAATGCCTTGTCTTGCCAAACATTTTTCTTTGTTTTGTAAAATGTGAAGCTTAAGGAGAGGTTGGCCAAGCTATCTTGGCTAGAGAGTGAGTAGATCCTTTGCCTTTATGTTCAACATTTGGAGGTGATCCACCATGTGGAGGCACAATAGTAAGATTTGTGAGATTCGGTGCTTAAGTTTTCTTGGTCATGGTCCCACAACCATACGTACTGGTCACATTCCCAGTAGACCACCTTGCATGAACCCAGCCATATAGGCAGTTCTTGTGTGGGGATGAGAGATCTCCTATGATCCCACCAGTGGATTAGCCTACTTAAGAGCAGCCTAGAGAGGGAGGCAACGATTTTGATCTGCCAACCATTTCGGTATTGTGATATTAATGTATACATTTTTTCATAGTGATCCATTGGCCCACTTCTATTTACAATGATCATTTTTTTGGACTTCCTTCTTTGCTTTTTGGTTAACTAAGCTGAAACTATTAGATTTTTATTTAAGCTTAGCCCCTTGAAAATTGTTAAGGGGCATAGGCCCTTTCAACTAGGCAAATAAGAATGACCATTGAATATGTGATGCATAAAATAAATATGCAAGATGGAAATTTAAACATGGATATAACCAAGAATGCGGTCAATTAGAGACAACGTTTTCTTTGAGAATTATAAAAGTAAATTTTTTGGGTTTTGAAATTCTACTTTGTTTGGAGTTTTTGGTTTTACAATTTGTATGTGTTCTAGGATATTCAATTTTTTTAGATTTTGGATTTTTCAAGTTTGTTTTGTATTTTGGGTATTTTATTTTTAGGTGTTTTAAATATTTTCAATTTTTAAGTAATTTGGAACTATGTATAGATTTGTGTGGAGGGAAAACTGATTCCATCCTAGGTATTTCTTGAAATAGGTACCCTTAACTATCCCTGTTGAGCTAAAAATGGACACCACATGTGAGAAAATGCATTCCATTCAAGATCTTCCAACCTTCAACCTTGTGTCGACTAGGCTTTTACTTTGGTTTGGGTTGGTCAACTCTATCCCTGGGAGTTAAAGAAGAAGGGTTTTAAGATAATTCTTTATCAAACTAGGAAAATATTGAAGAGGTTCCATCTACTAATGCTCAATAACCAATTTTATAGTATAGTTTCTTCAGGTCCTTTCTTCCTTCCCCTTATATTTGTTGGTATGCATTCAAACATGCCTTTTCTTTTTTGATTGAGGGGTTTATTTCCCATCTTTTGGTGTGTTTTATCAATTTTTGGATTTTTATGGTACTTATTCAGACATGTCTTTTTCATTTTCTTGACCTGAGGGGTTCATTGCCCATCTTTTGTTGACCATTATTTTAAAGAAGTTAGAACCTTTGAGCCTTCATCCTACCAAGGAGGTGGGCATTTTTGAAGTTACCTCTCCTGAGTCGCCCATGTCTAACTTGGGTTGAGGTGGAAGAGAATAAGGTAGGGGTGATCTTTCTTTACCTTAGCTATGCCTAGCTTTTTCTTGGCTTCTAGTCATCGGATCCAAAAATTAGGCGTGTAGTGTGTGCAACATGGTGCCTATACTTAATTTCTAGAGAACGGATTAGGGCACCAAATGACAAGTGGACCTTAGATAGTAGTAGTGATTCTTCTCAAATTTGATTTTATGACTCTTTTTATTGTTAGGAAAAGTACTTCTTAAGATAGAGTCAATTCTAGGGATGACTGAGATCTTCTCCATTAGCATTAACCAACTTGTAGAAATTACCAAGATAAATTTATGAAATTATGTAAGTACCCTCTCAATTAGGTTGCAGTTTAGATCTAGGACTGCCTGACTTTATGAATATTCTTTTAAGTACAACCTTACTGATTTAAAGTTTTATCTCAACCATTCTTTTCAAATAAAATATTTTGAGCATGTTTTGGTAAGTCCTAGCATGTTTGGCGTGGCTAGCCTCTTTTCATCCAAGAGTTCAAGTTGCATGAGAAGAGATTCTCTTTACTTATGCATGGGGATGTCTCGATCATTTTGGACTTGGAGGGATGGAATGAGTACTTCATGTGGGATTACAACTTCCATTCAATATGCCAAAACATAAGGAGTTTGACCCGTTAGAGTTTAGACTAAAGTGCAATAGGCCAATAAAGCATTGATCATCTTATCTAACCAATTAGTGAACTTTCTAGACTCATATGCTTCCTTATTGGTTTTTATTAGGGCTTTGCTGGTGGCTTCTGCTTAACCATTGCCTAGAGGATAATATGAAGATGAATGACACACTTTTATGTAAAACCTATTACAAACGTCTAGTAGCTCTTGAGATCTTGAGAGGCAAACTGAGGACCATTGCTGGTGGTGATGTCACTTAGGATCCCAAATCTATCCAAAATATTGCACTTGATGAAAAGGCATAATGTTGATGCTTTAATCTCCGCATATACTTTCACTTTTGCCTATTTGGTGAAGTACTATGGGGATGTTAGGATAAAGGATTTGATTTTGTTTGTGGAGTTTGGGTCACTAGAAGATTTAATGATGTCAAATGCTCACATGAAGAAAGTCCATAAGGTATGAACTAGGTGAAGGAGAGATGCAAGAGAATGAATTTTATCTGCATAAAGTTAACATTGATGGCAATGTCGGACAAAGATTAGCAATCTTCTTTTAAATTATGCTAATAGTACCCCTGCCTGATGATCTTCTTGGCAAGGGCATGAGCATTAACATGCCCCCAAACACTCTGGAATGTGGTTCTTTAAGCACCAATTCAGCCTCGTTTTTATCTATGCCCCTTAACAAAAAGCCAATCATGCTCCTCGTTAATAGTGCTCCACTTAATGCAACATATTTTTGGGAGATCTCCTTATCACTTTCGTTTCCTTAGTTGTTGATCCAGGTGGGAAAGTCTAATCCTGACAATATCGAGAAATCTCATAACACCATGATTTTTCTCTTTCCTCCTCCAACTCTTCCAACTCGATCAATGTTAATTCTTTCCTTTTCTTAAGGTAGTACCATCCACTAGCTGCAAACATGCAAAATCGGCCTAATTTAGAACTTAAAACTCTCATTCTATAAGAAATACATGTTATTGCATCACTTAAAATCATGTCAGGTCACTTCTGAGATGAGCTGAGGATTTTTTGGATTGAACTGTAAGTTTTCCATGTAAGATTATACCTCTAAGTGAGAGCCGCACATTAACCACAAATACACAAAATTGGCTCAATGTCCAATACTCAAAGTTCAATCCCGGAGGGCTATGATCAAACCAAATGCATTCAAGGCCATGGCGAGCCTTTCTGACTAATCACTCAAATCATAACTAAGTCAAGCCAATCACTACTATGTTTTGCTGGTTGTCATTCAAAGTCTTTTCAGGCAAGATTGAGCCTTTTTGGTAGCCACTGTGCCCTTTTGGTCTTTCATGAAGCCTCTAAAAACATTTTTTCACCAAATTGGCCATGTGCCCCAAAGAAGGGGTGCATGTGTCCCGGTTGTTGATTTTGAATCATTCCTAGATTTGATCCACTCTTTGTCCAATTAAATTTCATTATCTAAGATTTATGAACCCTAGATAGGGGTGCATGCACCCTCATTTGGAAGCATATGGATTCTTCTAATTTCTATCTTCTATAAAAAATAATCAAAAATAGGAAACATTTCTTACTAAGTTCCATGCACCTCAGATTGGGGGTACATGTGCCCCGAATTGAGAATGCATGGAACCATTTTCTTTTTTTACCACCTGATGATCATGCTTGATCCAGCATATTTTATGCCTAGGATTCATGAACCCGGGATGGGGGTGCATGCACCGTCACCTGGGGGCACATGGGATTGACTTTCCATGTTTGTTGTCTTATTACTCCCCTATAAATTGGGACAAGGTCTAGGCATCTTAAAAAGTTGGAAGAACATCTAGAAGGAGTACCAACACATCCCCACACCCTATTCTTGAGCCCCAATGATTTTTAGAGAGATAATTTAGCATGTTTTAAAGAGAGAAAGTTCAGTTTTCACCCATCAATGTTGCTTCTATTCCTCGACTTCTACAAAAACATAGGAGTTGTGATGCTAAAAAAATTGAAAATAAATTCTTTCAATCTCTACCTTGTTTCATTAACAACAAATGGCAATCAATTCTAACTTTTTTACTCTCCATGGCGAGCTCCAGAGAGAAGTCACACCACCATATTCCAGTTTCAAATTAGGCTAGATTTTCTTCCTTTTTTCCCCAAACTCAGAGTTCAACTATCCTTAATCATGTTTGCATCATTTTATATACTTTTTACGACATGTTAATTTGATAAAAGCCTAACCAATTGGTTAAAACAAACCCAACCCCAAATCTGGTTCATTTCAAACCAATTGCTGTCTTTTAGTCATGTTATATACATTTACAACATTCCATTTAGTTAAAATATTTTTTCACTTCTTTTTTGTTTTTGAGATATAGGACATCAAGTAAGCATTGGTTAAAGTAGGAAGACTTGATGAAACATGACAGTGATCTAGAAAACTTGAGGAGATTCGCTTTGCCGAATCTGGTCATTGAGCGTGTCTATATCTACACCTTGATGCCACCTTTTCAGTACATCACTATTCCACTCCACTACAATTTATTTCACTTCGGTACATTTCTTTACATTCTATCTCGTTGCATTACATACCATTCCCTTGCAAAGTCGACATCAAGGCAAGGCAAGCTGTAGACATGCCAAATTGGATTGATTCGGGGCTCCAGACTCCTATTCTATTAGCAAAAATGTATATCTGACTGTTATTCAATCAAAATCACCTTGTGGAGATGAGCTAAGGATGTCAGTAGAGTGCCACAAGAATTGAGAATGGATCGAAGATTTTCGAAGCAATGTCGTAACCTTCAAGCGAGAGCCATGCGTTAATCGTGGAAACATGAAGACTGCTCAATGAATGACCCTTAATGATTCACAATTGAATGCCTTGTAAGTCTCACATGAATTCTGCAACATATGGGTTTCCGACAAGTCTTTTCGGCGGAACCACGTCTGTCGAATTTTATCGCGACTTTCTAATATGTACAATCACAGCTATCCCAGACCGTGTGTTATGTCTTTCCCAATCATCACCAAGATTTTTTTGTGTCTTTTGGGTCAACTCTATTCATTTTATTATCACCAATCGGTGCCATATAGTCATTTCGGTAAATTTTATGGTTTCCCGGTTATTCTTGGCTTTTTCGACGTTCGTTTCACATTTACTAGGTTATTCCTAGATTTTTCGATGAGTCTGAGTTTCCTGGATCACACTGGACTTGTTTGGCTATTTTTTTTAAGTTGTCCCAAGTGGACCCTTGACTTTTTGATCGAAACCATGTCTTTCGAATCACCACTCTGACCTTCTGCATCCTAAGAATCATAAACCGGAGGTTAAAAATACCATACATAAATCCTGGTATGTGTGACAGCTGGTTTTCAAATTTAGGGAGCTGCATTTACGAGTCCTCTTTTTTACACAACAAACGGGAGTCAAAACGGACATTCCATTTGCAAGTTACAGCTTGCGGACGTAGGGCGCGCAGGAGAGAGAACTGCGCGCACCCTCGAACTGGGGTGCAGTCAGTTCCAGAAACCGGAAACTTGCCCTGATTTGGGCTTTCCAAACTGATTTTAGGAAGGTTTATCCTCTTAAAAATGATTATTTTGACCGTGTCCCCGAGTCAGGGGCACGTTCATTTTGTCAACCCGATTTTTAGCATGTTTCTAGATTTTTTCAATTTTTTTAGCAATTATGCACTAAATGTGCCCTCAAGGTGAGGGCATGCCCACCGCACCCCCAGTCTGAGGGCGCAGATTGTGCACCCCCAGGTTGAGGGTGTGGCCACTGCACCCCCAACCCAGGGGCACGTTCGGTTTCATTCTATATTTTGCGCCGGGTCTGCTTCTCTTATAAATTAAGGGCATTCTCAATGACCGGGGGTTGCCACACATGCTCTAGCACATCCAGAGGTCATCCAAGCTCTCCCAAAGCTCTCTTTCATGTTCTACTCCATTCTATTGGTGAGATATCGACCTGGATGTGAGGAAGGAAGCTGGACTCATGCTCTCGACATCGACGTTCTTCATAGGTCTTTAAAGAATTCTCAAAACATGTGCTGCCAAAGTGGTCAACAAAAGAAAACTTCCTCTCTGCGTTCTATTTCATTTGCACTAGACGGCACTCAATTCTGACATGTCTTTTGTCTATGGCAATTACTGCATCATGAGTGCACAATCAGGTTCTGTTTTAACATATGTCCCATTACATAAATTCTACAGGTCTGGACAGGAATATTCCGGAGAAGTTATCAACATAAGATCCCTTTTTCTCTAAGTTCTTTGATTGTAGATGGAAACAACACTTGATTATGACATTGGGGTCAACCATAGAAGCTTCTGCACCAAAGTCGCACCGGTAGAATACTGTGCTCACCCGAGTGCAGGCCATCCGAACCGGTTTCTTTTGCTTGTTCTGGCTTCGATCCAAGCCGTCCCACTCTCTAAGTCTCCCCACTTTCATTTACAGCATTTTAGGTCATTTTAATTCAGTATTTAATAATTTTTATATCATCAAAATTACAAAAAAAAGGATTAGGGCTCACCCCAATCCGGTGAGTTCAAGTCTGATTGCTTCATTCTCTCGTCCTTTTATTCACAGTTTCTACACTTTGCCTAGTTCTGATCAAATTCTTTCACTTGGTTTATTGTTCTAGATGCACAGGTTTATCAAACTAGCAGTGGTTGAGGACTCTTCTTCATCGGCTGGCCGAATAAGGAGAAGGTTGAACCCGAGCACTTATTTCCCGCACTAAGGTACACACGGTCATCCTTTCTTAATCTACACTTCGTTCAATTCAAAGCGGAGCCTGTGGCTCCTGGCAACCACCTATTTTCATTCCTTTATGCATTAAGTTTTTTCTGTCCTCATTCTTCTCCCACATGACCCGAACCATCTTCGATGATCGAGCGACGCCAAGAGATGAAAGTTCAGGGATCAATGTGAGTGTGGGACTGTGGTGAGAGTTTTCTATATTTTTTTCCCTATCTTTCTCATCCCCTCTTGAGGTGCCAATCCAGATAATGGCAAACCCATTTTTGGAGTTGACACCCTCAACTGAGGGCACATGGAAATTCAGACAATAATCTCAAAAAAAATTGAAAATTTATCTGAAAATGTTCTTGGACCGAACATTAGAATTAGAATTAAAACCAGAGTCCGGTACCATGTGCCCCCGATTAGGGGCACAAGGCCATATGCCCCCCTAAAAGGGTGCATTGACACGTGCCCTATAGGGAGGGCACATGGGCAGGTGCCCCCTTGGGAGGGCACATGTGCCCTACCCCAGGGTGCAAGGTATGACATTTGTGTGCCCTCGTTCCAAAAGCTACTACAGACACTCCAAGACTCGGATTTTGATGCCACTTGTTACATTGGAAAGATAACTAGCCGAGAAAGCTTTCTACAATGATGGATCGACCAGCACATGCTCTAAGACTTCAAAATTTTATCCATAAGCTGGGGTAGTGGACAGAAGGTTCGACGTTGATCGAAATGATCCTGACGACAATCAAAAAGACATATTAATAGAAATGTATGCCTTGCAAGCTAATCATATATGATATTATTCAACATTTCTAGAAATATCTCATTTATTTAATTAGGCAAATATTTATTACTAGCTTTTATAATATACGTATATCATAATGAAGTCCTTAACCACATGCAATGATGATTGAATCATGATGAGATAATGATAATAAGATTAATTATAAGAGATATGTGATCTAAATTTTGCTAGTCATAGGATCCTTGAGAAGGGACATCAATGATCCAGATAGACTAGTGTGTGATCTCTTCTCATGTGATAAGAATGACCGATTTCATTAGTCATTAGTGTGGGGACACTAGGATACACACATAGGTGCTCACTAGTTGAATGAGTTCACTGAACTGACCAATTTAGGAAAACCTGATCGGTATCTTACTGAACTGTCCATTAGGTTATTTTTACATCACAATGGCATGGTTGGATATTTGACTTGAGTCACCAAAGATGTTTTACTAGATATATTTTATACTTTGATTATTGACTTGTGGGTCACTATCTTGATGGTCCTATATAGTTGATATATTGGGTGAAAGAGAAACTTGGTGAAGAGAATTGAGCAGACAACAAGGGATTGTTCACTCTTAGTAGGAGAGAGAGAGAGAATGTCCTATGGGATAGTACTCTAAATTCTTGGCCAAGGTACTTAAGATAATTGAAAAAGGAGTTTTTTAATTGATCTCAACCCAAGTACAGAATCCTATAGAGTCAGATTATTTAGGGGTTGATAGTCAGTGTTGAACCCCTGACCGACCAGGACATTGTGAAAGAGGATTTAAATCCATATGGCAATTGATGATGGAAATGGTCAATAAATGTTATTTAACTCTCCAAAGTTATTTGGGATCATAGGATGTGGTTTGTACCTTTTTATGATAGGAAATTCGTAAAAACTGTTATCGAATACCGATTTTAATTTAGTTTAAAAGAATTGTTCTTTTAAATTAATTAAGGCTGAACTCCAATAGGCAATAGGCTATGAGTAGAAAAACCCCTCTCGATATCTTTAAAAACCTATCAAAGGCTCCCTATCAATTTTTCTTTCTTAACATTAGGTTATGGGTGGACCGACTAATTCGGGAATGAATATTGATCATTCAAAGGATTAAAGTCAAAAGGATTCTGGGTAGGAACCCTTTTTGCACATGGTGTCTACTACATGAATTTAGAGTAACAACCAAGTAGTAGAGAACTTAGGTCAATGCTTATGTTTCTCCATTCAAAAAATTGCATATTTTTAAAATCCTAAAAAAATCAACAAAAACCAAAACTTAAAAAGTGGATATTCTTAAAACATAACAAATTTCAAAACCCAAAAATATAAAAAAATGAATATTATATTTTGAAAAACCTTGATGTTAGGTTTTACATTCATATTTATTTTATAGTCTTGCACATTTCAAATATTGCATTGTATATTTCCTATTTTGTTTTCTACACCTTAAAAAGGTTCTCACCCCTTGACAATAGTCAAGGCAGACCGTATCCTAGAAGAGGTTGAGCCTTGTAAAAGTTTTAATCCTTTTTTAAGTGATGTTAAATAGAGAGTATAAAAGTAAGTGTCAAGCAAACAATAAGAACAATAGTTGGGATAACGTGTCTTCACCATAAATGTTGACAGGATAAGATGCGCAACATCATGGCAAAGGAAAGATGATCAAGCATGCAAAAGCCTCAGCTAGGAGAAATAGGCTCATTTCTTATCTAGATCCTCCTCAATCAGTAAGCTGGGTTGGCACATCCAACCCATCTTCTACAGAGCACGAAGTAGAAGCCCTCAAAGCGAGAATGATTAGTGTGCTAGTTGCCATCACCATTGTCACTTTCGTCATGTCATCATCATTACCACATAACATTATCACTTTTATCACATCACCATTGTCGCTTCTAACATTAACCTTCTTTTTAGCTATATTAGGCACACTAATACATATATGCATCGATATTGGAGACCATGAGTCTAAATATAAGTTGAGTTTGAGAACCCCTTCAATAAATTCAGTGATGGTTTAGCCATTCGCTACACTTATAAATAGGCAAAAATGTAATTGACGGATGATGGTTCACATGAGGGTATCTTGACCTCTAATGTGCAATCTATATCTCCAATTATCTTTTGAGTTTCTTTTTAATTTCTTAAGCCCAACATGCATCATGTAGGATTTTTTTGCATTAACAGCATTTCATGCATCACATGCATCATGATTATTTCACTTTGCTTGGTTTTATGACATTCTTACATTGTGTTTAGTAAATCCCACCATGTTTTCTCTATCGATGTTTTTCCCCTTCATCCATTTATCTTGTATCCCACCATGGTCATTTTCCATCTTTGTCCTTTATCCCACTGCGGTCATTTTTATCCCTCAGCCCACTATGGCCATTTTTTTCTTTATTTCACACTGACCTCCATCGCATTTTTATCTTTTATCTCACAATGACCCTTCATCCCATTTTTTATTTTATTCCACCATGTCTCTTATTTTTACCACCCAACCATGTTCCTTATCTTCATTGCCTCATTGTGATCATCTTTTGAGTCCCACCATATCCTATATTCCACTTGTGTATGGTTTTGCTGTCCCTTGTATTTTATGTCCCACCATATCATACATATTTTGTCCTATCTTGTCCCAACATAATCATCTTATTAGGTTTCACCATATCATAAAACCCACCATGGTATTATGGCTCATTTTCCCACCATGGCCTTATGGCTCATTTTTCTACTGTGGCTCTATGATTCATTCTATTTATTTGCTTCCCGTATCTTTTGTCCCACTATGTTAATGTTTTCAAATCCCACCATGTTATTTGTTCCACCATATCCATCATGTTCCACATGTGTCACATTCTAGTGTGGTGGCACAATTTGGTACATTCATAATACTCTGTGTAGCCTTTTATTATGCTTTAACACATTCCCGATGGAACCTGAGATTATTCCACTTTGATTTGAATCAAGTATTTTGAAGAACTCATGTGAACCTAAGAGTCCATTTATGATCAATTGGTATTATTCTTCTTTTTACAAACAACTTTTCTATTTTTACCTTAGCCTATCATGCTGCAATCACACCACAGAGCTTTGGCCACAAACCATTAATGAACCTACAAATCCATGGTTTGAGGTCCTCCACCACATTCGGGCTTGGCAACCTTATTTTACTCTTTCGTGCTGACACATTTTTCACCAATCAAACATAGGAAGGCTTGATAGAACATGGTGGAAATCCTTAAGACTTGAGGATATTCAAGTTGATGAACTAGGTTGATGAGTGCATCTATATCTAAACCTTGTCGTTACCTTTTTAGTTCATCACCATTTCATTCTGTTATGCTCATCTACATTCTCTCCTATTTAACTACATTTTTTAAATATGAAAATCAATGATTTACATGAATCATACAACATTGTATACAAAAAAATAATACAACCAAAAAAAAATGTTCATCCATTCATGTGAAATGACATTCATCCATTCAATAGCTATTCATCCATTTCTATAAAATGGCATTTATGCAATCTTTCATCCATGCCAAAATGTTGACATTCATTCAATCAAAACAATCATCCATTCATATAAAATGACATTCATTCAACCACATAACCAAAGTTGGACAATAGAAAACATTCAATCATATGTTTACATAATGTTAAATCAAATTGCAGTCAATGTATTTCATGAAAACAAATGTGACAAAATCGATATAATAAAATGCCATGTCTAAAATAAAATGGGCTAAGGGGTACAATCACTCATCCTCCAAAAAAAACTCCTCCTAAACATTGACTTCACCATCATCATCCTCATCATCAACATTATCTCTTTATCTCATGATGGAATCGATGTGGATGGAAGTTGTAGTCATATGAGTATTTGATTTATAATCTCATATATTTGAGTTAGACATTCGATTGTTTCTTAAAACAATTTTTGTTGAACATAGCTACTACTTCAAAGAAGTAGTCTCATACTGATATTGAACAGTCATCTGAGCTTGCTTCTCTAAGTTGTTCACCTTATGAATCTGTTCTCAAACCTCTTGAGTCATTGAGATAGAAGTGCCTCCACTGGATCACCATACCATGTATTACGAGTTTGACCTTGCCCACCACCTCGGATTTGTTCCCATCTATCTCTACTAAAGATTGATATTAATGTGTCCCCATGACTAAATGGAGATTCAAATACCCCATAATTAGATTTCTCTAATGTTGAGGAATTCATCAATTGTTACAAATTATCCTAAAACTAAACATGAATTAATATTTAATTATAATGAAAGATTAGATTTAGACAAATCAATTAGACATTTGTGATCATTTGGTGACGTTACTCATTACTCTACATGATCAATCCATCCACCTCTTCATACTCTAAAACATCTGTAAGACCTCTGGACGTAGGGGACTTCCTTTATTTTGTACCTAATCAAATCAATTAAGAGCTTTAGAATACATTGAAACTCTACTCAACAACAAATAATAATATGTAAACAAATACTTACAAATTCTCTTTCCAACTGATGAATATTCATCTTTCTTTTTATTATTAGGCATTGATAGATGATTTCTATTATCATTATTTTTTGGCTAAGTACCTATAAAGAAATTGATAAAAGTTTAGTAATTGATAAAACATCAAGCTCAAATAAAAAATAATTTAAATGAAAAAAATTAATATATTTTTTATCCTTATTATGTATGTCACACATGGCACCATTGGTTGTCATTACATTGTGAAGACACATTCTGAAAGACCTTCAATGATCATATGTAAAATACTAGATACATAAATGTTGTTTGTTTTAATAAACAACAATTGGTGAAAAAACTAAATCTATTATTACCCTTTTAGATGGTTTTTTACTTTCTTCACTTTTCATCTTTGTCTTAAGATATCTGCATCTATGAATGCAGACTGATCAAATGTAAAATGTTACATAATGTCCATATTGATAATCATTAACAATACATTATTAAGCATCATGTATGAATTAAAATTATAAATAAAATAATATATTTACCTTGGGATCTCAAAAAAATGACATATTTTTTATTTAGTGTTGTTGCTATAAATTATAATGCACTTTGTTGCTAGCTCCAAGGTAAAAGGTAAGTTCTCAACCATGCGGGTCTACACCCGACTCCCCACCAATTTGATGATCAAGGTCTCTCTAGGGCCTTGGTCATACCTCTTCCATGTCTACTATATGTAACTAATCAACAACAAAATAACAATAAATTAGAAAGTGATATGTGCACCAATTATTTTAAAAGATTTAGTAAAATGTATACTTGAGGTGATAGAAGATAGACTACCTATAGTTGTACGTGTCGTCGGAGTAGGCCAAGAAACACCTACCTAAGGTATATCAACATGAGTAGGCTAAGATGGATCTTACTGAGAATGAGATCCACTTGATAGACTAGTGGATCCACCAAATTGACCATGTGATACACTTGGCTAAGATAGCATAGTGGCTTTAGGTGTCCACCGACTCTTATTGGATATTAATTTTTGACATGTATTCGAATTTGGTTGATATGATTTTGATCAAGCTCAGATCAACCTATCCCTAGTTCCCCTCAAGAACAACCCCTCTCCTTAAGAATAGCTCTTAAGGGGTTGTTCTTGAGGGGAACTAGGGATATGTTGATCCAATCATGATATAGTTTGAATTGGCCTATCCTGATCTAGCTAATTTGATTCCGATCCATATTAGATTGGCCTATCTCAAGTTCCCCTCCCTCCATTCCATATGTCATCACATATTATATATTCTTTTACATCATGTCTTTTTAAAATGAAGGTGTTACAATATCTTTTACAAGAGCATTGAATTAAATTATTATCTTGACCATATCTAAATAGTGTCCTACATTTATGAAAAGCGTAGTTTAAGAATTTTTCTATTTCTTGAAGATACCTACAATCTAATCTATTAGAATTATCTATACATAACTTGTCTAAGTTACTCATCTACTTTATTGGAAAACTAAAATGTAGATAGAAATTTGTATTCAAAAATTTAATTATAAAAATAAAGTATAAATGACAATTCTATGCAAAACCTTAAAGTATGAAAAAGGCAATATCAAATATAATCAAACCCTCTCCAAATGAAGTAGTCAAATCGGGATCTCATTTGAAGTTTTCTAAAAAGAAGAAGAGAAATATGATCAAATAAATATGTTTAATAGGTCAACAACCCAAGAATATTCGACCTGTTCAGTTTGAAAGAGCTTAAAAATCAAAGCAAACAAGTTTATTTGATTTACTAAATTGGTTTGGTTTGAAAAATCTTAGAAATCAAACCAAACCAGTTTATTTGGTTTACCTATTTGGTTTGGTTTGAAAGGGCTTAGCAATCAAACCAATCTGGTTTAACATTTACTAATTTAGTTTACTTACCAAACCAATTTATTTGATTTACCAATTTGGTTTGGTTTATGAGAGCTTAAAAATCAAATCATGTAAGGCTTTAGAAATTAAACCAAACTAGTTTATTTAGTTTACTTGTTTGGTTTGGTTTGATAGATCTTAGAATTCAAACCAAACCAGTTAAATTTAAAAGGGCATAGAAATCAAACCAAATTGATATATTCAGTTTATCGATTTGGTTTGGTTTGAAATACCTTAGAAATTATAAATCAACGTATATCTCACTCAACTTTTAAAAATTATAGATTATATAATAATTGATAATCTCTTTACTCGTAAAACTTATGTCCACTTTTGAGCCAATGAAATAAAAAAATTAACATTGCAATCACATTCAAATAACTCTAAATCTACAAACTTACATTAAGATATACTTAAAAATCCCAAATATAGCATTATTAAGATATCATAAAATTGGTTAAACAATCCCTAATCTTTTATTTTGTGCAAAAAAGAGTATTAACTATATCCTAAGTCATTCCTAATGTACCATTATTAAGACATCTCTAATTCAAGATACCATAAGCCATTCCTAATTCAACGAAATTAATAAACTAACACTAAAATGACATTCAAATAAGCCTTAAATTAGCAAACTAACAATAAAAATTGTGCTTAAACTATTCCACATGTTATTAAGATATCATCAAGTCACTTAAACAATCCCTAATATTTTATTTTGTACTAAAAATAGTATTAACTATATTATAAGCCATCTCTATTGTACCAATTTTTAAGTCATCCCTAATTCAAGATATCCTAAGTTATCCCTAATTTAATGAAATTAACAAACTAACATTAAAATCACATTCAAATAGACTCTAAATTAACAAACTAACCTTAAAAGCTACACCTAAACAATCCTAGAAGAACTGGGGTTTATATATGCCTAAAAGTGGATTGATTAGGTGGGAGGGGTGATCATGGTGACTAGCGGAGATGGGGGAGGAGGAGGAGATTTTCATGAGACTGGGAGAGAGTAGTAGAGGAAGAAAGGAGGAGGAAGGTAAGGGGACTACGTGTACTAAAAATTGAAGAAACCTAATGGTACATTTAAAGTCAATGACAACAGCTTCGGTCGTCACCACTGACATCCGACCATTGAATGGTTGACTTTAGATCACTAGTGATAACTTAAGCCGTCATGAACGTCCTAAATATTCTTCTAAAACCCACTTTGAGGGTTTTTTTGTTGAGTTCACAATGACAAAAACTGTCACCAGTGCTTGTACGGTTGCAACAGCTTCTCAATAACCATCACCAAACTTATTAGAGAAGCATTTTCATGTGGTTGCCATTACTCCATCGTCAATAACCCTTTTTATTGTAGCGTTAATGTTGTTGTACTAAAGCATTATGCGATTAATCAAATGTTGATGTTCTAGTGCCATCTTTCTTAAAGTCATTAATTTGATAATGCTAACATAAAAGATGTAAACTTGGAAAGCACTCTATCGAGATACAAATTATTTGTATTCAATAATTTTATATTAAATCACTAAAAATATGTTGAACTATGTATAACCAATATATATTTATTAGTCGTTTTACTTGGGAACATACTTGTATCACCAATTTGGTGTAAGTTTTACTACATTATATATTTTTAATCCGCTAAGTAAATATAAATAAATAAATTATATATTATCATTACCAACAAGAATTATTTATAGTTTTATAGAAGCTTACCCCGATTGGATATGAAAGGCAACACAAGGATATATATATATATAATATGATTTACATTCAAAATCAAATTGCTCAACTATAACTCATCTAAAATTTAACTGTACTTGCCCAAATAAAGAGGTGATAATCTAATTTAATGGAAAGATAATCTAGAATATAAAACCCAATGTTTGGCACGCGATTCAAAAAGATGAACGCCGCACATTATAGGCACCTTGCATAGTTCCACTTTACCCAACAGGATAAGTGATGGGCTGTTTGGTTGCATGATAAATTAAATTTTTATTATAATTTTATATTTTATAACAAATTTTGTTAAAAGAGATGTATGGAAACCCTGACATATTTACGTTTTTATAGATATTTAATTCCATGTTAGACAGACAAAAAAAGGTGAAACCTTTTTTTTGTATATAGTGGGCCTCCTACCTCTTTTGAACATGCATAGCTCCTACTCTTTTTTATCATCATATCTTCTCAAACATGATAACTTTACGTGATTGGCTGATTTTATATTTTATTTTAACATAATTTTTTATTATAAAAAATTATTGCGCAAAACGTGGGCACTTGTAAAAGTAGGGGTTTATTTGTTTTATTGTAGTTGACTTGTTTCAATTCCTCTATCAATAACAACATTCTTTTTTCTAAATTTCAAATAAGAATTTTATAAAAGACATGAAGAGCAAAGTAAATGATTGATATGATTTTAAAACTATAACTTGTTCTCGTTATGATTAATTTCTACCCCTCCTCTTGTAACTCTTATTTTAAAATACTATATTTTACGTTAAACCAAACGATTCAAAATTGGTACTAGTACCCTTCGGACGTAAATGAATTGCTCCATGCATCAAGAAAAAGAAGAATCAATACCCAAATATTTCTCACTTCTCGAAGACAAATAATTATCGTGTCATATATGTATTCCTCAGAAGTCTGTACGTAACAAATAAAAAATATATTTACAGACAGAAAAAGAAAAGAATCTCCATGCACCCAAACAAGATTTTAACATCAAATGCATAGGATGTTAAAATATCAACTTGTGAGCAGCACCAGGATTAATCGGCAATGCTCGTGTTAACTTCAGCCGTTGTTGTGATCAGCCAAATAGGAGAAGAAGGTCTTATACTCGATCAAGAAATATAGCTGCCTATACATAATGACCTGCACACACACATTCACAAGACAATGGAGTTAAGCCTCGAATCGAAGCGGCAAATCCTCCATCGCCGCACGGCAAGACGAGGTTGACCTACAATATAATAGTCCATTTGGTTAGAGTACCAAAAATGATATTATATTAATTTCGATATTGATATTTGACTGACGATGAAATATATTTGAGAGTTTCAATATCGTTTTTAATATTTGATCACGACCCAGGTGCTCGATGCAATTACCAAAACAGGTCCTTACTTGTGTGTCGTCGTCGTCGTCGACTCACTCCGACGCTTCTAGGCGGATGTAATCGTACATGAGGCCTTGGAAAGGGGACGCGTGCCTCGACTGCCGGAGGTAGATGATGTTTTCACCTGTGGCGAGCTTCTGGTAGGGCACGGCGATGCTGTACAGCTTGTACAGCCCGTGGATGCCCAGCCTAGCTATGGAGTTCTCTTCGCCGATGAGCCCCGTCGAGAAGAGTGCAGCGGATGCCGGATTGTTGATCCGAACCTGGACAAGTCATATTGGAATAGTGAGCATTTTATCATTGTAGTGGTGTTCATGGTTTGATTTGGCTTGGTTCTTGAGAGTTTGTATTTTGTTTTCTAAATCCAATGAAATGGAACATGTCTCCTGACATTAGGTTTGGGTCGGTTTAGTATGGTTTCTAATCATATTTTTAGTATGTTATTACATGTTTATAGGTATTGTTCCATTTGGCTTGCTTTAAATCATTTGTTATGGTGTATATGTTTATAAATTATTATTAATCTTTACCTGCTCCTAAAATATTTATTTCACACAAAAATGATACGATCAAATAAATATGTGATCTAATTCAGCTTATTTGATTTATTGATTTGGTTTGATTCGACGAATCTTAAAAACCAAATGATACTGTACGTGATTTGGTTTAGTTTCTTACAGTTGAACACAGAATAATAAACATTTCTACTGGTTGGTTGGAAGGCATCTTTTTCGACTTAAACATGAACCGGTGAAGCTCATCGTATACTTCCTTTATAGCATCGGTGAGAGGATAACTAGTTCTTTGTGACGACGTCAATATATGCTAAGCCACCCGCAATGCTGGCTACTCACCTGTAGTTCAGCTTCTTTAGCAGCTGCGATGGCTATCCTTAGAGTGTAGTAACCGCTTGTAGCCGGTTGATCAAGCTTAAACCTTATCTGCCATGTAGTGTCACCAAACATTCCCGAAGAACCCAATTTCCTGTATAGCAAGAAAGATATATAGTCCCATAATCTAAGGAATTAGAGTTTTCAGATATTATAAGCAAACATGAGACCGACCACATATAAGTATAGTGAATAAGAAGCTGAGCATGTGGTTGATGAATTGCGACGATGTACAGGAATAAAAGGAACCAACTTGAAAGGAATATTATCCAGCCAATACAGATGAGGAGCCACGGTTTCTTACCGTGTGAGATGGGCGAAGAACCAGTCTCTTGCATAGTTACTTCTTCCAACCTCGTAGACAAGATCGCTACTAGGGTACAATTCGGTGTATCTTTCCCACAATCCATACTGTCGGAATCTGCATGCAATCAGAACAAGGTGTTCAACTGACCAACATAGCAAGGCTCATTGGAAGCATTGAAATACGTAGAGAAAATTAATTAGTTTCATAGATCAATTGGTCAAAATTGTGATTAGGACACTTGAAGTTCGAACCACACCTACAACGATAGTCGTAGGCTATTCGGGCAACAATATCCCATACATATAGGAATGAATGTAAAGTTGACACGATTTGTGTATCTCATGGGTCGAAGTCAATAAAGAAAATGTGCCTTACAGAATGCTAAAGGGTACATGCACATCCTGCAGTGCAACGTGTAGGCGTACATTACCGTGCGGGAGTTATTCTATAGTAAGTCATATATATATGTAGGAGTACAATATGTATATGTATGTTTGCAGTGTAAAAGTTTCTATTACAGTATCCGAGAGTCGTACTGTAATACTACAAATGATGTACACCTGACCAACTACATAAGATCCTGTTTGATAATAATATTATTGAATATTTTTATCAATATCAATATTAGAATTGATATTATCATAAGTGATGAAGAGGTGCTTGACACTATTAATTAGTATCAATTTCGAAACTTGTAGCAAAAAAGATCATGTTTTGTAATATAAATGTCAACCTGTATGTATTTTATTATTGATCCTCTAAATTTTAGGAATATCAATATCAAAATTAATAAAACTTCAAAATATTTATCATTTTTTTTTGTTAGGGGCATGTGCATCATCAATCATGTCAACTTTTAGGGTGACACCTTTACCGGCAGAATTGTCTCCAACGATTGGCATATATAGGAGATCTGAACTCAAACAGTGCTTCATATTAGATGTCTAACCTGCTAGATGTGCTATTGAGGAAGAGCTTGTTGATGTACTTAGGGTTGGGATCGGGAACGTAGAACTCTGCTGCAGAACGATCCGGAATGCCTATCTCCCACAAGGTGGGCCCCTCCCTCGGCGGCTCGAACACGAGGTCACCCAGTGAATGGCTGGAACCTATAGATATATATATACACACACACACATCAAGATGATCATAATCATATAAATATAGTGCCTTAGGGCTCCAAAATTAATGATGAGTACTCCAACAGTCTTGTGCTGAGATTGACCTTCGGTGATGACAACATCTCCAGTATATTTCCAGTCCCCAATGAAACCGGGAACCCAAGCATAAAGGTTGTATTTTCCAGGTCTAACGTTGCTGATTGAGAACGACCCATCACTCCCTGCCTCCGTCCAGAACTGATACCCCTGCATTAATAAGCTAGACGTCATTGTTGCCTCATTAACACATTAACCCAGGTGCTAGCTTCAAGAATACGTTGCGAATGTATGTGTATATATGCCCATATATATATATATATATATATATAGAGAGAGAGAGAGAGAGAGAGAGAGAGAGAGAGAGAGATGACCTTGCTTTCGGTTTGCCACGATCCAGGTTCTCCTGGTAAAGCAAGACCCACATAAGCAAAGCGTCCCGCCATGTCTTCGGCTCTTATATGCCTGAAATGCGAGGACGACATTGGTACAAAGGAGCTCCTCTTGTTCGATTTATGTGACTTTAGAATTGTGAATTAACCATATATATAGATATATGTATACAGAGAGAGAGAGAGAGAGTGTGTGTGTGTGTGAATATCACTTAGACATAAAATAGGAGAAGTTCAGTGTATTAAAGGTTGTACATGACAAAAAGTAGAGTTTATACGTGTATACTGAATCTTATTAATTCATGTCTATGATAGAAGGAGTTTTCCCAAAAAACATATAAGAGGTGATCCGCATTCATAAATATGTAGTACGAAATGTAGATTCTCACCTATCACGAACGAGCAGCCTGCCCTTCACAGACCCTCTTTGATTAGCTTTTGGGAAATCCTGGGAAGCAGGGAAAGTGTAAGGCCAGTTCTTGACTTCTTTTTGCATCTGAAAGGCGAGAGAGCATAAATATTTAAATCATGAGTTTACTACTTGCATGCCGTGCGTCTTAATATCATAGGATTTCGCTCTTTAATAATTACCTGTGATTTGGCGTCCTCCCAAAGATCAGACTTGCTGCCTCCTGGAGACGAGTTGAGATAGAAAAACACTGGACCAAAGACCTTCTTCCAGTACTCGCCATCCTCGATGTTAACTAGGAGGTCCCTCCCAGCGTAGTGATCACTCACAAACACCTGTAATATATATATGGTGGGGAAGGCATCCATGCTGCTTAAATATTGTAAGAAGATGCAATGGTAGACCAATAAAATGAGTTTTTTTAATTACACATCCGTTCCTATACTTATTTAATATTATAAATATATCCTAAGAATCTAGATAATTTTTTTAACACCTTGAAATATCACCCAGTTACAAAATAAGGCTTTTTGTTAACTTTTAATGTTTAACTTAACTAAGAGTTGACCTGACCAGATACTTTTACTGATTTTTTTCTCTTAAAACACACACGTTCCTCTCTCTCTCTCTCTCAAATCTGGCCCTATCTCTCTGTCCAAGAAAGAGGGGATATTTTAGTAATTTACTGGTTAGAAGTTAAAAATAACGATAACGACAGGATTAAACGTCCGCACCTAATAGACATTAATCAGGACATCAAATGGTTTAAATCTTTTATCAAGATTACGTTATTAAATAATTATAGAGACGGATACGGACAAGAAAAACATCATGAAAGAAATAAAGGCACGTATATATACAGAGGGACTTACGGCAAGAGTAGTAGGGCCAACATGCGAGGTAAGGGACTGCTTGAGGGGTCCCCCTGTTCGAAATTCACCGCTAGGGGTGATCTGCCAGAAGCCGATTGTTGCAGGAGCCGAGCTAATCCACCCATGCACCTTGATGTCCTTGTTCTCCGCTGAATATTGGTACTTACAGTCCACCTGTCCGTCATACAACAACAAGGGCCTCCTTAACATGATTAATTACCATCATCATGGTTATTAATTTCCAATATATACTACTTGAGCCAAAAAATTTTATGCCCTTTTTGGTAATTGGACAGTGATAAAAATCATCAAACGGTTTGACTATAAATGTTGAAACTCTAGGCACAAATAAAATATAATATGTAACACAAGTGTCAACTTGTAATTTAATATTGATAATTTAACTTTTACAAATATCATTATCAAAGATAATATAGTATTATCTTTGATCTCTTAAACCATGTTTGGTAATAGTATTAGAGACCTCTATTAAATACTATCAACTTTGAAATATTGACATTTGATATCAATTTTCAACACGTGTGTAATTAATAACATGCATTTTGAAACTTGTGATACAGACAAAATAACTTATTATAATTGTCCACTTATACCCATTTTAACAGTGATACGTACTATATCCTCTTGAGATATCAATATCTATAAAATATCTATTTTTATACTTTAATCAAACAAGCGATTAACCAAATGAAACATTTTAAATATTATCTAGCCAGGCATCATCCGTGTTCTTAATTACCTCCCCTTTAAGGTCTGGATTTTGTGGGTTTATCAGGACCGCAGCTTCCTTGTAGTCTAACTCGCGTCCCCTCGGAGGTTCACGATCTTCCTGCGCCGGCATCGTCCTCTGCCTCTCGTCCGAGATGGCCATATAGTCGAACCTAACAACAAATTTAGGAACATTAATTACATTATAAATTTTTGGTTAGACTCAGCCCGACACGAATTATATTAATACTTAACTTGGTTCTGTCTAAATCGACCTAAATCTATTTATTCCATGAATATGTTTTTATTAAATTTAATAGTAAATAATATCATAACATATTCTCAGTGACAATATTAGAGGCACCCACCTCTGGCCGCTGAGCTTCATGGTGATCCTGGCCTCAGCTATGCGGAACCCGGGAGACCCTCGTTGATGCTCGAAGATGCCGTAGCTGTAGAACCCTGACTGGCCGCGAAGCAGGACGAACCTTCATCGGCGTTCAAATACACATTATAATCTTGACATTGTCAGTCGAGTCGACCCTTCCCTTTCATTTCATGGGAAATGAAATGATCGGGGAATTAATACAAATGCAGCAGAGACAAAATTAAGCATGCATGCATATGCACCTCTTATCGATGGTCACTGGAGCTTGTCCTCCGGCCAGAGACGGATGCCACGGGCGAACGAACGAGACCTCCACCTGGTCGTCGTTCTGCACTACTACCGACAACTTTGTCCCCTTGATCCTGCAAAATATATATATATATGCATACACACGACTCTTAGAACTTGACGAATAAACTTTTGATATTAGAGTCCCGATCATCTCATATGTTCGTGCTGAGAGCTGTACCCGTACGTTGCCGATAAAAAAATATTTTAATATTTAACTCAGAATTGTATAATATATCTCCGTCATGAAAATTAAGCTTATTAATTTTATTAAGACTATCTATGTCTTACTGACATCAACATAAATTTTATTAATCCTTTTTTATATATTAAAGGTTCTATTCATATTTTTCCTGACTTAGTATGCACTTATTAGTAGATGTTAATATATTATTTTGAGTAGGGTGCAAACTAGCCCCGTCAAGTCAAACCCATAGTACGATAGTATGGTAGTGTTCAAACTCATTTATTTTACTCATCTAAGTTTGAAAATTTAAAAGTCACATCAATCCTTGTTCAAACTTTTCTCGCGAACCGAACTGGTTCTGAAACTTGAATCTATATTTGAATTCAAAATTAATATAAATTTGTTTATAAAATTTAAACTCCATCTGAACTCATTTAGAAACTTAAATTTTGATTTATTTATGAAAATTGACCTGAGTGAAAATTCAAATTTCTATTTATTTTAACTTATTTCATATACTTAAGTGATATTGTATATATAGCTATTAATATTCATAATATTCAATTCAACATTTAATCATGATATATATGAAATTATCGAGTGGAGCACAAATTTGTTCAAGCAAGCTCCTTAGTAAATTGAGTTTCATAATTTAAAATGGACCTAGTGTGTATTTAATATGTTCATTTAGCATAAGAGTCGACTCGAGTTTTTCCTTGTGAAGTATATTGGTTTGTTTGCAAGCCTAGTTTCTGGTTAACGCGGGCCGTAAGAGAGATACTTTCTCAATGGACATTGAGTTAGAGCTCCTTCTAGCTATCTTGTACGCGCGAGGTGATCCGGACTGTGGTATCAATGTCAGGCAATGAGTAGAGATGATCGAGCAGCTGTATGTACGTAATGTATACTTACACATCATAATATAAAGTGGAAGAGTCTGGTGGATTCCATCCGATAACCCAGTACCTGTCAAATTACAGAGCTCAATAAACTATATATACATCTTACCGCAAATTACACAGAAAAAAATAGCAGACAGAGGAAGAACACAGGCAATTTTTACCCTCTATTATCTTCTATATTGCGAGTTTCCATCACGTTGTTGACACCCTTGTATTGGACACCCGTGATGATCCCGCCTGGATTCGACAGTGTAAGCCGGATGATACCGTTATCCAGCACAACCTGCGATATTTACATAACCATCAAAAGTTGTTGGTAATCTTTGCTGGCTAGGACAGTTTTTATTTGCATATATCTTAATATTACATGAAAAAACTAGAGCTACTCGATAAACTATTATATCTTAATTTCTGTGTTTGCTTAACCAACTTGGTGAGGTCGTATCTTGAACTTGAGGAAACATAGAGAATTAATTAAGTGTGTGCAAGGACTCCATGCGTACATAGCGAGGGTTTATCGACAACGAGACAGGAGTACTGCTTTGCACAAGCTTCCGGCTCTCTGCGCCATGTCCTCCTACATGTATGGAAATGCAAAGCCAAAAGCAGAAGCCCTTCCACCTGCCAATCAGAGGAAGTACATATTATATATCCATTCATGTTCGGCAATAATCATATATATATATGTTGAGCATTGAAAATATGCAAGAATGTATACGTGAAGAGCAACAAGACAGATACTATTCTACTACCCAAGAACATGTTTAGAAACATCTTGGGACCCCCCCCACTCTTTTCACTGACATAGGACTAGGGAGCTCCGTCAGATACAAAGGAGAGAAGCACGTACCTTGAAAGCCACTCCGATGAAGGCGGCCTTGGCGTTCCGGTGCCATCTCCTTTCATCATGGCCACAGCCATAGACCCTCCAGACATGCAGTCCTCGCCGACTTGAAGAGAAAGAAGGGTTTGTACGTACGTTTATGTATCTTCTGTGTGTGACAGCAGCTGTATATATAGGTCTCTCTTGAGATCGCCTCAAGCCCCCTGATGTACATATATATATATATATATATATATATATATATATATATCCTTCTCCTATTTTCAGTCTAACGGGGATGGCTAGGACGGAGGATTTCCGCTCGCCTAACTTGTGCGCTAACCGGAAAGTCAGAGTATTAGCTAGGAATCGTCCGGGAAGCAGGCGCAGAGATTTTCCTCCTAGCTAGGCTGTAGAAGACACAGTAAATATAGTCCAAACAAATATGATTTTATATATTCAAGAGGAGAAAGGCTGGGCGGCCGTCGTAGTATTCGTTTATTTCTAGTTTCAAATCCGTAAGTTTCCAATTCCCTTTCGTTCAGGTGCTTCAATGCATTAACAACAATATATATATATCCTGTTGACCATGAATTAATATGAGCTACTGTTTAATTGTTGACGTCTCTGGACCTGAATCCAACCAGACTTTGGCCTGAACAAAAGACGGGGACGTCACTAGCTACGGTTCTAGTTTCTACCGCCGCCGCCGCACCTTGACTCTTAATTCGGTGGCAGAAGCACCATCATAACGGAACAGCACGTCGCCGTGGGCTCCGCAGGATCGATGTGGAGTCCGCCACCGGAAAACACCCGCACATCTCGAGAAGGTCTCCGGTCTTCGCTGTATAGTGTGACATTGTTTGGCTTCCGATGTGTAACTGTAGCTATTGGGGTAGCTACGTGCATGCGTCCGCGGTCCTGGGATTACGTCTGATAGCCGAGTTTTTTTTAACCAGACACACTTTTTTTTTAAACTAACACGGTAAAATTTTATTTTGTAAATCTAACACAAAAACTCGACTTTTGTCACGACCCGAATTTTTAATATGCACAGCGGAAGATAATCCGGCGACGTAACGGGAAAGGATATTGGTCTGGAACCAAATAAGAATAAAATCACAATCCAATTAATTCATTCCAAACTTTACAACATATATCACCATAAACAAACACCTATCTAAACAAATTAAATACCAACATTGAATGAGAAATCCACTAACTCCTCGAACTCCAAAATACCACTACGTTTCTGCTGCGCTAAACTTGCAATCCTGAAAATATTAACAACGGAAGGGGTGAGTCACAACAGACTCAGTAGGACTTACACCCGAACTACCCCACTATAATAATGATTTCTAATGGTATAATAGAATAATAAGCCTAAAAATCAGATTTAATACATAGGGTGTAAACTAATTGTATATCTTTAATTAATTGATTACAAAGTCAATCAACTACCCCATATGATAACCAGACTCTATATGCATTAAAAACCAACATAACCTACACATTAGACTACTCTAGGTATGCACATAACCGGACATAAAACCAAGAACACAACTAGACCACTAACATATATGCCAAAATACAGAACTAGACACATGTCTGAGTAAATATCATGCTCCATCTGATAAATGTAGTCACATCACAAAACTAGCACCAGATTTACCATATAGTAGGAAGTAACATATAGTAACTAAATCCCATAGTACCCTTAGGCAGGGGAGTACTTAGGATGAACCACGGTATCTGGGATCGAAGGATGCTCCAGATTGAACTAACCTCCGCTGCCCACGGGCCACTAATTTAGTCTGGTGAAGTACATTTCCATCACAATGCAGCTCACTGCACTAACCACATTCCACACCATGCAAGCATATAATTAACTCAGACAGTAAACACATGAACATTAGATTGGCATTTCAAACATGAAATACATAGATGAACACCCATGGTTCTATGCACCACATATTTGCATACCACACCACAATCTAACACAAACTAATGCATATAGATAGGATCATGCAATTTACAACCTAAACATAACCATTACATGCTTAAACAGAACTACCTATCACATAAAAGAAAATAAACTAAATTCTAACAACATTATGCCTAAACCTTACATCGGCTTTTTAATAAATCAGAATATATATTAAAGGTTATCGTGATGCAACTATACTAAACTAACTAGATTAAACATATACAACCTATCATGATGACCAGCATACTTGAATAACCGAATTAATCTAAGCATGCACGATCTAGACAATTAATCTAACTCTAACTAAACATGCTAATAAATCCAAAACAGCCCATTAACTACAATATTCTAATCCTGGTGATCTAAACATGATTATTACGATTTAATCAAAATATTAGAGTGCTAAGGATAGTCGAGACGCCTACCTTGACGACAACGGCGAATGGTGCACGGAAATCCAAGAAAATAGAATTTGGCAACGAGACTGCCGCGGTTGCGTCGGCGACGAAAAACCGAGCCGGGTAGGTGATTTCAAAACTGCCGGTAGAAGAAGAATAATGAACTAGGGATTTTAATAGAAGATGATAGGAGAGAGGGCGATAGGAGAGAGGAGACAGTACCGTGCGGGAGAGAGAGAGGAGCGGCGCACGGCGGGCGCACGGGGGCAGTGCTCGCGCGGGCGCGGGTAGCACGGCGGCGCACGGCGGCCGGGCGCGGAGGCCGAGGCGGGTGGCGGTCGTCGCGCGGCGGGCGGCGTCGCGAGGCGGGACGATGCCGGCTGACCCGGCGGCGGGGAGGGGTGTCGTGGCGGCGGCGGGCGGTGCCGCGCGGCGGGCGGCGGGCGGTGCCGCGCGGCGGGCGGCGGGCGGCGGTCGTCGCGCGGCGGGCGGCGGCGGGCGCGCGCGCGGCGGCGGCATGGCGGTACGAGGTGGCGGCGACCGAGGCGGGGCTGCGCGTGGGCGGCCGCGGGCGCGCGGGAGAACCGAGGCCGGCGGCGCCGGGCGAGCGCGGCGGTCGACGACGCGGGGCCGAGCGGCGCGTGGGCGCGCGCGCGCGGGACGAGGCGGGCGGCGGTCAAAGGCGGCGGCGAGCACTCGTACGAGGTACGAGGAGGCGTGGTGGCCGGGCGGCGTCGCACGGTGAGGCGCGGGGGCCGAGGGCGGCGGTCGCGGCACGCGGGTGGCGCCGGGCGGGTCAACGGAGGACGGCGGGGCGGCGTCTCGCGCCGACAGGCCACGCGGCAGCGCGCGGCGGTGCTGGGGGAAAGAAGAAGGCGGGGAGGCGCGCGAGGGCTCGCGCAGGCGGCGGCCGAGAGGGAAAAAGAAGAGAGGAGAAAGTAGGGTTTCGCGAGGAGAAGAAACGGCGCGGGGAGGGTTTCTCACGGGGGAGGACGAGGGAAAAATAAATAGGGAGAGGAGGGAAATAAAATATTAATAAATATTTATTAATCTAATCTTTTTTATTTACATAAATAACCGGGGTATTACAACTTTGACCCTAAACAGTAAACCGTCCCGACTAATGACGGCTAAACGGGATTAGTTTAAAGTCGAGTTTTGAAAACTCGACTTTAAACAACATTTTGTTTAAAGTCGAGTTTTGAAAACTCGACTTTAAACAACGTTTTGTTTAAAGTCAAGTTCTTAGAATTCGACTTTAAAGTCGAGTTTTTATAACTCGACTTTGGTTAGTTCTTACCCGACTTTCACCCCCCCCCCCCATTCTACCCTACGCATTCTCACCGCGGCGCTCACATTCACCCGGCTCTCCTTGGCGGCGGCGGGCGGCTCTCCTTGGTGGCGGTGGCGGCGGCCGGCGGCGGATCTCTTGGGCGGCGGCAGCGGAGGAGCTCCTGGGCGGCAGATCTGCTGGGCGGATCTCGTGGGCGGCGGCGGCGGCGGCGGCGGCGGCGGATCTTCATAGATTGAGGTACATCTCAAACTACATTGGATTTAATATGGGATGTGCATCGTGCCTTACAAATGTGCATTTTTGGTGTTGCTTATTGTACGACATTGTATGTACGTCTACATAGAGTAAATTAAAAATAGAAACTAACATCGTATTAGGTCACAACCGTAAGGGGTAGGGTGCCTTGTGCGTTTGGGAGAGACCGTGAGGGGTAGGAGAAGGGAGAAATGGAGAAATTGGGAAGGGAGAAAGGGCAGATCGATCACAAAGATTTTATTTATTTTGATTCATTTAATTTCACTATATTCTTTAGATATTTATTGAATCCATGGTACGTAATTTGTAGTTGTTCTTAGAATCCACGGTACTATATCTGTTAATTCATTTCATTTTAGAGCAGTAATTAGTTTTGTTAAAATTATTCTTCTGTTAACTCAGTGTACTTTGTTAATTCATGATGTGTAGGCATGGATCGACGAGGCCCTCGTGATGCATCGCTGCTACGTGAGCAGCATCAGCATCGTTCGGCGAACCCTGAGGTATTAACTTTACTTTCATTACATTATGTATTGTGTTTCAAGTGTTATTGTGTAACATTACTTCAAGTCTTATGGTTAAAGTCTAATTCGTTTTGCACTTGCCTATAAACTTTTCAAGAGGGTTCTACACTTTACTTGGTCTCGCATTTCCGTCAAATGTCCCCGTGGACAATTGACAACCACATCGTATTAGGTTATTTTGATCGAGCAGGTTTTGTTCATTTGCGGCATTTGCGTGCCATCATTTTAGATAGGCAATTGATCACCGCTCTTGCGGAACGATGGCGTCCAGAGACGTCGAGTTTTCATTTTCCTCGGGGGGAGATGACAGTAACCCTCCAGGATGTGTCTATACTTATGGGTCTTAGGATAGATGGGCCCCTGGTCATTGCATCTCCCCGTGTTCCTTCTGGGGACTTCAACACGTGGCCAGATGTATGTGAACGATTCTTAGGTATCCGGCCGGATGAGGGAGATGAGATTGCACCGTACGGTCAAAGTCCTGCTACCTTGAGGCTGGCTTGGCTATTTCATACATTTGGCCAGAGGACGGAGGACTTACCTACGGACGATGATGATGAGTCCCGTTTAGTATGTCTATATCATACACGGGCTCTCATGCTTATGTATATCGGCACTCTTCTGATGCCGGATACTTCAGGGACGGAGGTCCATATGCAGTATCTTTTTTTATGGAGGATATTGACGATTGTGGTCGATTGTCATGGGGTGGGGCGGTACTTGCATTCCTATACCGCCAATTATGTGCAGCTACGGCGGCCAAACGCAACCGGATTGGTGGATGCTTACATTTATTGCAAGTATGTATCTATTTCATACATCTTTTTTTAAAATCATTTTTGTCCTAAATTATGTATTGACATGTACTTTTTTTTTACATAGTTATGGTCGTGGGAACATATTCATGTCGGTCGACCACATTTGCCTATACCGGTTGCCATTGGTGGAGAACGACGGCCGCTTGGATACCAGTAATTTGTTTGTTACATTGAGCCATGTTAAATTAATTGTTCGTAATCTACAATTAATATACTTTTTCTTGAACAGGTGGAACCCACAACCCGGTCGACCGCAGCATAAGTTCACACTACTATTTTATAGGAATGAACTAGACACTGAGGAAGCTAGTCAGGTAAATTATTTTTCCGTTTAAATTTGTAAAAATTTGATACATGTTATATACTTAGAAAAGTTTGTGTTCCTTGTAGATTACATGGCAACCGTACACACAGGATATTTTGGAATCGGTACCCGAGTTGTCGGTTGAGAATACCGCGCTCTGGCTAGCTTCTGTGCCTCTCCTTTGTTGTTCAGTCATGGAGATCCATGCACCAGAACGAGTACTCAGGCAATTCGGTCTTGTCCAAGTCAAACCCCGTGATAGAAAACAATACAAACGTCAAGATGGACGTGGTCGGTGGGGGACTGATTGGACACATGCATACTCCTACTACATTTATTGGTGGAGTCAGCGGGCCGAATATACATATGTTCTCCGGCAGCAACATGATATTGAGGAGCAAAGCCAACAGTATGAACAATGGTATATGGAACACACAATTCCATATCTTGTTCAGGAATCTCAGGAAGCTCCATCACAATATTATCCTAGGGGTCCGGTTGAACAAGATATGGTAAGAGTCCTGCTGCTTTTTATGAAATCTTATTTTGTATTTATCCACATTAATTTATTTATAACAATCCAAATTTTTTTTATTACAGCTCCGTACGCACCATGAAATTCAACGAATGCTAATTTCTAGCCATGGCTCATCTTTTGAACAAACACGGCATGACATTTTAGATATTCAACGTCAAATGCACGAGAGATTACGTATTTCAATGCCGACTTTTGAAGCCACTGGAGCCGGACCCTCTATGGACATGGCCGGCCCATCTTCGTATGGAGCCGGACCATCTACATATGAAGCCGACCTTCTTCTCATGCAGCGGGCCATTCGAGTGCGGGACCATCGACATATAGGCGGAGGCGACCACGTGATCCCTCGATGAGGACTCCGATGGAAGTACAAGGAACACAACAATCCATTGGCATCACCCCATCGGCACCGGTTCGCCCGAGTCGACATGGAGAAAATATAGCGGCCCATGTTGAACCACAAAGATTGGACCCAACTTATCTTGAGGAGGAGGAGGAGGAGGAACAGAGACTCGTTAGGAGAAAGCCTCGTCCAAGGAGAGGAAGGAGAGGATAGGATATGTACTTTTCTTTTATTCTCATTTGGTTATGTAAAACTTTTAAATTTGTGTTTTGTTATGTTTTTAGCATTTATGGAATGTGTTCTAGCACTTTTATTAATGTCTTCTTTCTTGTCATGTTTTTACCATATATGGTTTGTGTTGTATGGAATGGAATGGCTCCATACCTTTGTGTTCTATCGATATGTGCATGTGTATGGCTCCTTATTGTATGGAATGGAATGAGTGGTATGGAATTGAATGAGTTGCGTGGAATGGAATGTATGTGGATTTTAGCATATTGGCTCTATGAGCTTTGTATATGGTTTGTTGGATTCTTTCTATGTGATATTTGTAAGTTTGATGTATATGAAACGGGGTTTTGAAACCCAATTTGTAGGTTGAATTTCATTTTTTAAAGTTGCGGTTGCGCACTGTTTTTTTTTTCAATTCTGAATCAAAGTCGAGTTTTCAAAACTCAACTTTGACA
Source organism: Cryptocoryne crispatula var. balansae (assembly GCA_036172225.1). NCBI lineage: Eukaryota > Viridiplantae > Streptophyta > Magnoliopsida > Alismatales > Araceae > Cryptocoryne > Cryptocoryne crispatula. Next base: position 9,078,787 of record CM069933.1, read on the forward strand.
CAGAACTTAACCCGCGGTTATTTTCTCAGTCGGGTCTGGGTAAAACTCGACTTTGCCACAGAACTGTTTTTTTTCTCAGTCGGGTCTGGGAAAAGTCGAGTTTTAGAAACTCGACTTTGTCACAGAACTTTCACTAACGCGCAGTTTTTTTCTCAGAGGCGGGTATGGCTTAAAGTCGAGTTAGGGTAACTCGACTTTAACAAGTCGAGTTTTAATAACTCGACTTTTATTTACTTAATCCGTCATTAGTCGGATCGGTTTACTGTTTAGGGTCAAAGTCGACTTTGACCAAAGTGTGTTAGATTTACAAAATAAAGTTTTACCGTGTTAGTTTTTTTAAAAAAAGTGTGTTAGTTAAAAAAAAAACTCCTCTGGTAGCCTACGTAACACATACCTGCCTTGCCTGCAATCCAGCATGGGCACGACGTTGGTGCTTATCTAGTATGGCGTTACTGAACGTATCTGTACGTAGTACCTTTGTCCGCACTGGATCCCCTCTTCACCTATGTACGCACAACTCTATACATACGTGCCACATTAATATATTTGGACTTATAATATGATTAAATATATTTTAGATTGTAAAAATAAAAAAGTATTATGTAGCTTTATACTTTACTTAAATATATACTTTATGCTTACAATATAAAATATACTAATTAAAAAAAGATATCTAATTATATTATAAGTCCACATATATTGACGTGGTGTATAGAGGTCAGTAGAGGATCAGATCCCCCATATTGGGTTTATACTGGTGGGACCATACCCTTTGCTCATCTCTGTACACACATTTATACACACCAATTGAATATATGAAAAACTATATAGTCAAACGGATGAGAATTTGATAATTTGATTCTATGTCAATGATAATTAATGGAATATAAAATAATTTTTTATCTAAAGAAATGAATTTTTTAAGAACATATTAGAATAGTATAAAATTTAATTTTGTTTTCTATAATTTATTTAAAAATTATCGTAGTTTTTTAAAAACTATATAATTATAATTGATTGATTATAATTAGAATCATAAATGATGAAATATATTAATATCAAATTTTAGTAATAATATAAAATTTATTATCTTATTTTTTGATAAAAAATTTAAAAATTTTTACGCTGTCCCCAATTCCAGTTCCAGGAATTAGAATCAGAATACAATTTAGATTATCATGATTTATACTTAATGGGATTCAGAGACACATTTGATGAGAATGAAGTCTATCTATAAGATATTTCCAACATGATCATGCCTAATGTTGCTAACCGTCCAAATTTATCAGTGGAAGTGAAACGAACTTGCAAGACTGACCATCACGCCCCCACTCCATGTACACACACGGGGAATACGGCTTTGAAATGTAACTATCAGATAGTTTATCTAACTCTATTCACAGTTGATTCCCACCGATTATATGAGATGACTTGCCTGGGATGATCCAAAACAAATCAGATTTATCAGGTACTTGGTTGCATGACAAATTTAGTGTTGTGACAAGAATTATATTTTTGTAACAAACACGTTAAAAAGAAGATTTGATAATTATTATAAACTTATGTTTTAGAGAGATTTCGACAATAAAGAGGATGAGACCCTCGGTTTTTGCTTTGTTGTCCCACGTCATTTTTATTTCTAAATGATCCCCACTCTCTTTGCTTACAAATATTGTGCAAACAAACAACCTGTTGGATTACACTTGGTTCCTTGCCCGTTTAGTCAAATATATACAGATCTAAACGCTGACTTCACTTTAGTCATATCTTTTAGGCAAGTGAAAAACAATATGTTCAAAGAGCATCCCACATTTAGATTGACTCAAACTACTTGCATCTTCACCATCAGACGTAGAGGTACGTATATATGGATGTTCAGCGCCATGGAAGATGTAAGAACAGGGAGCTGGAAAGGTGACGCAGGATCCATGAGGCTGCGTAAGAAGAGAGAGAAGAGGAGTTTGGCCTAGACCGAGAGAGAGAGAGAGAGAAAGAGCATTTATTGTGTACGAGAAAAACTTTTGTTTCCTCTTCCCATGATTCCCTCTCCCTCTCCTTCCACCGTGGTGCAGCCCCCAACCAGCGCCTCTCCCTCTTTCTCTTCTGCACAGCCGTCTCAACAAAGCGGACCGCATCATCATGGACTCCATCTTTGCATCAATGACTAGCACTATTGCCTGAGGATCCGGACAACATCTTCGCTGGCAGCCCTACTTCACCATGTAACTGGGCCACCATGGTCAGTGTCCATTGCTCTCCCTCTATCAACATCCTGCCACGCCATTGTCGATTCCAACTACATATGTGTGTTGTAAGTTGTCGATTTCCCTCCTCCTTTCTTTTAGACACACCCAACTCTTCCCCTTCCTGATTGATTCAGTGTGCCAGAACCTCAACGGAATCGTCGACACCTCTCCTTTGCTATGGTTCTGCCCGACGTCTTCATCAACTATCAAACAACTCTCGATCAATGATTCATTTGTGGCTGCGCATCTAGCGTCAACCTATGTCGTACGTGTAAGGAATCATCCTATAAATTTTAGTATGGCGGAAGCGACGATTCTTATGGGTTTCTATTGATTTTGTTTCAATTGAAACCGAATGACAAAAACGAATACCAATCAAAACATGATCTAATATTCCTACTAGAGGTTCATATAATCTCTTGGAGAGAGAGAAGAAGAACTTCTCAAACTCTGCACATGAACATCATCCATAACAGGTTTTTCCTTCTCATCTGGCTCAAGAACTCTTCCCAAACAGAGCTCCATCACCTATAAGTGCCTTCAAGAGAGAGAAAAAGGTGGGGAGGAGGCTGAGAATGTGGCTCTCACCATTGACTTGATAGGGTTTGGTTGGAACCATTAGTATTTAAAGAGAATTTAAATTTTTTTATCAAAATCTAAAATCTCCATAAATTATGTCCTTATCCCTGTATTTATGGATAAGCCTTTATATGTGTGACCAACTAGGTCTAATAACCTATTTTGTTGAGGTCTAATTAAAATAAAATAATTCTATTTAATTATGTTAAATATATTCTCCGATAATAAAGTAATCGACTTATTAATCATGAAGGGTACAAACCACATCCTACGATCTCAAATAGATATGAGGGTAATGTTATCTTCATTGAGACTTTCTATCATCAATTATCAAATAGATATAAACTCTCATACAACATCAACTATCAACTCCTTACGATATCGACTCTATTGGATCTTATACTCGGAATTGGATCAATTGGAAAACTTCTTTTCTAATTATTCTCTCTACTTTAGCCAGAGATTTAAAGTACTATCTCGTAGGACATTCACTCTCGCTTATTGATAGTGGACGATTTCTTACTATCTACCCAATTGTCTGCACCAAGTTTCCCTTGTGCTAAATCCATTGTTGTACTAGATCATCTATACAGTGACCCATAAGTCAATGGTTAAAGCATAAGTTCTGTCCAACAAGACATTTTTGGCAACTTAGGTCATAGGTCCATCCATACAACTATGATGGTAGAAAACCTGATTGATAGTTCAGTAAGATATCATTCAGAGTTCATGATTCAATCAATTCAGTGAACTCATTCGACTGATGAGCACTTACATGTGTATCTTAATATCTCAACACTAATAACCAATGAGATCAATCATCATCATCATATGAAAAGACATCATATACACTAGTCAATCCGGATCCTTGATGTCCTATCTCAAGAATCCTATGACTAAGAACATTTAAATCTAATACCTATAGATGATTAACTTCATTATGGTGATTTTCATCATGATTCAATCATCATTGCATTTAATCAAGGACTTTATTACAATATATGCATCTAAGAGATAGTAATGAAGATTTGCCATGGGATTCATATAATCTCATGAAGAGGAAGAGGAAGAACTTCTCAAGCTCTTTAAACCATTCAAGTGTCTAGTCTCTAGTGATATCAACATGAACTTCATCCATAGACATGTTCTCTCTTGTGCCGGACTCAAGAACTCTTCCTTAAAGGAGCTCCACCATGTCGAGTGTATCCTCTAAAGAGTGGAGAAAGGAGGGAGGAGGCTGAGGATGTAGTTATTGATAGAAATATATGTTCTTCAAGTCAATCATATGTGATATGATTTTATATTTCTTGTAATATCTTATTCAATATTAATGGCATTTTATTTATTATTTGCACTATCTAAATGTGTCTATCGTAATGAAGTTTTAGGTTGCATACATTGATTATTGAATCATGATGAGATCATAATAATGAGATCAATAATCTAGAAGCATACGATCTAAATGTTTTTAGTCATAGGATTCTTGAGACTGAACATCAAGGATTTGGTAAGATTAGTGTATATGATATCTTCTCATGTGATGAGGATGGCCGATCTCATCTGTCATCAGTGTGGGGACATTATGATACATGTACAGGTGCTCATTAGAGGAATGAGTTCACCGAACTAACCAATATAGAATCTATGAATGGTATCTTACCGAATTGTCAATCAGAGTATTCTATTATCATGGTTGCAGTGTTAGATCTTTGACCTGAGTCACCAAACATGTCTTGTCGAGCATACCATGTACTATGTGATAGAAATGTATGCCCTACAAGCCAATCATATATGATATGATTCGACATTTCTAGAAATATCTTATTCAATTAATTAGGCAAATCTTCATTATAAGCTCTTATTAGATGCGAATATAATAATGAAGTCCTTGATCAAATACAATGATGATTAAATCATGATGAGATCATGATAATGAGATTGATCATCTAGAGGTATTTGATCTAAATGTTCCTAGTCATAGGATACTTGAGACGGGACATCAAGGATCCGGATAGACTAGTGTATGTGATGTCTTCTCATGTGATGAGGACGACCGATCTCATGGGTCATTAGTGTGGAGACACTGAGATACACATACAGGTGCTCATTAGTTGAATGAGTTCACTGAACTGACCGAATTAGAAACCCTGAATGGTATCTTACCGAACTGTCTATCAGGGTCTTCTATCATCACGGTTGCATGGTTGGACCTTTGACCTGAGTTGCCAAAGATGCCTTGTTGGGTGGAACTTGTGCTTTGACCATTGACTTATGGATCACAATTTAGATGGTCCTATATAGCGATGGATCGGGTACAAGGAAAATCCGATGGAGGCAATTGAGCGGACAACAAGGGATCATCCACTCTCGGTAAGTGAGAGTGAATGTCCTATGGGATAGTACTCTAAATCCCTGGCCAGGGTAGATAGGATAATTGGAAAAGGAGTTTTCCAATTGATCCAATTCCGAGTACATGATCCTATAGAGTCGGTACACTAAGGAGTTGACAGTCGATGCCGTACTCCTTTCCGACCGGGACATTGGATGGATGAGGGTTTATATCCATGTGGTAACTGATGATGGAAAGGCTCAATGGAGATGAGATTATCCCCATAGCCATTTGGGATCATGGGATGTGGCTTGTATCCTTCATGATCGGTAGGCCGATTAATCTATTATTGGATAACGGATTTAATTAAATTAAATAGAATTGTTTTATTTTATTTAGGCCTCAACCAAATAGGCTATTGGGCCTAGTGGGTCACACACAAAAGGACTTATCCACAAGTACAGGGGCAAGGGCGTAATTTATAGAGATTTTGGGTTTTTATGAAAAATTCCATAATTCTCTATAAATACTAATGGTTTCAGCCAAACCCCATCAAGCCAAGGGTGAAAACCACGTCCCAAGTCTCCTCCCTACCTCCTCCTCTCTCTAGAAGGTGTCCATGGTCGATGGAGCTCCGTTCGGGAAGAGTTCTCGAGGCCGGCGCGAAGGGAGAACCTGCTGTGGATGAAGTTCGTGTGGATACTGCTGGAGACCGGACACTTGAACGGTTTGTAGAGCTTGAGAAGCTCATCTCCTTCCTCTCCATGGGATTATATGAATCCCTATCAGGTATATTCGAACCCGATTTGATCGGTTTTCGGTTTTCGTCGTTCGGTTCTGATTGAGACGGATTCTATAGGAACCCATAGGAATCGTCGCTTCCGCTGCACCAAATTTTAATGGACGATTCCTTACAGTGGTATCAGAGCCCGGTTCAAGTCTCGGTCGAAACCGACGTCGAATCGACATTATTTCATGTTATTTATGTGTTCCCGAATCTGTGCAAACGTCTGTTTTGACGAGGCCACCATATTCTGTGTATGACTCAGATAAAATATTGGTTAGCCTTGGTAGAATCTCGTGATATAGGTATTTCCATCTCCGCAAACCGTTTGAAGTTTGGATCTCTGTAGTGTTCGGGAAAAGCCTCAAAAGTTGGTGTTTCTGTCATGTCCGAACCAACACCCGGATTTGGGGATTTTGTGAAATCTCCGTCCACAGTAGAAATTGAGGCTTGGAAAAGGTTTGGGAGATGGGTAATATGATTACCTAGCCTTTACCTTTGATATCCAGCTTTGAACGACGGCGGAGGATGAGAATTTTTGAGTTTTCCGACGAACTAGGGTTCTGCGGAATCTGGCGGCGCCGACTTGTTTCTTCCTGATTTCCCGTTGATAGAGAATTTTTATCTGAAGGGATATATACATATTTGGAAACGTCATATGATGAGGATTCTAAATTGTATTTTTGGAGAATATTTGGCTTCCTGGATAAGGAGTTATCCTCGTTGCAAAATAGAGATTTCTGCTACGGAATTTGGGTGACCGCCGCCTCTTCTTCCTCATTTTCCAGACGACTACGATTTTTCCTGGATATGAGGCCGACTGTTTTGGATTCCTTATTTGATAAGGATTCCAACGCATATTTTTCCATATTTTTCGGAGTCCGGTATTGGGAGATATGCCCGAGTTAATGAGATTAACTCTCCTCCGAATGAACAGTACCTGCTCGGGGAGGCGACCGGCGCACGGAGGCTGGCGCACGCTTCTCTTGAGCCCGGCGCACTCTGCGGCGCATGCGGCGCACGCCGGACGGGCGCAGTGCGCCGCCGCCGCGGCGCAATGCGCCACATTATTTATTTAATGATTTTAAATTGTTTAAAATCATAGAAAAATCCGAGAAAATGCCAGAAAAATCCAGAAAAATTCTGAAAAATTCTATAATATTATTTAACATGTTTTAAAGTGTTTAATGACATGTTAGATGATGTTTAGCCCTATTTACATAGATTCACTCATGGTTAAACTTTAAAATTGTTTTAAAGGTTTAACTTAAATTATTAGTGTCTTAATTAATTCTGTAAAATGAGATTTTACAGAATATAAATTGGGACATTAATTTATGACCATGCACAGTATTGGGAATGCATGAATGTTCTAAATAGTTTAGTTTTGTATGTTCATTTCATATAAATTGTTTATATATTATTGTCATGTTATTTTCATGTTATTTATTTCATGAAAAATTCGACATGCATGAAATTGAGAATTTCAAAATTAATTATATAATTTTATGCAGATATATATATGATATATCTCATATAATTATCACGTATGCGCTCTATGTTCATGTGATGAATGTTAGTGTGTGTATGGAGGTGATCATGGACTTAATTGTGCTTGGCTTGTGATTGCTTTTAATTATGTTGGTTATGTTATTAAATGGGGCATGCGTGTGCCTCCTCTCTCTCTATACAATCTGATTGTACATTCTACCTCCCTCCATTAATGTACTCCCCTTGGTTAAAACCAAGGTTTCTTATTGAGTTATGTACATTTGTGGGTCTGCTTACCCTTAAGCCGTTTGTAAGAGTTAGAAGCTGGTTCGTGGAAGGTTGGAGAGCGGGACCACTTGGAGAAGCACCCTTCTGAAGTGGGAGCATGCCAACTCAAGCATCTGAAGCAAGGATTTACACCTATAGGGGTGCCTTAGGTGCATGCTTAGGGTTAAGTCCATGATCACCTGATTTTGTGCATATTTGATATGTGGATGTGTGCTACTGGTTATACCTTAGATATATGATATTCCAAAGGTATTATATATACTTAGCACATATTATTGATGAGACTAAAATAAAATCCCTCCTTGTCATAATTAGGTTGATAAACGTGTGACATTAAGAATGACTCACGTAGCCTTCCGTTGTTATGGTCTTGATGAGCCAATCTTAGATTGGATGGGTTTGTTGTGCTACCACAAGACTCATTCAGCAAGGGATTGGTGATCATGGCTAAGGCATTTTCCGAACCTTGGGGTGGACCATTTGCATGGCTTTGTTGTGCTACCACAAGGGCTGTGTGAAGAATCCATTCTCATAACGTAACAAGCGGATTTGACCTAACTAGAGTATATGGCTTGTTGTGCTACCACAAGGTCATAACTCTAGAGGCTAAATGACTAAGAGTTGCAAGAGTTGCAACTGGCAATAGTTGCCTACCTATTAAGTATGGGGTGATTTGTTGTGCTACCACAAGGTCATCACCATAAGGTTAATAGGGTCTTAGTCCCCACTAGGATTTTATCGTGATATCCCGTCTTTGCATAATGAGGGTTATGCAAATTCGTCGAAAATTAGTGGGAGCATAAATTAGGATCAAAGACCATATCTTAATTTTAATGAATGTTTGCAATGTTATATTGATAAAATTATATCTCTGTTGTAGAATACGATAATAAACCACCATTAGTATGGCATATTAGATGCCATATAGCTTAATTGCTCACACTTCTTAGACTGGTTTAGAACTAAGAGAATTGTTCTCATAGTTGACCAATTAACTATTCTACTTGAGAAGTAGGTGTCTCCTAAATTATCTAGTGATATGAAAGAAAGATAAGATCTTATCTTATAGACAAGATGCATTGTTTGCCTTAAATTAGATGTTAGTCTCTATGAGATATAAATTGTAGAGACAACATGGATAGATGGATATGAGATCCATCATGGCTCATATTGATGAGTTAACTAAAGGGCAACTTAGATCAACAATACATCTTAATTACTTCTTGTTGGTGAGACCAATAGTAAGAAGTAAAATCATTAGATAAAAATAGGAGAGAGTTAATAGTAAAAGAAGGTGGTCAAGATAATAAAGCCAGAATAAGACAGGATTCTTACACTATCATGATGATGATAAGTGGAAGAGGAAGTACAAAGTGTTTTGTATATAATGCAAAGGTGGAGCTTGAGAAGCTTCATGTATCCAAGTCATTGGCACTTACTTGTTTTAAATATACACTTAATAGTATTAGATACTATATGTGTATATCATAACATTAGATACTATGGATGCATCTGATGGTATGAGATACCAGATATGCATCTTATATCTACAAGGAGTTGTAGATCATGACAAGTAAATGAAGGCTTAATAAAGAAGATATTGACCTACATATGAAATGGTGCAAAAGTTGCATCATTATTAGTGGGAGGTGCAATTCTTTAATAGCCTTATGGAGATGTCTTAATAATTAATATTGCTATTATATCCTTCTACAAGAACTTTATATGATTTCCTACTTGAATAAATGTTGATTTATTCTAAGCTATGGAATTGATAGATGTTCTAATAGATTGAATGGCAAAGTGTTTGCCAGTGGGAGGTTAATGAATTGTTTAATCATATTTGATATGTTAGCTCTCATGTTATGTGTGAATATTCCTTTTAAGAGGAAATGGGTTGATTTAGATCAATCTACACTTTAGCTTTATATAGACATGGAGAATGGGTTAATGAGTTATTAGAACTCGTACATCTAGATGTATGTTAGCCCATATCTAGTAAGGCTAAAGAAGAATATTTCTACTTCATTATTTCAAAGATGATGTCTCTAGGTTTGGAAACATGTACTTTATGAAGTACAAAACTAAGACCTTTGAGAAATTATTTGAGATTAAGAATGAAGTAGAGATACTAATGGAAAGAGTATTAGAACTCTTTGATGAGATCAAGGAGGGGAATACTTAAGTACATAATTTACATATAATAGAAGGATAATAGAATCTAATGGACATCTTTACACATTTTAGCTTAATTGAGTAGCTAAAAGGAAAAACCATATTATGTAGGACATAATATGAACAATGACAAGCTTTGCAAATTTCCTCTTTGTCTAATTTTGGTTAAGTATTCGTTATAATCACTTGTTCTTAATAGGTACCTTCTAAGTCTGTTCTGATTATTCCATATAGGATATGAAAAAGGGGTTAAAACTTGACCTTAAGCAAGTTAAGGTTTCGGAATGTCCGACCTGGTGAAGAAGTATAACTCTAACAAGTTGGAATATAAGACTATGAAGTGTTACTTGTGGGATATCCTAAGGAAACTTTTGGATATTAAATATACGACCCTTATGTATAAGGGTATGTGTTGCTTAGCTTACTATATTTCTAAAGGAAAAGTTCCTTCTTAAGAAAGATAGTGGGAGCAAGGTATATATGGAAGATGTTCCAAATTCCACAACCCAATAACACTTCTATTAAGGTGCTAGTTAATAATTACACAAGGACAAATGATAGGTCTTTACTTGTGTCCATTCTACCTAAGAGATATGTGAGACATATCTCTGATAGATGAAATGAGGCATAAGATAATAAGGATATTGATCCTACGATCTATATAGAACCAATATGAGATATTGATTCATTAATGGGAAGAGACAATAAAATCCGATATAAACTTTATCTATTCTAATCAAGTTTAGAACTTGATAGATCCACCTAAGGATATAGTATCCATAAGGAATAAATGGATCACTAAAGAATAGATTGGAGTGGATTAGAAGGTAGATACCTTCAAAGGTGAGAATAGTTGAAAAGGATATCATTGAAGTCAAATGGTTGACTATGATGAGATATTTTACCTATTCCATGGATTAATCCATTCGGATTTTGATTGTAACACTCTATGATTATGAGATAAGCTAATTGGATGTTAAGATAGTGTTCCTCTAAAGTATTTTGAGGAATAGGTGTATATGATACAACTATGGGGAATCAAATCCCAATAACATCCAAGAAGAGTGTGTATTAAGTTCATTTATGGACTAAAGTAAAATTTCCCATAGATCATATATAAGGTTTAATGAGATTAAATCTTATGACCTCGTTAAGAACGAAGAGGAGCCTTGTGTATTCAACAAGATAAGTGGGAGTGCTCTTACTTTCTTGACATTTTATGTTGATGGCATACTACTCACTGAGAATGAAGTAGGTGTGTTATCATAAGTGAACCTAGCTATTAAATTGATCCTCCAAACACAATTTGGGTTTTGAGACCTATGGAGATAGATCTAAAATCAATACCCAGTTAATGTACGTAGTCATCATAGTCAAAGGGTTTGACATGATAAACTCCAAGATTGGTTTCTTACCTATGAGGTGTGGAGTTGATCTCAATAAAGTGTTGTCTTTATAGACTCCTTGAAAGATAAAGAGATCACATAAATGGAGTCCTTATGCCTTTGTCATAGGGTCTATTATTTATATGATGCTATGTACATGATGTGATTAATGCTCTAAGTGTTATGAGCATTCATCAAGAAGATCCAGGTGAGAGTCACTGGATAGTTTAGAGATATATCATTTGGTACTTGAGAAGCACTGAGAATGTATCTCTATACAGTGGAGGATAAGACTTGAAGTCTTGTAGTTTTACAAACACAAGCTTCTAATCAAATAAGTTTGATATTAAGTCAGAATAATGGTGGTGCAGTGAGTTGAAAGAGTTCTATGTGATAGAACACTGTAAGTTCTACAACATATGTAAACAAGTTTACATAGTGGTTGCACACTACTTGAGAAGTAGTCTAGATGAAGTTTTTCATCTACATATTTGATATGGGATTGTCTCAATTTTCTCTGAAAGTGTATCATTGTTTTGAGAAAACAATGGAGTAGAGCCGATGTCTCATCAGAAGTTTAGAACTTCTGTGGCGATACCATACAATCAGAGAGATTGCAACTTATAGAGATATAATTAAAGATAAAGTATCTACTGTTAATAACATTGTAGATCCACTAATCAAGCGATTACTCAAAGAGTGTTTGAGCTTCACCTCGAGCTGATATAGATCGGCCAGATGGGTGATTGGCTTTAGTGCAAGTGGGAGATTGATAGAAATGTATGCCCTACAAGCCAATCATATATGATATGATTCGACATTTCTAGAAATATCTTATTCAATTAATTAGGCAAATCTTCATTATAAGCTCTTATTAGATGCGAATATAATAATGAAGTCCTTGATCAAATACAATGATGATTAAATCATGATGAGATCATGATAATGAGATTGATCATCTAGAGGTATTTGATCTAAATGTTCCTAGTCATAGGATACTTGAGACGGGACATCAAGGATCCGGATAGACTAGTGTATGTGATGTCTTCTCATGTGATGAGGACGACCGATCTCATGGGTCATTAGTGTGGAGACACTGAGATACACATACAGGTGCTCATTAGTTGAATGAGTTCACTGAACTGACCGAATTAGAAACCCTGAATGGTATCTTACCGAACTGTCTATCAGGGTCTTCTATCATCACGGTTGCATGGTTGGACCTTTGACCTGAGTTGCCAAAGATGCCTTGTTGGGTGGAACTTGTGCTTTGACCATTGACTTATGGATCACAATTTAGATGGTCCTATATAGCGATGGATCGGGTACAAGGAAAATCCGATGGAGGCAATTGAGCGGACAACAAGGGATCATCCACTCTCGGTAAGTGAGAGTGAATGTCCTATGGGATAGTACTCTAAATCCCTGGGCGGGGTAGATAGGATAATTGGAAAAGGAGTTTTCCAATTGATCCAATTCCGAGTACATGATCCTATAGAGTCGGTACACTAAGGAGTTGACAGTCGATGCCGTACTCCTTTCCGACCGGGACATTGGATGGATGAGGGTTTATATCCATGTGGTAACTGATGATGGAAAGGCTCAATGGAGATGAGATTATCCCCATAGCCATTTGGGATCATGGGATGTGGCTTGTATCCTTCATGATCGGTAGGCCGATTAATCTATTATTGGATAACGGATTTAATTAAATTAAATAGAATTGTTTTATTTTATTTAGGCCTCAACCAAATAGGCTATTGGGCCTAGTGGGTCACACACAAAAGGACTTATCCACAAGTACAGGGGCAAGGGCGTAATTTATAGAGATTTTGGGTTTTTATGAAAAATTCCATAATTCTCTATAAATACTAATGGTTTCAGCCAAACCCCATCAAGCCAAGGGTGAAAACCACGTCCCAAGTCTCCTCCCTACCTCCTCCTCTCTCTAGAAGGTGTCCATGGTCGATGGAGCTCCGTTCGGGAAGAGTTCTCGAGGCCGGCGCGAAGGGAGAACCTGCTGTGGATGAAGTTCGTGTGGATACTGCTGGAGACCGGACACTTGAACGGTTTGTAGAGCTTGAGAAGCTCATCCCCTTCCTCTCCATGGGATTATATGAATCCCTATCAGGTATATTCGAACCCGATTTGATCGGTTTTCGGTTTTCGTCGTTCGGTTCTGATTGAGACGGATTCTATAGGAACCCATAGGAATCGTCGCTTCCGCTGCACCAAATTTTAATGGACGATTCCTTACACTATGACTATTGACTTATGGATCACTTTGTATTGTGGTCTTGTGCAGTTAATAGATTGGAAATATGAGAAACCAGGTGGAGATAATTGAGTAGACAATAGGGGATCATCAACTATTGGTAGGAGAGAGAGAATGACTTATGCATGGTACTTTAAATTCTTAGCCAAGGTAGATAAGATAGTTAGAAAAGAATTTTCCAATTGATCTAATTATGAGTACAAGATTTTATAGTGTTGGTGTATCTAAGAGTTGATAGTCGATGCCATACTTATATCCGACCGAGACATTAGATGGATGAAGATTTATATTAGTGTGATAACTAATGATGGAAAAGCTCTTTAGAGAGGAGTTCATCCCCAAAGCCGTTTGGTATCATAAGATGTGACTTGTACCCTTTATGATTGGTATGTCATGTTTTAAAAGAAGTTGTTCTTTTAATTAGGCCCCAACCAAATGGGCTCTTGGGCCTAGTAGGTCACACACATAAGGACTAATCTATAAGTTTGGGAGATTAGGTTAATTTATAGAACAAGGAGGGGTTTTGTGAAAAACTCCATGTTCTATAAATAATAGCTATGAGAGCACAAACCCTATCAAGCCAAGGGAGCTCTTTGCACCTCAACCCCCCTCCTTCGCTGTCTCCCACCCCAGCAATCACCATTCGATGGTGGAGTTCCATTCGGGATGAGTGGTCGATGCTGGCACGGAGGAGAACTCGACATCAAAGGTGGTTCATGTGAATACGACTAGAGGTTGCACGCTTGAGCGGCTTAGAGAGTATGAGAATGCTCGATCTTCTCCGATCTATAGGGATTGTTTGAATCCCACAAAGGTACGTGTTTGAAATCGTTTCGAATACCGGTTCTGGCAACATCGTCTGGTTTTGATCGAGACCAAGACATTGATATATGAAGAGTCGAAATTTTTTCACTATACAAATTTGATTGGACTGATTCCTTATATTTATCACCTTTGGCTTCATAGGGTTTGGTTGGAAGCACCACTATTTATAAAGAAACTAGATTTTTTTCATAATAACGCAAAATCTCCATAAATTACACCCTTGCTCTTGTACTTATAAATGAGTCCTTATGTATGTGACCCACTAGTTTCATAGCCTATTTCGTTGAGGCTTAATTAAAATAGAACAATGCTACTTAGCTAAATTAAATCCATTATCCAATAATAGATTTAACGATTTTCTGAACACGAAGGGTATAAGTTACATCCCATGATCTCAAATGATTATGTGATTAATCTTATCTCTATTGAGCCTTTCCATCATTATTTAATGCGTAGATATAAACTCTCATCCATTCAATGTCTCAATCAGATAAGAGTACGACATTGACTATCAACTCCTTATTATATTGACTCTACGGGATTCTGTAGTCGCAATCAGATCAATTGAAAAGCTCCTTTTATAAGTATCCTCTCTACCTTGTCTAGGGATTTAGAGTGCTATCTCAAAGGACATTCACTCTCACTTACCGAGAGTGAACGATCTTTTGTTGTTTACTCAATTGCCTCCATCAAGTTTTCTTTATTTCCAATCCATCATTGTACTGGACCATCTAATATGTGATCATAAGTCAATGGTCAAAGCATGTGATCCACCCAACAAGGTATTTTTTGTGACTCAGGTCAAATGTCAAACCATGCAACCATGACAATAGAAACCATGATTGACAGTTCGATAAGACATCACATACATTAGTCTATCTAGATTAGGGGTGGGCATTATTTAGTTCAAACCAAAATGCCAAACCAAACCGAAGGCTTTGGTTTGGTTCAGGTTGGGTTGGAGGTCTGGGATAAGTGGTTTGTTAAATTAAACCGAACCATTTAAGTTGAACGGTTTGGTTCGGTTTGTCTTCACGTGTAGACCAAACCAACTCGTTAAACCGAACCAACCCGTTAAAGACATTGTGATAGAACAGATTTAGTTAAATTCTTATGTTTATGATAAATTTAAACATGTTATGTGCTTGTTTAGTTTGATGTCTATGTTTGAGAAAGATTTAACCATGTTTTGTTTGATTGTAATTTGAACTTTGTTTTTAAAAAAGTCATGTTTACAAACTATTTACAAGTAATTATGTTTAAAATTAGAAAAGTCTCATTAAATCAAGTAGAGCACGTCCATTAAAGACCCAAACTGTAGACCAAACAGAATCTAGTTCGGTTTAGTCTAGTTCGGTTTGGAGATTTTATGGTTTGGTTTGGTTTGGTTCAGTTTCAAGACTCAGTTCGGTTTGGTTTGGTTTATGAAAAAAAAACTCAATAAACCAAACCAAACCAGACCATGCCCACCCCTAATCTAGATCCTTGATGTCCTATCTCAAGGTTCATTTAGCTAGATCACATATTTCTTGATGATTGATCTCATTATCATGATCTCATCATGATTCAATCA
This sequence comes from Cryptocoryne crispatula var. balansae, assembly GCA_036172225.1. Classification (NCBI taxonomy): domain Eukaryota; kingdom Viridiplantae; phylum Streptophyta; class Magnoliopsida; order Alismatales; family Araceae; genus Cryptocoryne; species Cryptocoryne crispatula. The sequence goes on from CM069933.1 coordinate 9,094,737, forward strand.
TTATTACATGTGATCAAGGACTTCATTATGATGTACGTATCTAATAAGAGATAGTAATGAAGATTTACATGATTAATTGAATAAGATATTTCTAGATATGTCGAATCATATCACGAATGATTGTCTTGTAAGGAATATATTTCTATCAATTATGCCTCAACCAAATAGGCTTCTTAGCTGAGCAGGTCACACACATAAGAACTAATCTATAAGTTTGGGATGTTGGTGTAATTTATGAAACCAATGAGGTTTTTTTGTGAAAAACTATGAATTCAATAAATAATAGCGAAGAGCACAAAACCTATCAATCCAAGGGAGCTCATTTCAACCCCAGCCATCTTCTTCGCCGTCTTCCACTCTAGCCACTGCCAGTGAATGGTAGAGCTTCATTCAAGACAAGTGGTCAATGCTAGTTTATAGGAATACCCAACTTCGGAGGCGATTTGTGTGGATACGACTATAGGTCACACATTTGAGCAGTTAGGAGAGCGTGAGAAAATGGTTGATCTTCTTCCATCTATAAAGATTATTTGAATCCCACAAAAGTACGTGTTTGAAACCATTTTGAATGCCGATTCATAGTTGTTGTTTGGTTCCGATTGAGACCAAGACATTGATATTTGAGAAATCAGAAATCTTTTGTTGCATCAATATGATTGCACTGATTCCTTACATAAGGAAGCTTCTAGATAGCAAAGTGAGACAATGACTATAGAAGAAGCTGACATCAATTTGGAGGAGATCTTCCATGAGCAAATCCATTGTAAGTTTGGGTGAAAGATCAAGAAATATTAGGTGAATTGAGTTCAACCTAGAAGATCGAGAACGTGCACAAGGAGAACTTGATGATGTACCTCTATCTGAGAAATTTTAGATTCTTTCTTCAATGGCAAAGAGACAGAAGATTAAAGAATCTTCTAACCAAAGTAAGAAATCAAACGGTAAAGGTAAATAGGTTGTAACTGATCCAATGGATATTGCAAGAAGAAACAATCGACGATGGACAAGAGGACATGCCGAAGCTAAATATTCGACTTTGATACTAAATACCAAAAGATTCGACTTCAAGAGTAGTAGCAATGGAGCAATGGAAGTATAAAGAACCATCATTGATCCAAGGAGGTTAATAGATCCAAGGATATATCATACAATAATGAAGTTCATTGGAGAGAAACAATATACACATGCGACGCAAAACACATATCATGGTACATGATTGTAAGGTGGTGAAGATCAACACACATAATAGGGTACAGGTTAGTACTACGGTAGTTATAAGGACATGATTCATCTCAAGACTCTTGATTTTTTACATCACTAAGAGGGTTATGAGATGACTCAACTTACATATGGATCCTCATCTGACATTTTCATGCACTCCACGTATTGTAATTATAATGGATTATTCAGAATTTATCTTAAAATGATTGTACGAGAGAGTGACGAGTACAATCAACATGTGTACATTTTTAGTGTTATGTATCTTTTCCAAAAGTCATGGGAGAGTATATTATAAACTATGAAAAAGAACAACAAATGTAAGATTTGATTAGAATGATTTTTTTATAGTCTTATTCTTATTTTTTTATATTTTATTGCAAGTTCTTTCTATATTTTGTAGTTTTCAATTGTTTACCTTTTTTAATATTATAAAGTTAATTTTTCAAACCAGTTGGATCATGTAGCGACTCGGTCTGATCAAATCTATTTTGGGGCCAACCAACCCTGGCATGACCACTAATGGGCCCTCCTTGGTTTCAAGCATTCCATCGAAGGAAGAAGAAGAAAAGTTCGGCCTCCACCAAAGGAGAGAGAAAGAGCACACCTCAGCATAAAAAAATCTTGTTCTACAAATTATTAAACTTCTGTGTATTTGGTAAAAAGCTACTACAACATATAAATATACTCGGACATTACCAAACTTGAAAGCTAAGTTGACAAATAGAACATCTTAAAGGAAAACTCAAATCCAATCTTAATAGAATTCAACATTTTCTATTTATTCAAAAAGAGAACTCAAATCAAATCTTAATATAATTCAAACTTTTTATTTATCCAAAAAGAAAAATCAAATCAAATCCTAATTTGATACATGATCCAAACACAATCTAAACTCAAATATAGACCCCCCCCCCCCCCCTTTATTCGTTTAGTACGTCTAAAAATTGGTACTTCGTCAAAAGGAGTCATGAATCTAAATGATTACCGGCATAAGACTCTTTCAAATTAGCTAATTATATTCAAGATTTTATGGGTTTGGTTGCATGATAATAGAGATTTTTATTTTAATTTTTAAAAACAGTAAGAAAACTTGTTAAAAGAGGTGTTTGACAATCATGACAATTTTATGTTTTGAAAGTGAATTCCTTCTTAAACAAAAAAAGAGAGTCTCACCTCCTCCTTTTTTCTTGTGGTCCCCCACTTTGTTTGGTCATGTATGGTAGTTACTCTTTTTTGTTATCACATCCCTCCAAACATGATAATTTTATGTCATGAGTTGGTTCACTTTTTATTTTAATATATTTTTTTATCGTGAAAGTGTACAAAAAATTATCATGCAACCAAACACCCCATTAACATCCTTGAGTCATTAACAAGAATTTCACATTACACTTCTCTTTACTATTTTCACCCGTTGTCTAGGAGCTTAATTAATTAATGATAAAAAAGAATTCTATAAAACGAATAAGGATAATGGTATCATATTGGTTTGTTGCGGAATGCACAAGCGTAGAATGCTGATGAGCATGTTTTAATCCAACTGCACGAGTTTTCTAGATTTTAAATACTCTATCAATTAGAGCATGTGAAAATGATGTACAAAAACGTATCCGTCTACGTTCCGTCTACATGATGTGCAGTTTGACCAGGGTACCACATGCATGATTTTGCTGTTTGCAGTTGCTTCCTAGGTGATCCAACCAGAGGTTAGGCATCTGCGGGCATATGCTATTATTTTTGTCCTCATTAATTAATTTGAATATTTATTTTAACATAGGTATATATATGCTAACGATACTTCACATTTGTATACTTGTATAAATAAAATTTCGAGTTTTTAAAATAAAAATAATTATATGCATAAATGTATACACTGTATTTTAATATAATATAGCTTAAGATTACAAACTTATTGATGCTGTAGATAAATATATATTATACCTTGACGACCAGACGTAACCAAACGGCTCACTGTGGTTTGACCTTGCTTGGGAAAGTCTCCGGGCACACCAAGCGGAACCAAACAACCAACACCGCTTAAATCCGTGCTTCGGCGAGCAACGTCCATGTTCAAAAAAAGATAATTAATGAAATAAGAGTCCGGCTCTCCTCAGGTGCCCATCAGGGTCACCTCAGCTTCCCTCAGGTGGGCACCTCAGGTGGGCACCTGAGGAGAGCCGGACTCATGAAATAAACGTATCGTTGTCAAAAAAGTTTTATTTGGACAGTTTATCATAATCCAAATCAGAATCATCTCTTCCTAATTATACAAGTAAGATAATTAGAATAAAAATAAGTAAATTATAAGATATGATACATAAGATAATAATATCTGATTTTAATAGTATTATTTCAAAATCTAACAATTATGTAAATTAATAAAAAAAATTAATACATAATATGTATTTTAAACATTGTCGAATTCGGTTCAATCGAAATAGAATGGTTCTGCAATTGTTAACTTCTTTAGAATAGAGATGAATATAGGTGATTTCGCTGATTAATCTGACCGTTTGTAACCTTAGAAAGCAGCTACCGGGTGATACCCATCAATGGTCAAGCAAACATATGTTTAGGATCCTAGAGTAGGGCTGAAAGAAAAAGTCAAGAAAAATATAGATAACCCAAACTAAACCGAACCAATAAGATCGGTTCAGTTCGGAAGGTCGTCGATTTGATTGATTAAATTGAATCGAACCAAATCAACCCGATAACTTTTTTTTGATTTGACTGAATTCAACTTCAACGTCTCTCAAGATATATGAAATCAAGCGAATAAATCAGTTGACCAAATTTGACCTGTTTTATTTATATATTATATTAAATTTAAATGTAATATTATAACTTTAAGTCGATTATGATAAAAATATAATTATATGTTATAAAAAATTATCCATCTTCGTGTTAACTTTAATCGATTAGTGTACCTTAAATTTATTTTATTTAAATATTCGTTAAGATGACGGCAGTTGGTTCAGGGTTCAACTGAATTCTAAAAATATAAATTTTAGAATTTGAAAAGGAAGAAGAGTCAAAACCTGACGGAACTAATGGAGTGTTTGGTTGTATGATATATAATTTTTTGTACACTTTCATGATAAAAATTTATATTAAAATAAAAAGTGAACCAACTTATGACATAAAATTATCATGTTTGGAGGGATGTGATAACAAAAAAGAGTAACTACCGTACATGATCAAACAAAGTGGGAGACCATAAGAAGAAAAAAAAGAGGTGAGACCTTCTTCTTTTGTTTAAGAAAAAAATTTATTTTTAAAACATAAAATTATCAAAATTGTTGAACACCTCTTTTAACAAATTTTTTTATAATTTTTAAAAATAAAAATAAAAATCTCTATTATCATGCAACCAAACACTCCAGGTTCTCTCCTCTGGCGGGCATCCTTCATCCGTTGCCGCTGGAGGACGTCATTGCAGGTTCTCAGTTCCTGGTCGTGCTTGACTGTCGTGTACGTCTGTCTTGCTTGGTACCCGACGGGGACGCCACCGGCTAGCAAGTAGCAAGGTGTGTAGAAGACGAAGGCAGCAGTTAAAGGAGGGCTTTTCCTTCTGACCGTCTGGAGTTCAAGGCTGTTTAGTCCCTTTTGTTGGCATGTTAGCTTGCACAAACGGAACGTTGAACAAATAACAATGTTCTTTGAGACTCTCTGGGCCACATCGATAACTGAAATAGGTAGTTCCACATTTTGAACGTGAGCATTGGCTGGGGAATTTCGTCGAAATGCCCAATAAACATTTTGACGCACGTGATTTTTTTTTTGAGGAAATTAACTCCTGATCCGATTTTGAAATATCGGTTTAGCAGAAGGTCCGTTGGAAACATTTCTATAACAACTGATTCGATTTTCCAAATTTTTGAAACATCCACTCTCTTTGACATTGTAACAGTGAACGAACGCTTAAGATGAACGGTAAAAGACTAAATTACCCACGGAGTTCCCTACTATTAAAAAATATCTTCACTATGTGATGTACATTTTATTGTAATATAATGGTTTTGTCATAAAAAGACATGAGAATTAGTTATGCAGTCAAAATGACCTTGTACGCTAGGTCATAACAAAAAGAATTGGCTACTTATATTAAAAAAGAAAACTATTTTAAAGGCTCTAAAGTCATAATAAAATATATCAATCTACTCTTTTTTTAAGATAGAGCTAGTTAGTAATATATTATTACTATCATTTCACCCTTCACGAGAGTGTATAAATGCCTGTATATGCATGAGATAGAGTCACAGTTATAGCTTTTTAGACATGTTTTTGCTTTAAAAATTGTCAAGAGTAGCCTTTAAAATGGAAAGAAGGAGATTCTAAAATCAAATAGACTTGTCTTTGCATCAAAATGAGTATTCTTTTCAGATGAGAACAAAGTATTCCCCATAAATGTAATTCTGATACATTAATATAATATTTCAGATAATGAAAAATACAGAAGATAATCAAGACGCTCGATGGCGAGGGAAAAATACAAAATGCCCTTTATGGCAAAGGAAAAATATAAGTGGCCATTTTATGAGAAACCAACTATACTTTGGGGCTACAATGGGAATAGAAAAAAGGGTTAACAGGAAGTAATGGCGTGCTGACGGAAAGGGACTGGAAGTTTTAAATTTTCAAATTCATGGACTAGTCCTTATACAAATTTGGTTAACGGATTAAAAATTATATTGATTTTTTAAAATGGACCGAAAATCAATTTTTCTTTTTTTTCCTAATAAAAAGTGGTTGACAGTATGCGTGGACGCGTTACAATCCGCGGGCGAAGAGAAAGAGGACAACCTACATTACGAACGAGCCGGAAGAACAGGAAGAATATGACACAGAAAAGTTGATGCGAATGGAAAAAGAACCGGAAATCAAGAACTGAACTACGGTTACATTCGAAGGTAACAAGTATGAGTGATGCCTATAAGAGAAAAACTCCTCACGTACTCCTGTGTTACTTGATATGTTTTTTTTCTTTAATTACTAAATCACTCTATAATTAATAAATGATGCATACAATTACTAAATATACTACTCTTTAAGTTGCTAATCTCTTCTAAAATATTACTAAAATGTGTATACAGGTACCCTGGAGAGTTTAGTAACATTTTAGAAGAGTTAATAATCAAAAATAGTAAATTTAATAATTATAGAAACGGTTTGGATAAAAAATTACTAAATGGCAGGTGAGTACGTGACTCTCTCTCTCTCTCTCTCTCTCTCTCTCTCTCTCTCTCTCTCTCTCTCTCTCTCTCTCTCTCTCTCTCTGATTGATTGATGATTGAGAGACTTTTCTCTTGTAGATGTTTGAGATGATCTGCACTCTAACAAGTATACGTTTTAACAAATATAAATCGAGTGCTACTAATTAATGAGTGTGTGTGAGAGAGAGAGAGAGAGTAAGAGGTTCTTAAATGGCGTAGTTTGAGCTAATTATATATAGTCATTACATACACATGCAATTCTTAAAACCTACTGAACTGATGCAACCAATCAGACGCCAGCCTTCCTGTTGGGGTTTACGTGGGTGTAACTAGAGAACCGCACAAAAAGTTTCCGGAAGCTGCAGAAATTTTAAGCAATACTGGCAATAGCCAAAAAAAAAAATTTTATAGATTTCGAACTAATTCTAAATCAATTATTCTCTTGAAGAATCACTCAATCCAATTTAGATTAAATCGGATTCAATACTCACCCATCTAGATCTTGATTCCATGTCATCCATGAAAGTTAGTTGATAGTGGAAACTTAAAGTAAATAAAAAGAAATCTAAAAGAGAAAACATTGAAGAAAAGATGAAAATAGGTACTTAATGGCCTGTTTGGTTAGAGTATCAAAAATGATACTATATTAGTATTGATATTGATACTTCTAGAAGATGGAGTATCAATATCAAAATTGATACAAGTGGACACTTGTATTACATAACATGTATTGTTTGCACTATAAATTTTAAAATTGGTATTATTAGTCAAACACCTCAAGGTGATTATTATCAATATCAATTTTAAAATTAATAGTGATATAGGTGTCTAATAGTGTTACCAAACAGGGCATAAGATATCGTGTCCCTTGTATGAAAAATTATAGAACTTGTTGATAGTATGGATACAAAAAAAAAAGATCAATGTTACTTAAATTCAAGAAACCATATAAATAGAAAAGTGATGAAACATCAATTTTTAAAAATTTAAAATGTTGTTTGTTTCTTTTTGGAAAGAAATGATTTTTAAGGTAGACACCTATGTTTAAGAAAATAGGTAGTAAAACATAGGGTATAACTATTTAATCATAGCATAACTTCCTAGGAACTCAAAAAGTAGGTTTTGAAAATCCTCCTAGTGTTGACATTGGAGTTGCCCTGTCACTTAGAAGATCTCAATCATTTTTTTTATTTTTGTTGAAGTTATTTTGGGTTCTTTAAAATTTATTTCAACCTTCCTCTATCGAAATTTTAATATTTCAATTTTATTTATATCAAGAAATTACTCAAATATTCTTGATTAACAATCATATCAACTTTTGCATCAAAGTCATTCCTCTACAAAAAATGGTGGAGACATGTCCCCGAGTCCTTAGTTTTAGTTTGGCTTGAGTCTTTCTTGGATATGAGTTATTTAAGATTTTGGGCTTCCCTCAATTTGAGCTTTATGACTATAAATTTCAATTTTGGATTTTTTTCAAACTTCAGATTTCTAGATTCCAAGATTTTCGTTTTTTTCTTCTTCTTCTTTACTTTGTTATGTACTTTCTTTTCTGTTTTCTTACTTTTACTTGTTTTAGAACTTTTCATATTTCTTTCCTCTGTTGTAATCTATATATTTTAGATTATTAGTTTTGAATTTTTTTATAACTCATTTTCTGGTATTAATTTTATGATCCGGAGATTTCGTGTTTCTCATCTCGTGTCTTCTTTTTTGTTCTCACTCTTTTTCTTTTTCTAGCTGTTGTTGCTGTTTTTTGCTTGTTCTTCGGTTCTTAGTTGCAGTTTTCTCAATTTTGCTATTTCCGTTTCACATTTTTTTGTTTTGTTTTTATGCTCTGTCTCAACTTCTGGTTTCTTTTTTTCTTGTTGCTATTTATTTCTTTTTTTCTGCCTTTTTTTTATTTTATTTTTTGTTTCTTTTTTATTTTCTATGTAATGGCCTGTTTGGTTAGAGTATCAAAAATGATACTATATTAATATTGATATTGATATTTCTAGAAGATGGAGTATCAATATCAAAATTGATACAAGTTGACACTTGTATTACATAACATGTGTTGTTTACAATACAAATTTTAAAATTGATATTATAAACCAAACACCTCAAGGTGATTACCAACAATATCAATTTTAAAATTAATAGTGATAGAGGTGTCTAATAGTGTTACCAAACAGGGCATAAGGTTGAAAACATATCAATTTTGGATATCTGAGCCATCTTTGGTTTTCTTTGTCTCCTTTTGTTTGTTTTTTTATTTTTATCTATTTTTTGTCGACTTATTTTTTATTGTTATTTTTACATTCCTATGAGGTCATGAGTCCTAGCAATTGCTCCTTCTAAAGAAAATGCATAGAAAATAACAATTTCATTGGTTTGAGGAGCTTTTACATATTACAAAGGTGGGAGACATGAAAGGCCATATATCTCATCCATTGAGCATAAAACAAAATCTCTTGAACTTTTTATAGGTCTTGGATATTCCTTCCACTCCAGGGACATATCCCCTGCATTAATTTGACTCCATTCACTAATTTGATAGGGATACAATATTGATTGTCAATCTTTTAGCAAAATGGCATTCTAAGATCTTTTACTTGGAATCGGATTAATTGAAAAACTTATTTTCTAATTTCTTACTCTATCCTAGCTAGAGATTTAGAGTAATCTCATAGACATTCTTTTTCACCTACCAAGAGTGAACGATCCATTGTTATTTGTTTAATTGTCTACACCGGATTTTCATTGTACCCAATCCGTTAATTGTACTGGATTATCAAATAGAATAATTCATGAGTCAATAGTCAAAGTACTAGATGTGTCCAATTATACATCTTTGGCGATTTAAGTTAAATGTTCAGCCATATAACCATGATGATAGAAAACCCTGATAGTTAATTAGATAAGATACTATTCAGGATTTCTAATTTGATTAATTCATAGAACGTATACCTCTAATGAGCACCTATATACATATCTTAATGTCTTTACACTAATGATAAATGAGATCGGTTATCCTTATTATATAAGAAGACATCACACACATAGTCTATTTGAATCCTTAATATTTTATCTTAAGGATCTTATGACTAGGAACATTTAGATCATATATCTCTAGATGATTGATCTTATTGTCAAAATCTTATCACAATTCAATTATCTTTGCATGTGAACAATACCTTCATTATGATGTATGCATTTAATTAAAACAAATAATGAAGAAATGTTAATTTAATTGAATGAAATGTTTCAAGAAATGTCATTATGTCAAATATGATTGGTAGCATACATTTCTATTAATTTTTCACTTGCACTAAATCCAATAACCCATATGTATGATCTCTATCAACTCAAGATGATGCTCAAACATGCTCTGAGTTTTTGAGTTACCACTTAAGTTAGGAAATCTGCAATATTATACAACATGTGATAATTTATCCTTAATTATATCTTTAAAAGCTGCATCCTCTTTGACCAAATGGTATCACCATAGAAATGTTTAAACTTTGATAAGACATAGACTCCATTGCGTATGCAATAACCCACTATTTTTACAAAACAATGAGACACTATCAAAGATAGAAGGAATAATCTCAAATCTCCGATGAACTTCGTCATCTAAACTACTTTATAAGTAGTTTCCAGTAGCTATATACTTACATCAAATGTAGAATTCACAATGTTCTCTTGCATGCATTGAACACTTCCAGCTCACTTCACCACCACTCAAGAACATGCACTTTTATGTTGTCATGCCATCAAATTTATCCAACTAGAAGCTTGAGTCTGTAAAATATTAAAACTTTTTGTTCTATCCTCCATATATTAGAAATACATCCTTAGTGCTTCTCAAGTGCCTAAGAGTAAATTTCAGATAATGTATATAACACATGTCACAACCTAGATTTTTATCATGCATAGCGAAAGATAATCTGGCGACGTAACCTTAAAAAATATATCAGTTTGGAACCAAATATGACGAAATCACAATTCAAAGTCACAATAACATGTACCTATTAGTACAACAAATAGCTATCTAAACAAATTAAATGTCAGCATTGAATGAGTAGTCCACTAGGTCCTCGGATTCTAAAACATCACTACGCTTTTGTTGTGTTAAACCTGTAGACCTGAAAATATTAACAACGGAAGGGACGAGTTACACTTGACTAAGTAGGACTTACACTATGACTACCCTACTATGATAATGATTCTCTATTGATATTAAAGAAACTAAGCCTAAAAATTCAAATTATCGTACAAAGGGTTTTAACTAATTATATATCTTCAATTAGGGTGATTAAATGCCTTTCAACTACTCCATAAGTTAACTTGATTCTATATGCACTAAAGCGATATAACCTCGTACATTTAACTTAACTAGGTATGCATACACCACATCAACCTATCAAAATACAAATGACTCGATTAAACCATTAATAATCATACCAAAAATACACAACTAAACACTTTGTCTGAGTAATTAGTATGCTCCATTTGGACATTGTAGCCATGTCACAAACTAGCACCAAATTTACCATATAGTAAATATAACATATGGTAACTAAATCCCATAGTACACCTAGGTAGGGGCATACTTAGGATAAACCGTGGTATCCGGGATCAAAGGATGCTCCGGATTCAACTAATATACACTATCCATGGGCCACTAACATAGTTTGGTAAAGTAAACTTTCATCACAATGCACTCACTACATTAATTACATCTCACAAAATGAAAGCATATATATAACTCAAACAACCAACCATTTAACCAACATGCCAAATGATGGTCTAACCATGGGTTACATGTATGGACAACCATAAATCAATACGCCACATACATGCATACCACATCACTTTTTAATACAACTAGAACCGATTAACAACATTATGCATTTATGTGACAATCAAGATATGGAGTACATAAAAGAACAACTATGGCTCTATGTATCACATATATGCATGTCGAACCACAATTTAGCACAAACGAGAACTAGACATTAACATGATGCACTTAATGCAATCTAACAAATAAACATGCTACATGCATACTAAGTCATGATTAACTAATCTAGTAACAAATAACAAAATGGCACAGCTATTTTAAAATCATGCAACCCTACACAATAACTCAAGTAAATGTTATGCCTCACAACATACATGCTAAACTACACATGACCACATCAATAACCTAAATGTATATACCCTGAGATCATGCAATATACGAACCTAACATGCCGTGCAAGCATACAAGTTACAAACCAAACATACGAAATGCGTACCTTCACAACCATCACTATCTACTCTATATGAAACCAAACCAAATTCTAATAACACTATACTTTACTCCTTACCTCGACTTTTTAATAAATCAAGTTATCTTAAAGATCATCGCAATGCTAGCCATGCTATGCTAACTATGTTCAACTATAATGACATATCTAACATGCTAACATGCATGACTAAATAATTATCCGACATGATGAACAAATATGGATATTGAACAAATTTAAACGTATATGGTTAAACAAGCAAATCTAACTCTATTTAAACATGTTATTAAATCAAAGACAACCCACTAATTATGTTCTATTAATCATAGTGATCTAATATGTTTTTATTGTTTAATCAAATATATAAGAGTGTTAAGAATAGCTAAGATGCCTATCTTAACGGTGATGACAAACGACGCACATAATTACAAAAGAAATTGACTGGACGACGAGTATGTCATGGTCACGACAACGATGAAAAAATTGAGCCGGATAGTTCTTAACAAGCTGCTGGAAAGAAGAAAAAATAAGATAGATAAAGAGGAATAGAGAGAACGATGGAGAGAGGATGATAGGAGAGAGAGAGAGATCGTGGCTGGAGGGGCAGTGCACCAGAGGTGCAGGCGCACTGGCGCGCAGAGGTAGGCGCACGAGGCGACGGTAGCACGGCGACGACTGGGGGGTCAACAGGATGACCATCGCGGCGGCAACGACGGCCAGTCAGCGCGGCGGGCGCAGGTGGGCGGCAGCGACGGTCAACGCGGTAAGGCCGCAATGGTTCATGTGTGGGAGGTGCGGCCAACGAGGCGACGCTGTGTGAGGCCAAGGTAGTTGATGGTGGTGCGAGGAGGTGGCCTGGGGCTCATGCGGTCAGGTGGACATGCGAGGCAAGGTCAACGGGCGCACGGGGTGGCCGAGGCAACCGGCAGCGACTATTGCCGCACGCGCTCCCCAGATGGAAGGGGCCAGGTCAGCGGGGTACGGCCGCGGGTGGCAACCACGCACGGGTGCGTGCGCTGATGCAGGCAAATGAGGCAAACGGCGACCGAGCGACGATGAAGGAGACGCACGGTTGCACAAACTGAGGTGGCGACGCTCGAGAGACGGCGACTGAGCGAAAAATGGAAAATGGGCTTGTCCGAGGGAGAAAAGGAGAGCGATGAAGAGGGGAAAACCGGCGCAGAAAGGGGAAGATCGGCGGATGATTCTCAAGGTGAAGGTTAGGGCATCGGGAGGGAGAAGAAAAATGGAAGGGGAAGAAGAAAAACGGAGGAAAGAAAATGGCAACGAAAAGATGAGAAATAGAAATAGACAGAGTGGGAGAGAGATAAACTTATATTAAAAATCATTAATCTCATAATAAATATAATAAATATAATCTAATATTAAAAAATTCCCTAACATGATGACACATGATAGACCCTATGGCTGAGGCATAAGGGACTACTCGTTTGCTCTTTCTCCCTTTAGAAGAGATAAACTTCATATCTCATAGGTAAGAAAATTACCTTGGAGTTTTCCATGCCTAATTCTTTGACTATGGAGTCTATGTACACTGGCTGCGTCAAGCCAAGCATCTTTGAGATCTATCTCTATAGATCATAATCCACATTATATAGGATGATTTACCCATATCAATCAAGGAAGAATAATTTGATAGTTAGACTTTCAATGATGATACCATACCCACATCATTCTCAATGAGTAGCATGTCATTCACATAAATTATCAAGAAAGTAATAGCACTCTCCCTTGTCTTATTGTACACATAGGGCTTTTATTGTTCTCAATGAAGTTATAAGATTTAATATCATCAAATATTTTATTTCAACTATGAAAAACTAGTTTCAGTTCATAAATGAACTTCAACATAATGCATAATCTTTTTGGATGCTCTTAGAAATCATATTCCCGAAACTATATCACATACACTTCTTCCTCAAGAGTGCCATTGAGGAATACTAGCTTAAAATTCAATTGACACATCCTATAGTCGTAGTGTGCAACAATCAAAATCCGAATGGATTGAACTATGAAAATAGGTAAAGAATCTCATTACAGCCAACTCATTAACTTAGGCAATATCATTTTCCACCATCTTTGTCTAGGTCTCTACCTTCCAATCCACTTCAATCCATCTTTTAAAGATTCATTTACATCTAATAGGTACTTTACCCTCAAGTGGATCTACCAATTTCTATTCTTGGTTAAAATAGATGGAGTCTATTACGGATTTTATTACCTCTTCCCATCTCTTAGAATCAATATCTCATATTATTTTTACATAGGTCTTTGGATCAGCATCCATACTATATTGTACCTCACTTATTCCATCAAAGATATGTTCCACATATCTATTAAGTTGAATGGGTACAAGTGAAGACCTACAAGTTGCATGTGTAATTCTCAACTAGTATCTAAATAGAGATGTCCATGGGTTGTGAGACATGAACATCTTCTAGTTCTACCTTGCTCCCACTATCTTTTTTAAGGAAGAACCCTTTCACTAAGAAACAGTATGCTAAGCAACATATACTCTTATCCATAAGAATGGCAATATTAACATTAATAAGTTTTCTTAGGATATTCACAAGCCAACACTTCTCAATCTTATATTCCAACTTATCAAGGTTATAACTCTTCACATGGGTCAGACATTTAAAAACCTTAACAAGCTTAAGGTTAATCTTTAACCCATTCCATATCTCATATGGAATAATTTGAATAGACTTAAAGAGTTCTTTATTTAAGAATAAGTGACCGTATCGAGTGCATTGCTCCATAAAGTCGGATAATTTAGCAAAGGTCATCATTGCATATACCATGTCATATAGAATACAGTTTATTCTTTCAACTACTCAATTAATATGAGGAGTATAAGGAGATGTCAACTTAAATAAGATTCTATTATTCTTTAAATAATGTTTGAATTATATACTTAAATATTTTTCTTCTGGATCTATCAAAGAGTTTAATACTTTTTTATTTGTTTCTTTACTTTATTTTTATATTCTAAGAATTTTTCAAAGGTCTTAGATTTGTACTTTATTGAGTACATATATCCATACTTTAGAAAAATCATCAATAAAAATAATGAAGTAAAAAATTTACTTCCATCCTGAATAGACATGAGCCAACTTATATCTAAATGTATGAATTCCAATAACTCATTTGCCCTCTCTCTATGTACTCTAAGTGGAGAGTTGGTTATTTCTCATGAGACATGACTTACATATGGTTAATGATTCAAAATCATTTACCTTAATTAATGTCTCATGGGAAATGACCAACTCTCCACTTAGAGTATATAGAGAGAGGCCAATGAGTTATTGGAACTCATACATTTAGATATATGTTGGCCCATGTCTATTAAGGATAGAAGTAGTTTTTTTATTTCATTATTTTTATTGATGATTTTTCTAAGGGCGGCAGCCCTCTTTCTATATGTAGACTCCATGATGCAACACAGCTCTCTCCCTCCCTCTTTCTATACGTAGACTCCATGATACAACACATCTCTCTCTCTCTCTCTCTCTCTCTCTCTCTCTCTCTCTCTCTCTCTCTCTCTCTCTCTCTCTCTCTCTCTCTCTCTCTCGGACTCCATATTCTCATTTAAAATAAAGTTGAAAAAAAATTAGAACTAGATGATTATTAAATACCATGTGATGGTTAGAAATATGGATATTATCTTTCTTCTCTCAGTTACCAATGAAGTTAGCCAAGACATAAGTGGCCTTCACAAATCTTTGATAAACATTGTTAATTTTAAAAATGTAGTCAAACATTACTCTACAATTTTTAAAAATTGTGACAAGTTTGCCAAACATACAACCTTTATGTTTATGTAATTTTAAAAGTGATACTAAGATAGAAGATGATTTTTATTTTAAAAACAAGGCTATTTAAATTAAAAAAGAGTAACCAAACACCCTATTATGTATAAAAATGCAGATTATATTTCTTTAGTTGTGGTTTGTGGAACGTATATTAAATTGTGAATGAAATTTTTTAGTTTGTGGTGTGGATGAAAATTGTAAATGTTGGTGTGGATTGTGTAATATGGAATGTAAAATAAATTATACGATTTTTTGTTTTGCACAATGTGGATGAAAATAAACATGTTGGTTGTATAGCTTTACATGGTTGTAATCTTTTATAATCCTTTTATTTTACAATACTAAAAATATTTTTCTTAACAAGACTTATTGGTGATAGCTTCTAGCTATCATTAAAATTAGATTTTAGTAACGACTATGAAGCAACCGTTGTCAAAAAATATATATTAGCGATGTCCTTAAGTCGTCGTTAAAACAATTGCTCCAGCTAACAATTTTTTTCTGAAAATTAAAGAGAGTAGTTTGACGACGACTCAACCTTTGCTAGAAAAAACATTAGTGACAGCTTCAATTGAAATAAGATGTCACTAATGCATGTTCTCTTACATCAAGAGATGCTGGTGACGACTATATAAACAATTGCTAGTATTTTTTTGGCGATGGTTTCAAAGTTGTCGCAACCAACCAGCCATCAAGTCGACGACTATATGTTTACTAGCAATGGCTTATTGCAAGTTGTCAATGATACCATTGACAACATACTTATTTACTAAGAGTTGACAATAGCGTTGAAACCGTTGCAAAAGATTAGTGGCAACACCTATTGGCTTTTCTTGTAGTGCTCTATCATCACCCTATAATACAAGATTATGTCTCCTATAAATTTGTGAGTCGATCCATTTAGTTATGTGAAGATGATTGTACTGTAACACAAAGGATTTGATTTTTCCAAAGATACAGCTTATCAAAGAAACTAATGGTGGAGAAATCAATAATCTATACCTGATTTATGGAGATTAAAGGTCATACCATTGCTGGCCAATTGAACGTACGTAAATTCACGTTGCATGTGCAAAGCACTACAGCGTCAGGAGAGAGTTGTCTAAGGGTAGGTGCTTTACCCCAATATCGCCTTTTTAGAGTTATTCCGCTTGCTGGTAGATCCATATATACATTTTGTTTGGCGAGATCATCTTAAGAAATTACTAGGATTGCATTAAAAAAATTTAAAATAACGACACTAGTGGGGTGTTTGGTTGCATGATAATTTTAGAGGAAATTAATAGGAGGCCCAATTCCCATGAATCCCTTTGACGGAAAGCCCTGCGTCAGAAATTTTTTATGTAAAACCCAAATTTCATCATTTACATAACATCCGCCCCAACCAACTGTTAAATTTTTTTCATATGACCCATTTATCCCTCACAAGAGCAATTCTCCACCGATCACGCATACGCTTCACGACCATCGCGATGTTGTTGGCCATGAGGGCCTTGTAAGTTGTAGGACAAGCCAAGCTCGTTGTTCCTTGGCACCTCCGCCACCACCTTCATCGAGTCGGCTAATCCAAACACCTCTTTCTCCTCGTTCATCATCACAAGGTCCTATTAGCCATCGTTGCCCTTGCTCTAGCTGAAACCTTTCCTATTCACCGACATCGACTCCACCTAAGCCACACACCCAGCAAGTGGAAGTCCTCTCTTTGTCGTTTCATCACCACAAACACGGTCGCCAGCGCAAGAAGCAACATCCCAAGCACGATGTTGACTAGAAGCTTCCTCTGCTACTGCACCCCCTTCTCATTGTTGACCGTTGGCGGCATAACGTACGGATTATTTCCCATCTTGGAACCGTAGTGTCCCCTGAGTTCTTGTTGAAAGAACTGGCCCACGATCTCTTCTCGTGGCCTGGTTAGGTTCATCAGGAGGAGAGCACCGCTGGATTAGTCAGGCAATACTTGAACATGAGGAGGGCAAGCTCGCCTAGGGTTCGTGCGAGGGAAAAGTCACCTTCCAACTGGGATGAAGGGGAGGGGGTAAACATGGAATAAAAAAAAGAAGAAGACGGTGACTTAACAGCATATCGACGGAATGGGTGTGCTATCAAATATATTAGGTTATTTGGGTTTTTTATTAATAACATTTGATCAACGGACTTTTCATTAAAGTCATTTTCATAAGTGGGGCTCTAATTAATTTTTCCATAATTTTTTGTACATTTTCATGATAAAAAAATATATTAAAATAAAAAGTGAACCAACTCATGACATAAAATTATCATATTTGGAGGGATGTGATAACAAAAAAAAGTAACTACCACACATGACCAAACAAAGTGGGAGACCACAAAAAAAAGAAAGAGTTGAGACCCTCTTTTTTTGTTTAAGAAGAAAATCACTTTCAAAACATAAAATTGTCAAGGTTGTCAAACACCTCTTTTAACAAGTTTTCTTATAATTTTTAAAAATTAAAATAAAAATCTCCATTATCATGCAACCAAACACCCCATGGGAGATTTACGGTTCAAAGACACAAGCAAATAAATCAGGAAGTGCTGATCAACCTCACAGGAGCCTGTGTAGATCCAATATGCAAATTGCAAACTGAGGATCGTCATTGGGTGAGAGAGAAACAACGAAGGGGCGGAGAGAATAATCACACCATTTACTTTTCAAATTACTATCATACCATAATTACGGTTAAATACCATACTTAAAGGTTCAACTCATTTTTATGAAAAAAATTCAAACACACTAATTAAAACTCATAGTAATTACTATTTGGCATACCTGAAAATAAATATGTCTAGATTTTTTTTGTCGGAGTATGTGGGTGGTTTGACTTCTTCTCAATCCACACCACTACCAAAAACTTATCCACTAAAAGAATTTTAATCTCTGTAATCTTGTGGGTTTACATGATTTCCATCTTGTAGTGAATTACGTGACTTTTACAAACTACATGATAAGTACTTTAATATTGAATAAATTAGTTTCCGCAGGAAGATATAATGAATCTTGCTCATAATCAAACATCATTGGCCCTTTGGATATTCAAGACTGAAATTTGGCTTGCTATGCATGAATAAAGAGACGAGGTTTCTCTTAGGTGGGCATTTGAGGGAGTTCGGTCAGTCTCTCTCACATATGACTTGATAAAATGGTGATTTTACAAGATTCAAATCACTATCTTGTCACTGTCTTGTCGGCCCCTCTGTGAGAGAAGCTGATTGGACCCCTCGGTGCCCACCGAGGGGATCCGTGTCATGAATAAACCATTCCTAGCGTTTCCGTACTACTGTAAGCAAGTTGATCAACGCATTCATGGACTTGCAATGCACTGTGGTCTAATTTCGGAGAGAAGACGGCTTTAGTTCAACTCTTGCAACAGTTTTTCCATGCCTTCCAAGCTAAGAGGAATGTAGTAGCAACCTTATCCCGTTGAGTTTCTTCCCGTCTTCACCATGGTCTTTGAACTCTACTACGTAGGAATTGAGCGTCACTTGGCTGCTGACAAGAAAGCGCTCACGACTAGACCTGTCAATGGATCTTAAAGATCCGGTAGCCCGAACAATTTTTGTGATTAGAATCGGGTTCGGGTTACGATAAAGTTGACCTTAAATACACGATTTAGAATCAGGTTTAAGCCTGATTATGTCAAATCCGAAATTTGTTTATCGGATTCTTCCCAGACGAACCTATTAAGGTCTTCGGGTGGAGCAAAACAGCTGCTGTCACCACCGTCTCACAACATCGACCGAGCATTGCCCACCAGCCGTAGCCCCTTCCACCAACTCCACCATCGCCTCCGCGTCCTCCTCCGAAAGGTCCTCGCCCATGGTTCTCAAGCGGCTCCGCGGCTCCGACCGAGATATCTTCCCGTTTCCATCGGAGTCAATGTCTGGAACACCCTCCCGAAGCAACGGGTCCCCCCTCCCACCGATTCAGCCATGGCGTTCGGCAACGAGCACCGCTAGCGGTTTGTTGGTTAAATTCGGATGCCCACGACAGCACTTATGCGACAACGGAACCGGCGGTGTTGGATTCTTTCCCGTGGAGAAGAACACGCCACAGGGGGAATGGACGAACGAGCCGACCGGATCTTTCTCGGTGACGGCCGTCGAATGGACATGGTTAAACGTAGACCGGCCATCCCTTTTGATGCCGGCATTACCGCGACGGATAGTGTAGATCTCTGCACCATCGTCCTCGCGAACCAGACTCACCGGCTGGGTAGAGTCTGATTACGGGCGCTACCATGCCCTATTTTTTGATACAATGATGATATAGAGGGAAACGGGGCATTATTCCCACGCATGGTGCCGCCGCCAACAGCGGAGTTGAAGGTGACGGCCGGAAGAAGCGTCAAATTGAGGAATCGAGATGGGGAGAGGAGGCGGGAAGCTCGCCTTCTGTGGGTGGAGGTAGGGGTTTCGTAAAAGGAGAGGGTGCCGCCATCAACGTTGCCAATCATTTTTACGGCAAATCCGGCGGCGACAACCTTCACAAGGTCCACAAGGCCACACTCCCCCACTTCAAGTGCCACGGGGAACCCCACCGTGTCGGTGCCGTCGCGACGGGTGACTCCGCCCGGGCGGCTTCTTGCCCGCTCTACTTCCACCCCGAGACGAGCGTCGAGGCTTCAACGACGACAACGACTCCTCCACCACCCATCCCGCCGCGCCGAGTATCGATGTGAACGAGGCGAGCCACCCCCAGGCCATGGACGGAGAGAATGGGAGCGGCATATTCTAGGTGGAGACGACTGCGGAGGGGTCCATGGTGACGAGTCCCGCGTGTGGAGCAGGCGAAGGCAGGCAAGCAGACGGCGGGGGACGATGACGATGTGGAGCTGGAGCTGACGCACGGCTTCGAACTCTTGCACTATCACAGCTGGTGGGGAGGGGCGATGAGGCTTGCTCTGTGCAGCTAGATGCAGGTTGGCCCGTGACGGCGAACGGCTGTCTTACTCGGCGATCGGTTTTAACGGTTGAAAGGGGAAGAAAAGATTGAAGTGGGTCGGAGCATCAGGCGGAAGCTTCCCGTCCACCATTGCCACCCTCATCTCTCCTCCCTCTTCGTTGTCTGAAGGAGGCATCGCAGCTGTCGAGGGATCGGAGAGAAGGAAATCGTAATTCGGAGTTGTCCTGAACCCGTGAACGTAAACAGAGTATGGTTTATATTCGAATCCGTTAAACAAACGATTTCGGGTAAATAATCAATTTTGAATTGTGTATATCGAATTCAAATTCGGATGTTAACAAATCCGATCCGAACTTGACCCGTTTACAGGTCTACTCATGACACACCTGTAGAGAGCACTCAATAAAAGATATAGATGATGAAGAAATCAACCAACCAAAATTCTCTTACTATATTGATAAATATTTTAATAATGATCAAAATGAAATAATGACAACAGCTAAACAAAACTTATCCTAATTTATCAATGATTCAAATACAAGTAAAAAATCAATGCACTAAAATTCATTTGGTTAAATGTAGTTATAGACACATTGGCATCTATATCACACATAAATAGCAAACTAATCGAAAGTAATATTGAAAGATCTAATCAGATAGAGCAATATATAACATTTGATGGCAACATAGTTACATTTGAACATACTACAAAAAATAAGTGAATTAAGAATTGAAGACGTTAATAAAGAAATGCATAATATTGAATTCAAAACTCTTTATACCTCTCCTGATGTAGCAATATTTATTATAGGGAATGATATTTCAAATCAACACAATCATATAACTATAAATCCTCGTACTATTACCTTTACAATTAGACAAAAACAAATAACAATTCAAAAAATTATAAAGTTACCCAATATGATTTGTATGGAAAGACCATTTAACAGATAAATAAAAGAGTATTTATATAAAGATTATAAACTTTACGTCATAAAATATGATAACTATCCACAATGGATAGAAAAATCAAAAATAGGTTTTACTCTTTTCTCAAATGAAGATATAATCCTACAACCAACATAGAGAAAAATAATAAATATAGAACAAGGTTTTATAATCCCAAATAAATATTATAGTATTATCAAAGGAAAAAACATGTAGTCGAAAAATGTTGATTTACAAATTACGGAAGGAACAATTAAGTTTAGTTAAAGCGAAGAAATAACAATAATAATAAAAAGTTATGAAAACCAGTCTAACATTAGAATAAAAAAGAAGAATAAATTAGCAGATTTAATAATAAAAAACAAATGGCTTCATTTAATGGAAGAGATCACATGATAAATTAATAGAATTTGTATCAAAATTAAATTAGAAAATAGACAAAATTATAATCTTCTCTCTATAATAGATTCAGGAGTTACTAAAATTATTGTTGAAAAAAAATATTGGTTCATATTAAAAAATGAAATTTTACCAAAACCACAAAAATTTGGTGGATTAGCTAGAAATGTAAACTCAACAAAAAATTTCAAAAAATATATCGATATATATTCTAGATAAGAATGAAATAGAAGAAAATTTATTATTACATATATCTATATAATTAGAGAAGGACTTGAAAATATAATATTGGGAAATAATTTTATTAATAAATATTTGCTTCTTACGATAGATAAAATTATTAATATTTTTACTAAAGAAGAATGAAAAATAATAGTTCCCAGATATTTCCTAGTTCTAAGAATCTTTAGGCTTCTGATTAATATATCCAAAGAAAACGGTCAAAATTCATATATAATCAGTTTAGCAGAATTAATTTTTGAAGATATATTAAAACTATTCAATAGAAGCCCTAGATACTGCAAAATAAAGTTATTGTCAAAAAATAAATAAAAAATTTACAAACAAAACCAATAGTATATTCAAAAGATGTTGTAGAATTTTAGAAACAAATCAAATATTTAAAACAAATAAATTTAATTTAAATAAGCACAAGTCCACATATATCACCAACTTCTTTTAGTAGGAAATCACTTAGAACAAAAAAGAGGAAAATCTAGAATGGTAATTAATTATAAACAAATTAATAGACATATTAAATTTGATGATTTTCATATACCAAGTTGTGATAGTATAATAAAAAATTACAAAAAAATATATTTTAGTAAATTTCATGCTAAATCACGTTTTTGGTAAATAAAATTAAAATACCAAGAATCAAAAATAATTATGTGCCTTTTCAACTCCCTATGGATATGTTGAATGCAATGTTACGTCAATCGGAATAAAAATGCTCTCCAAGTATTTAAAAAATAAATGAATTCAATATTCAAAGAATATGATGATTTCATTTAAGTCTACATTGATGATATTTTAATATTTTGTGATAATTATGATCGACATATTCATCATCTATAGATTGCTAGAAAACTTTTTATAAAACATGGTATCATACTATCTCCTAAAAAATTTAAATTATGTAAATAAAAATAATATATTTAGAAAGAAATTATTGATCAAGGTTTGATAGAATTACATAGTCATAGTATCTATAAAATTAGAGACTTCCCCGATACTTTTACTACTTTAAAATAACTACAAAGTTTTATAGGTATTCTTAAAAATGGAAGAAAACATATTTCACGACAAAGTGAATTAACAAAAAACTTACAAAATAAAATAAATTTATAAAACAAAGAATACAAAACAAGAAAAAAACAAAGTAGTTTCTAGATAGAGAATAGATAAAGGAAAAAATTATCTTTCCAAGGAAGAAAAGAAAGCAATAAGTTATGTAAAATCTATAATTGCTAAAATTTTTAAAATAATAATACCAACAAAATCCGATAACTTAGTAATATCAACAGTTGCCAGTCAATACTATTGGGCATGAATTCTTACAACAGAAAAAGAGAAAGATATTATAAGACATACTTCAAAAAAATTCTCTAAACCAAAGATAAACTATTCTACATATGAAAAAGAGTTCTTAGCAATATTAAAAACTATAAAAAAAATTTAAGTATTGGTTACTAGCAACTCATTTTTGCATTAATACAGATAATAAAGGTTATACCATTATACTAAAAAAGAAAATCAAAACATTAGATGAATAAGATGGTTTATACAGCTAGAAAAATTAAATTACATAATATATTTTTTACCAGGAAATCAAAATATTGTTATTGACTATTTATCTTAACTATTTTAGAATGCAGAATAATTTTCTCAAAACAACTATGATGAATAGGGAGACATCATCCTCCAAGAATACTTATGGAATATAGGCATCATCGTTCAAAAATATATCTGAGAGAATATGAAGTATCAGAAAATAATTCACCTATAACATCATATGTTACCCCCATCAATAAAGGTGCGCCAAAAATAAATATAAATTTTGCTAAAAAATTATCATAATCAATATGGTAAAAATATAAAATTAGCAAGTGATACAACAAATAGTTCAAACCAAAAGCTCATATCAAAGTAATAATAAGTTAAGCAAAATAACTTATGAAGGCCTAAATAAGTTGTGAAAAATAACTGGAGGTTTACAAAGTAATCCGAATATATATACGCATTAAGAAATATTAAAAAATATATCCTTACAATTGAGAACAATATCTATCATGATCAGAAAATAAGTAATATGAAGGCTGGCTGATATTATTATAGGGTAGCGCTAGTGCCACACGTCAAAGATTCGAAAAGCTCGAGTTGATGATGTAACAAGTCAACCTTTGCAATCTTCGACAAACGACGGAGCAAAATCTCTGTGATCTTCGACAAACGATGGAGTAGTAGAGGATGAAGCAGTGAAGATCGCTAATGGATTGACTAGAAGATGAGTGGGAAACTAGTGAGTTATTTACTAACCTCTCAAGGATAGCTTACAACCGATGCCTCCCAAGGGAATACTCGTCCCCTTTTGTAGACGGGAGA
This sequence comes from Cryptocoryne crispatula var. balansae, assembly GCA_036172225.1. NCBI lineage: Eukaryota > Viridiplantae > Streptophyta > Magnoliopsida > Alismatales > Araceae > Cryptocoryne > Cryptocoryne crispatula. The sequence goes on from CM069933.1 coordinate 9,119,155, forward strand.
AAGCCTAAGGAGTGTATACATATGTCATGAGTGAGATCTTTTTCTTTTAATAATACAATGGAAAATGTCATGGATAGCATTTGGAACAATAATTCAGACTAAATAGTAGAGAAGGTACAATAAGGAAAAAAAATATTGTATAGTACAATTATTAAAGATTTTTCACGTCCTTACATCCTTGTTGTCTACTTCTTTGTATATTTTATTCTTCATCTACCTCATCAGCTCAACTACTTTTGATATTCCTACATTTATTTTCTTTTGGCCTAGGATTTTTTTCGTCCAACTATTGGTGAAAACCATGTCCTTGTCTATAGTGACTTTTGTGTATTATTCTTTCATCATCTTGGATTAGCATTCGTCCATCCATCCAACTTGGCACCATTATTGGCCATTTGCTCTCATTCTTTATACTTTTGATATTCTTGATCTGTTCTTATTGGCTATTGATTGCTTCATCAAAATCCTCATATTAGATATCAAAAGAGTATTAGACTCGAATCCTCTAATTTGAATTGAAGGAAAAGTATTTCCAATTCTTATATACGGGAATGTTGCTATTATGTCTATTTCAAACACTTGTATCAATAATAGAATCCGTCTATTTACTAACTTAGTTATCATCGAAAAATTTAGATTATTTATTTGTTCTCTGGTGACTAATAACTTATTTGTAACATCTCTGTCAAGAGCGTAAAATACTCTTCTCATCTATTTCATGACGTACTAAAGTTATTCTTTTTCATTCAATATTTTATGTTATACAATCTCTATATTCTTGCATAAGGGATATCAACGAATTGTAGAGAGCTATTCTCTTGGGAAATTATTATTGACATATTTGCAAAGGGCTATTCTCTTGGCTTTTTTGTAAAATATTTGAAAATATTATAGTGCTTTCTATACGATTTATAATATTAAGTTGTTCTTAGGTTCTTCATTACTTATATGTTTTTCAAAGAATGGAAGTATATGATTATTGAGAATAGTAATACAGTTGATTCATTCTATTATAATTTGTTGTTTGAGTTCTAATATTTGATTTTAAAAATTATTATTTATTTTCTAATGATGATCGATACTGTTCTCAATTGTAATATGTTAACTTTAATTTATATTTTTATACATTAAATTATTCTTTATATAATATTTTTATATATTCAATAATTATATTTTTTAACCGATAAAAAAAACTATTTTTATTATTTAAGTCAAATTTAATTTATATTTTTAATGTATTAAATTATATATAATATTTTTATATATTTATTAATTAATTATCTATTATAATTTGTTGTTTGAGTTCTAATATTTGATTTTAAAAATTATTATTTATTTTCTAATGATGACAGATATTGTCCTCAATTTTAATATGTCAACTTTAATTTATATTTTAATACATTAAATTATTATATGTATTATATTTTTTTATATATTCAATAATTAATTATTTCTAATTAATAATAAAAATAAATATTTTTATTATTTAAGTTAAATTTAATTTATATTTTTAAATATTAATTTATATATAAATATTTTTATATATTTAATAATTATTTATTTTTAATTGATAGTAAAATGGAATAGTTAACACTTGTAAATTCATACTCAGAATTTGATAGTGAATTTAGCTACTATGAAATAACTTTAGATTTGGAAGATAAATACTAAATCCGAATTAATTAATAAAGGTAAATAATTAATTATCAAAATAGAAGAAGAAGGATGAAATTACTCTCTAGAAATAATTAAAGAAAGAAAACTCTATGATGCTATTAGAAAAAGAGACTTAAGTTTATCAAAAGATAGTAGATTAAAAAATAGTCTAATATCTAAATTAAGAAGAAAACATGTTCTATACTACGGAATAAAAAAGAAAGAATTACCAAAAGATGTAAAGTATGTCAATAATTAATTATCTTTTAACCGATAATAAAAATAACTATTTTTATCATTTAAGTCAAATGTAATTTATATTTTATTGTATTAAATTATATATAATTTTTTTATATATTTATTAATTAATTATTTTAACTGATAATAAAAATGATTAACTATCGCATCCAATCTTAATAAATAAGAAATAATAATTAATATATTTTTTCCGCATCTCACTTGACCTTTTTGAAGAAATGCCCAAGCAATTGCAACGCCTTGCATCGAGTGCGGGCCCTCCCGGCAGGGGGCAGTGTCCCGTATCTCACCGGTCTGATATCCCACTAAAATCCTTACGAGTTGACGACTCTCCGGTGACTCCACCTTGGAACCCTTGCTCGTGACTGCTCCCATCCCTTTCCACGGTACTACATCGTACCCTCGTTTCCATCATTTCCATGGCCCTTGCTCCCAACAGCTCCTGCTTTCTAACCTCTTCCCGCTCCGTTAGGCTACAGGGCCTACCTTTCGTTTCTCAACCCCAGTCGCGGAGGTCCCTGGTTTTACGCCGAGCTCCATCTCCCATGGCCTCTTTCAGCGTGGCGCCACCCGCGCTCAGCGTCTCCGAGACGTTTTCCACGCTGAAGCAACAAGGCAAGGTAGGAGCTGATTCTCATCCCTCCTTTCTGTGGGCGAAAAGTTGCCCGTCAGTCTTGTCGTCTGATCACCTGTATGACCCAACCGTGTATGAGCGCATTTAGAAATTTCTTCATCGTTTTATTTCGTAACTTGGAACCAGTAGCGAATGCCCATCGAAATTTGTGCCTTTTGTTGTTGTTTCGCTGATTGCACTTCGACCTTAAAGCCGCTAGTTACTTTATTGGGAACTAGGGGATGGCTGTTTTGCAAGGTGACGGCTGAGTGGTGTCCTGTTGTTGTCATCCAGAGCCAATGCCATTTGTCCAGATCCTGCTCCGTATTGCTCTACCCTTTTGCTGTACAAGTGTTCCTAAATTTTCCTACCCCCTCTCCCTTTTGTTTGAAGGTGGGAAAGCCACAATTCATTTTTTGCTCATTAAAAGTAATAGTTACAAAATAAAAAGTAGAAGGAAAAGGCACCACTACCATGATGTTAACGGTGAAAAAATGTGCTACAAATAAACATGCTTCCACATGAGGAACTTGTCTTTATGTGTAGCCCAAACCGTATGAGAGTGGAAAGATGCGAAGTTCCAATCTTTGATCTGGAAACTCATCTGCTGCAGAATGTTTGATGGATTGTTGAACTTCTCTTATCATGCTCTCTCCACATTGATCAAAGCCTTGCTGAAGTGTCAATGTCTATAATCTTGTATCTACCGCCTCCCACCTGTTAATAAGAGTGATTGTTTTTCATGATGAGCCCAAGTTAACTTCCAGCTTCTGAACAAAGATCACCAAAGAGAATTAACAATACCACATTTCAAAAATAGATGGTCAATATCCTCAGAATAGGATCCACAAAAACACATGCAGAGGCCTGGATTATGAAAAGATAATATGTTATGGATTTCGTGGAGAACCTTTCTCTAAAACATTCCACAAATAAGTGAATAACTTTATCCTGGTTGGGAAAGAAGGATTCTAAACAACTTTCCACCATGAAATCTTGACTCCACACAGTTTAATCTTCTTATAGTGGACTTGAAGGAGAAGTTCAAATTTGTGTTGAGGAGTCAACTCAATTTGTCTTCCTGTTTCTTGGACTAGCTCGATTAATACATGATTAAATATTTGTTTCTAAAAATAGATTTTAAGTATTAATAGTTATGTAATCACTTAAACATATGAAATAAGTTGAAATAAAATTTGATTTAATTTTAAACTTAGATTATGTTTCATAAATGAGATAAAATTCGAGTGTTATAAATAAGTTTAAATTGAGTTTGAGTTTTATGAACAAGTTCATATCGAGTTTGAATTTGAATATGTACTAAATGATTTGAATTACTATTCGAACACGATCTAAGTGAATGAGCTTGAATTTGAACTCATGCAAAATAAATGAGTTGAGCTTGAACAATATACTATTTTTGCTTGGTTAGGCTCATTTTCACGATAAATGAGCTGAGCTTAAACAATTTAGATAGTGAAAGTGATGATGAAATAAAGGCAAAGTTTATATGATTACATTAAGAGGCTTGCTGAAACCATTAACAACAAAATATGATCTTCGAAGCTATTGGTAATTTATAAAGCTTCCCGAGGATTGTTTGGAAGAGACATGGCAATTGGACAACATAACACATCCACTCTAGGTTAGTTTTTTTTCTTTTACTTTCGTGCATGGCGTATGCTTTTTAAACTCAATAATTCATTTTCTTTCTTTGTAGCAAATTTGTGGATAGATTGGGAAAGTAAAGTTCCCCGTATACAAAGTTGGTTATAAGAGTTTTAAGTCTCGTAGTGCATCGATTTGTAAACATAATTGATATAAATGTATATTCTATAAACTAATCATATGTGATATGATTAAATAGTTATTGTAATATCTTATTTAATATAAATACTTTTTTATTCATTACTTGTACTAGTTAGATGTGAATATTGCATTTAAGTTCTTGATCGCATGAAATGATGATTGGATTATGATGAAATCATGATAATGAGACCAGTTATCTAAAAGTATGTGATCTAAATATTCCTAGTCATGACATCTTTGAGACGAGATATCAAATATTCAGATTAACAAATATATGCAATATCTTCTCATATGATAAGAATGACGGAGTTCATTGGTTATTAGTATGGGGACACTTAGATACACGTACGTGTGCTCGTTAGAGGAATGAGTTCAACTTAATTGACTTGTATATAAAAAAATTGAATGATATCTTTTCTAGCTCATCTATCGGGTTATTATCATTATGATTGTACGATTGTACCTTTAATTTGAGTTGTCGAATGTGTCTTCTTGGGCATACTTTGTATTTTGACTATAAACTAATGGATCACCATGTTCGATAGTTCAATACAGTTAATAGTAAGAGACAAGGAAAACTCGATGAAGATAATTAAGTGAACAACAAGAGATTATCCACTCTCGATAAGTGAGAGAGAATATCTTGCATGATATTTTTTTAAATATTTGACCAAGATAAATAAGATAATTAGAAAATAAATTTTTTAATTGATACGATACTAAGAGGAGTGACAATTGATTTCGTATTCCCGTGAACTAAGAGATTGGATAGATACATATTTATATTTGTACGGTAGCCGATAATGGATAGAACGATGAAGATGAGATCATCCTTGTTTAGGATTATGTGATGTGACTTACTTTTCGTGACTAGAAGACGATTAAATTTACTATTGGATAACAAATTTAATTTAAAAGAAGATATTTTTTAATTAAATCTCGATCAAATGAACTTTTAGGTACAGTGGGTGACGGCTAAGAAGTAATTTGTTAGTGCGGAGGCATAGTAGTAATTTATAGAAATTAAGAGATATTTGTAAAAAAATCTAAGTTTTTATAAAGACTAATGAAGTTAGCATTAATTCTATCGAACTAAGAGTCACGGAATTTCATGGCTAGTCACCTTTTTCGCGTTTTCCCCGAAGACGAGTTGAATGGTCCAATTTGCAAGTAGATCCATTTATGGAGAAGGTTTGTGTAGATAAGCAAGAGATTGTATTTGGGCATCTTGAAGAGCATGGAGTGTTGTATGTTCGTTCTTCTCTGGTCGGATTAGATGCATATCGCAAAGATATATTCGATTTGATTGAATTTAGTTTTTATTTTTTGTTATTCGGTTTTGATCGAGATAACATTTATGAAATCCAAGGAATCGAACATTTCTATTGCTATAGGTTGATTTCCTACAATTGAAGCACATTTGACCATGTAACTTTTTTAAAAATTAAATGAAGAATGTCTTCATTCTTATATGGTCATTATAACTAAAAATCTTGAACTATTTTTTATAGGTTCACATGACTAAAAGTCATAGGTAGGAGAAAAAAAACTTACTGATTTTGTGTATGTTCAATGTAATCAAAGATTTTGCGATCACCATTTCAGTATGAAAATGTATATTTTTGATCTAATATTTTAAGATGATCTTGATGAAGCTTATGTGCAAATTAATCAAGCCGATGAAGATCTTGTGCATAAAAACATAGATCTTACATGGAGAGATGTGAAAATATTTGTTGAGATTGATGAAGATGAATGTCCAAGCACCACTACTTATAGATGACATGAGATTGACAAAGGGAAGTGATTGGAGGTCACTGATGAGCATGATATCGACTAATAAAAATAATAAATTCAACTAAATCATTTATACAATGATTGATGATTTTCTTTTATGTTGTTGGTACGGAGATATGAACGTTTTAGATGATATTTACTTTTTTAGGTTTTATGTTGGCATGGGGAGATGGAGTTTTATGTTGTTGGCATAAAACACGTGTTAGTTAATGTTATTTTACTTTTTATTACATTTGTTGTTGCATTAAGTTTCCACTCATTTCAAATTTTATTTTAATGTTATTGGTCTTTTCGTTGTTTCAACACATTAAAATTCTATAATTTTATTGTTTAATTAATTTTATTTTTATATTTTTTATGTTGTTGCATTTATCTTTTTCAAAATGATTATTAAATTGATGCATTCATTTCATATTTTACAAACATATTATTACTCTAAAAATTTAATGTTATATAACAAGAATATATGTTAATATTAATTTATTAAATAAATTAACCTCATCTCAAGCACCTGAGGGAGGCGACCGCACCTCATTTTGGGCATCTTATGCCTCAGAATAATACTGCCCTACCCTGTATAGTCTCGATTATGATCATCTGGTCAAGGTATGTAGCCATTGGGATGTCAAAATCAAATGAAGTTTTGTTATCAAAAGGACCTTTAAAGAGAAGAAAATTTTTGATCTAGCAAGTAAGATCGTTTGGAAGAGAGCAGATACATAGAAGACATGGAGGAGGCTACACTTCATTGGCTGTCAGATAGAAAATGGGTCTTTTTAGTCAAATCGACCACTCAAAACATGGAAACCATGTTGCACCGGATTGCATGGATGGCTTTCCTCCCAATTAAAATAAGAATGTTTCTTTAGAAGCTTGGCTGGCGGAGATTACCCACTAGTTATCAGTTGCACAAGATTTTATGAGTTGAATCTCTGGCTAATGAAGATATTGATCACCTGTTCGGTGGGATTATTCACTCAATGGAAAATATTGTTTAAGAGTTGTAGTTTAAATTGGTTAGAATCTAGTGGCTACTGTTGGAGTGGTTAGACTAGAACCCTTGGCAAACAGAATTGACTGGGGAAGGTCATCTTATCTGCCATGTTGTGGATGATTTGGTGATTCAAGAACAAAAGGATTTTTGAAAATCGGTTTGAGAAGCCATCGTCGGTTCTCAAGCTTACGGCAAATAATGTCAATGATTGGTATTTTGTCCAGGAGTGCATTTGGATAAGTTTACCTTAAGGGATAGATTCACTTTTTTAAAGTTGTTTTTTAAAACTTTTTTTTTAATTTTAATCCCTTAATAGAAGTTTTTTAATTACCTTTACTTTTAATTGAAATTTGACTTCTCCGATTATGTTCCATAAAAAATTGTTCCTTCAACTAGATTGATTGTGATGATGTTTACCGGAGACAATTATAAAGTGGTTTGGAGAAGACAATCCGGAGCCAAAAGCTCCCTATCGAGATCGAAATATTTTCACGAGAAAATTGCTTGAGGGAGTTTACCTGTAACTTAAAAAGATTGACTTATATTAAAGAAATGTTGGTTTTATGGAGTTTTTAAGGAAGTCAATATCATCCGAGGTTTGTTCTTGTCCCCGTGCTATGATGCGGTGGAAACAATGCCTTCTTAGCGGGGAGGTTCTGGGTTCTAACCCGGGCATCTATCCCTAGTTATGCCACTTGGACATAATTCTCCAAATAAGATGCCACGAGTTTCGAACTCACGTTGTTTGGCTCTTGGGCCCTAGTTGCAATTGCTGGGGCATTGACCAAAAAAATCTGTGCCTTGTTTACTAGCTTCTTTTTAGTCTACATGGAAATCTTATAATAACAGTACTCTAACAAGCTGTAATGCATTTGGTGAAACGGAAATGACTCGTATTTACTATAACCTAAGATTGCCATCTTGTATCTTTACTTCATTTTTAGATTGGAAAAAAGAGATCTTGAAAATTTATCAAGAGATTGAACCTCAAAAATATTAATCCAAGTGCATAGTGTAAAATGACATGATAATCTCTTAAGAATGTGAGAAAAGAGTTGAGGTCAAGATTGAGAGGCTTGGGATAAGGGAACTAGAGTTGAGATATAGGGAGGGCGATCATTCTTGACAAGGGACACATCAAAGGACCGTAATTGGATCTATAATTCATCTCAAATAATATACTAAAGAGGAGATTTTAAAGGGATCTTTTATGAATTCTAATAGGAGATTGTGTGACTACTTGAATCACTTTTAACCTATACTCATAGAAATAATAATGTATAAAATATAATGGAAGATATGGCAATAACACCAAAATAAGTTCTTGAGTGATTACAACAATAGGGTTGTTAACACATGAAAATTTCACAAAGTCATTTAACTGAACTAGTAATAAGAAGAAAATGAAAGAGTATAACAATGGAGGCAATTTGCATTAACATGAGACCTAGAAGTTTGAGGTAGTAACATGTGGTGAAAAATAAAGGATTAGAAATATTTATATAGATATCATTTTATTGGTGATCTCGTTCCACGGAGGCATGAAGAGAGATTCTTGAGTGATTGCGTTCTGACTATAACTTTTGTTTAAGATTAAATTTTGGGGATGTTATGGTTATCTATGCCACTAACCTAGGCACTGCTTGACAACGTGCTTTTGAAGGGGTGCCTTGACCGAATGCCTTTTCGGGGCGGGGGGGGAGGGTGGCGAAAAGTGCTCACCTAGGCATCCGAGGTGACCGAGGAGTTCGATCGTGGACGACCGTTTAATGATAGTATGATCGTATTTTATTATTACTTATACTATTAGATATAGTTAACATTTGTGATTATAATGTATATTGTATACTTAAAACTCGAAAGTTTTTTAACTCTCTTTCTGTCTCCTCTTAAAGATTAGTTCTTTCCCGTAAAACATATACCATTACATACATAATTAAAAAAATAAATTATATTTAACGCGCGTACGTATGTAAACATCTATATTTGAATATAACATATTGTATGTAGATATAAATACATATAAAATTTCCATCCAATTATATTTTTGTATGTGTGTATATATATGTTTTTACACAATATATATGTATATACATATATATACATTTATATTTAAATATATAAACATACGAATACTGCACCGTCTTGACTACTATGCGACATTTGAGTGGTTGTCTTAATCACTTAAGTGGATTTGGCACTTTTCTTCGTCTCGAGTGTCTTATCGTCTTGACCGGAAGGAAAACTCGGGGTTGGCCCTAGGTCGGTTGACTGAACCGGCTTGGTCGCACTCGGAGTTGATTTTTTTTTGAAAATGTTGAAAAAAATGGGAAAAAAAAACTAGGAAAAATTAATAAAAATAAGGGAAAATCAGGAAAAATGCCCGAAATTCACTGAAAAATATGGGATATGATTGCGATATGATTCATTCAACATTCGCTCAAACATGATATTATCTTGTTCTTTTACATCTTGTATGTGCTTTCTGCACTATGACATTGTGGAAGAGTACGACACATTAAACATGTAAACAAACCGATTATACTCGTCGATGCCTTGTGTAATCATCCTACGATAAGACGAAAATGAATCACCGTAACTATCATATGAGTAAGTATTATAACTATTGAATGAAGGTTGCATCATCTCATAACCCTCTCTTTGATATGACGGATACCAAGAATCCTGTGATGGTTCTAGCTCTGCACCATACCCATGTTGTCTAACTCTGTGGTCAGCATCCTGTGTTCTATGAAGTGCTGTTGTTGCTGCGGAGGGGACATCTCCAAATTGGTTCTCCTTTGACCAGAAGTAGTGCCGGTGGTGCTTCCTCTGCCTCTCTTGTTTGTGTTCCCATCTTTGTCACTACTACTCTTTGAAGAAGAATCATCCGATGTTTGATACTGCAATCGGATGTTAGGGTTCGGTGTATCTTCCTGTGTCTTGTCAATTGTGTCGCGATCGGCAATATCAAGGGGCTCAGTTGCAACCTGTTTATCTTTGCCCTTTGATTACCTACCTTGGCAAGAAGATTGCCTAGTTTTTTATCTTTTTGCCACAGAAGGATGGATCCGGAATTTCTCGGAGAGAGGAACATTGTCAAGTTCTACTTGATTCCATTCCCGATCATCGGGGTTGAACTCTGGTTCGCTCATCCCCTCACGATCGTTGACCCAAGCTTTTAAAGGAATTTTCTTTTAAAATATTTTCTTCAAGTCATTATCCGGTTCTTGTACAGTGGCCGCCTCAATTCGTCTTCCACTTGCTTCTTGTACTCGCACTTGCTCCTCACTTTGGTCCTCTTCCATCTCCTTGAACTTTTCGGCTTCAATCTCATTGCTATAATGACGATTAGACTGGTACACTCGAATCTCGTGAATAAGGCTCACGCGGAGGGATGAATTTGTTGAGGGATGAGGAGGTAAGGTTAGGTGGAAGAGTAGGCGTTGAAGGTTGAAGATGCAAAAGTGATGAGTGGGGGAGGGTGAGTGTGAGAGCTTGTGAGCTTGGGGTTAGAGGAGAAGCCTCACTATGGTCCCCAGGAGGGGGACGTAAAGTGGAGGAGAGGGGTGGGTAAATGGGGAAAAGATTGCCGTCTCGGATCTCGACTTCGTCTCGGAAGGGTGAAAGAGAAGAGATCTCGCGAAATTCTCGAAAAAAATCTTAGGAGATCGGATTTTGGATTTCATTTTACGTAGGGTATATTACGTAATAATATAAATTTGTAAATACAAGAAAAAAGCTTAAAAAATAAATCCGCGTAGGTTTACATGGAGCTTACGGTTCGATTAGACCCATTTTTGGGTCACAATGGTAGCCTTGTATTCCGGCGCCGAGGGTGAACAATCGCCGCAACATAGGCTACGGTACATTCCCTACCCTGTCGGGTGGGAAGACACTCATCTTTGGGTCGAAGGGACCCGATACAAGTGGGATCCGGTCACTAACCCTTTTTTAGGAATTATCGAGTCGAAGTGACGGATCTCGCTCATACCGGGTTCTACTAGACCCGATACGAGCGTCTTCCCCGCCGGATAGGGTGGGGAAGAGCCGCGACGGTGGCTCCGCCGTCTCTCGACCGATGCCAGCCCTTAGATTTTTGAAATAACCTATTTTAATTGTTTCGGATCTCGCGAGGCCGCCAAGACCATCGCGGGAATCTCGCGAGATGGCGAACCGTGAAATGGGGGTGGGTGAGGGGAACGCCCTCGCTCGCCATTTAGTATGGTAGGGGGCGGCGGCCATTTGGCCCGCGGCGACACAGTCGGTTGGGTCGCGTGACCCGAAGTCGGATCGCGTGACCTCCCGCCCCGGCGGGGTCGTTTCCGGGCCGGTCGGCGGGAAGCCGGCCGGTGGTCGAGCAACCCTGTTGATTGGGTCGTTGAACCAGTGAATTGTGGTCTTGACAACTATTGTGGAACTTGAGACTTAATTTTTTTAGGTGTTCACGGATGGGAAAATTTATTTTTATAATTATCTTTTAGTGACCTTTTTATGGGGGTTGAGCTTCTATTTTGGTCTTGTAGGGTTTGTTCTCGTTAAAATGAAAATTAAGAGTTTAGGATTGATATCGAGGCCCCTTGCTACGGATGCTAAATGTAGCTTAGCGACGATTTGGTTTCGCAATGTATTAAAGTATAAGTCGAGCCATGCGGAAATGATAAGCGGCTACACCAAATTAGCATCACGCCTTGAAGAACAACCCTTAAGTAGGTGGATCGAAGTATAGTGGATCCTACCTGGATTAGGACACCCTCGGTTCAATGTAACCGATCGAGTAGCCCGAAATAGCAGTACTTGTTCATGTATCGAAAATGAGAGCGAATGAGTTAGACAAACCTACTTGTTCACGTATGACGAAAATTGACATATAATAAGTAAGCGAGTGAGTAAAAAACGGAAAGTCGAAGAAGCATACCTCATGCCTAAGTGTGGGAGTCGGACTGCGTGGCTACCTTATTGATTGACTTTATACAAGTTAGAATACAACGATCATTGCTGCCTTATATGTTGGTAGGGTGGTAACTGGCTATAGTCTTGATGAATCGATTGATGTAGGCAAGTTGATGGGTCTATGAGTTCTTTCGATTAGCTGCCCTTGCTCTAGCGACATGGTGTGTAGGGTTGCGGTGATGGGTTGGACTACAAAGGCCTGGTCCGTGTGGTGATGAGCTCGTGAGTCCCAAGCTCTTCGGATTGACTAAAGATGAGGGCATAGTAGGATAGCTCGAGAATTGTGGCTCGCAGGAAGCTTGGTTGGGTAGGCGATTAAGCTGAGACCTAGTTGGAGTTCGCGGGTGCAAAAGCCTTGTTTACTCTTGTGAAAGGACCACTTGTTCTTGTTGGCATCGTTGAGGTGGATAGTCAAGATCCTTGTGGAGAGGCTAACCGGACCCACGGTGGGTAAGTGGGTGCTCTAGTTCCCCGGTGGAAGGACCACCTATTGTTGTTGGTGCCACCGAGGTAGATTTTTTTAACCATTGATCTTTTTGAGTAAAGAGGACAAGTGTGGATGAGGCATCGTCGATTCGTCTTTGCATTGTTGTCCTTATTGAAATTAGGGTGGTGACATTGCATCGTTTGCCTTCCATGAAAACGAGAATAACAGGAGATGACTCCAATTCAACCAGCAACACTTAGTGGAGATGACTAGGCTTCTACAAAGTGGGGTACTCAACTGGTATCGTGCCTCAGCCTTGCTACTACTTGGTAGGGGACACCACTATTTGAGCACTTGGAGGGCCACTGGAGAGCTTTGTTTCTGATGGAGAGTGGACTTGGATGGGGAAAGTGGACTAGCGTAGATTAGAACGTAAACTTGTGCGCCATGTCAGCGGCGAGGTTTTCGCATAGTAGCAGGTGACCCATTTTCGCTTAACGTGCCTAGTTCGGGTTTTGTCATCTTGAACTAGGCTTTCCTTAACTCGATCAATGATGTGAGGCTCGAAATTTAAGGTTGTTGGGCGTTAATCTCCATTTTACGTTTTATTTTTTTATTTTAATGCGGTATCACTTTTCGGTTCTTTGGTTGGTTCTTCGGATTTTCCTATAAACTCGTACTTTGCGAGCGTAATATTTTTTGATTATGCTTGCCGTAAAGTGGAGGGAAAGATATATTTTATTTGGCTATCAACCACGGTATACTACACCTATCTCGAAACATCTTATCATTGACATATGAACCGAGCCGCCGTTGGGAGAAATTTGTTTTTAGTGACGATCCTGTCTCATGATGTCTTTGTATGTTTCGACTATAGACAAATGTCTCGTTTTACGGAATGCCCTCTCCTTCACCTCGCTTGTCGTAGGCTCTGTAGACATTCTATCTTGATCGATTTTGAGGTTGCCCATAGAGCTTTCAACCTCTCGCTCTTTAGTTTGTCCCAATTCCATGAATTGTCTTTTGCATTTCATCGGCCTTCACCCGGATAGAAGACCCTTTTCGGTGGACTCGCTATTCGATAAGAGAAGCTCAACTCCACTTCTACGAAAGTATGATTGCATCAACTACTATATACTAGGAAAAAGGGAAAACAGAGTTTGTGGGAGCTCTTGTATACGGTGTGGATTGTGCCCAAAGTGTAACACTCTTGTATCTTCTTGTCCCGGCTACATGCTTCTTACTCCCGCAGGCCATCTTGACTTTCAGGAGCTTTCACACGAGTTTTTATTAAAAGTCTCTGCTAAGTCATTTGCTTGTGGATTGTAGACATTGAGATGTCTTTTCGGTCGATATGAAACTTCGATGGTTATCTTCAGTATATTGACTAAAGTCTCCTGAATAGGGTACCGTTGTTTGACATGATGCGACTTAGTATTTTTTATTTGTATATGATAAGTTTTTCTTTGGACAAACTAATCAATCACTTTGCCTTACGTGACCTCTACGGTCGGTATAGTCTTCGTCGATTTGGAAAAGTAATGTGTTTGTAAGTATAAACATACAACCTCTCGGGAAGATGGTTTGAAAGGGCCTACAATATCACGTCCCCGTTACCCAAGTGACGACTATGTTAGGATAGCTCGGGTGTAGTTGAGTTTCGGGGGCACCTAGGGATGGAGCTCGAAATGCCCGACATTACGCTGACACGTCTTTGCGAACTTCTACATAGTTGAAAAACTTCTTGAAAGGTCAAAAATATTTACGTTAAGCTTGATACACTATCTTTCATTTTCGGATCTTAAGCTACAATGTGCTTTCGCTGCGACTCGCGATGGACTTTTCATCACTTGAAACGCTTCTCTTTTGGATAAGCAACTGACAATGACAACCCTTTTTTTTTGAACTAAGTGTTATAGCTCCCTGCTTATAAATTGATAGGAAGTTGCACTACGTGTTAACTGAACACGTTCAGCTCACTGTTCAGGTAGAATCTCAAATTTGTCATTGATAATTGATTGCTTAGCCAATCCAAACTTATTCACAAGTGGTGATCATGTTCACCTTCTTTCTATGACATTAACTTCTCTCGTAGTGAGGCCGTTATCATATGTTAACGTTGTAGGTTGAAAATAATTTTGTGTTTGATAATAATGTCTAACCTTTGCGCTGATGGCTGAATTTGACCACCTAGAGCTAGCTTTCTTTAACTAAGGCATCGCACCTTCTTTTTTGATATGTTGTATGCTGAAAATATAAAATTTCCTCGACTAGGCCGAGTGGCGAGCCACGTGTATGGTAGCCCATCAATTCTTTTTTTTTTTAGCACTTAAAAATACTTATAACATTTGTTACATGAGTCATCGTTGAATCCTACTAAAAGACCCTTTGAAGCATGGAATACCCATACCCAGAGGCAATCTCTGGTTCAATGATAATGACTCTCATATTCCTCGCTTGTATCGTTAGTAAGGGTTTGATGGTCAATGTACGAAAGTAGGTGTTTGATAATAATGTCTAACCTTTCTGCCGATGGCAATTTGGCCACCTAGGCTAGGCTTAACTAAGGCATCACCTTCTTTTCGATATGTTGTATGTTGAAAATATAAAATTTCTCGAAACTAGTTGAGTGTAGTGTATGGTAGCCCATCAATTCTTTTTTTTTGCAGACTTAAAAATACTTATAACACTTTGTTACACATGATCAGCATTGAATCTCTGAAAGACCTTGCTAATGCGTGGAATACCCATACCTAGTAGCAATCTCTAGTTCCGAATGATAATGACTTCATATTCTGCTTCATTGTTAGTAAGGGTTTTTGGCCGGCTGCATGAATTGTTTAATACCCCTCCCTTCAAACTTAGGAACACTGTACTTTCGTCGGCCATTTGTTTCAACTTTCTATCAAATCCTCTTTTCGTATGCTTCAGTCGCATCGTCAAAGTATAGTTGTCAATATTCTTGATGTCGACCTACTTGGCTTCTTGTACTCTCTCTTCCCTCAATGTCTCCTCTTTCGGGCCAATTGGATATTGAGAAAGAGAGTCTTTGGGTTCTAGGATTGGCGGCAAGAAGAGTACACCTGTGCATCCCTTGCTCGTTTAATTATCTTCCAAGGTACATAACTCGATGTGTCTATTCCGGAATTCCGCTGAGCATTAATGCTCGATTTCCCCCGATGTCCTGGGGATGGGTTGCTTGGCATGTATTTTATGAGGTCGAATTTGGATATCAAGTTGACTTCGTGTGCCGGGAGACAGTACCTCGGTTCTTTTTACGGCATAGACCGAGGCTAGACACATATTTTCTATAGGGAAGTTATTATGTTCGAGGCCCGCCATTACTAACATAATAAAGTGGCTGCTATTGACGCTACATCGTCCGGTGGAGCCAGCGTGGCTATCGAATGTGTTGAGTGCGGTGATATATAGAACGAGGTCTACCTTAATGGGTGCCCTTAAAACTAGTGGATTAGGAGATATTGCTTGAGCCACATCTAGGGTGGTTTGACAAATTGTCACATCCCATTTAAATGGTTCTCCATTCTCGGCTAGTCTAGAAAAGGACTGGCATTTGTTAGATAAGTTGATGATTAAATGCTGAATGTATACCTTTTGTCTTAGAAAGTTCTTAATTCCCGTATATTGCTAGGAGGTGATAGCTCCTTGATTGTTTTGATTTTATC